>CAJRST010001113.1:18735899-18783725 GCA_907169785.1 Menidia menidia
ACATAACATAACATAACATAACATAACATAACATAACATAACATAACCATGCCTATTGCACATCTCAACATGTTGGTAGAACTGTCACCCTCAGAGAGCACAGACCTGGCACATGTGTTTACATTAGTGCATGTCGGGCATTTCTTCCCCCTCCCATGGTGGAAAGAAAGTCTGAAGTTGATATGTGCTTGATTGTGCTCTTTTTTCTTAACTTGCTGGTTGTTGTTTTTTGGGGCAATCTGCTGAGCGACATATGAAAAATCCTATGTCAAATCAGCATTTTGTGATTTCTTGCTGCATTTTAATTGGAATTTATCCAAATGACAACGGGTGGGTGGGAAGGAGGGTATACCCTGGACAGGGCAGCCCCCCCTCACAGACACACAGAGTCTAACTTCACACACTCAAGAGTAAAAAAAACAAAAACGTGAAAGAACTGAGAAGAACAGTCATCAGTCCCTGTTAAACGGCTTTTATGGAACAAAGGACCTCCTGAATCTCTCAGTCCTGCTGCTCCTCTGTTCTGCCAGGAGGCTGTGTGAGGGGGGGGGGGGGGCCCCTGTGGAACCCACAGGGTACTGTTACATTACTGGTGACGTATTTGTGCAGAGTGAAACAATCAAGGTGTGCAATTTGGCCTCAGACTTTTTCGGTGGCTCAGCTCTTAGTAGCAGACACACAACTCTGAATAATCTGAAGTCCGATGGGATGGTTGGACTCTTTAACTGAACCCTGGAAGTCCAGCGGGCCAAATTATTGCAGATGTTTGGGGGAGTGGAATGATTACATTATGCTTTCTTTTGCCTACAATCCATTTGTGTTAACACCTGTGTCAGGTACTCCCACTGTTATCTGACCGATGGGCCGTGCTTCAGTGGGTGTTTTCCTATGCAGAGGGCCAACTCAAACTCATCTTATGGCTGTGATGACTCAATGGGATCCCTCGTGGGTTGATTGGGTGATGATTTTGGTGGAGCCGGGCAGGAATCGGCAGATGCTCATAAAGACAGAAACATTACGGTGATGGAGTGGCTGCTGGTGAGCTGGACACTTTAGGGGATATCGTTTGGCTGCACGAGCCTACACAAGATCGTAGGAAGGGTCCCTTCAGGGTCCCGGCAGTGTTGGACACCTAGATGGAGCAATGACTCACCTGTCTCACCAGGGATCTCTCCAGTCTGCTCAGGACATGGGCAGACTGGAACTGTACCCGTGATCCTGTCCGTTTTAGGGACGATGTTTCATTCAGTTAGATTACATCCAATCGGTATGTTCTACTGTTTGTGTTTGGAGAGGGAAAATTAAGGAAAGAAGACAAAAGTTGGGGCTCTGGTGGGTGGATGCTTAACTTTCTGCATCTCTTTTGTTTCTGTGTCCTTTGCAAGTTCAAGAAGACCCTAGGTAACACGGATTTTGCTCCACGAAATCTGAGTCCATTTTGAAAAAGTGTCAACTAGCCGTTGCTTTGACACCTTCTCTGCATGGTACTGGTTTCAGTCCAATGAAATCCTTTTAAATCCAGCCTTTATATTACATCATAGTGTCCATAAGCCTCTGCTATACGACTGTGGTCACGTTCAGGCATGCATCCTATCAGTTGATGAAGTCTCTAGTGCCATCACTGTTAAGTAATTGGAAAGAAATGGAGCTGTCCCTCTGCCACACGCTGGAGGACACCCAGCACATGTTAGGTCATTAGTGAGAGTGAATCTCCCCACTGACGGCATCAGATAACCAGCGCAATACTTCATCTGTCAGAGGGACATAGGTGAGCTCCAGAAGTGAGTGAGACACACACCAGAACACACACACACACACACACACACACACACACTGCTCTGGTGTTTAGCACTAGCATGTAGTCATCTTATCAACAAACACAATCAACAAAAAAGAAAAAGCATGGTCAAAATATCTAATGTTTCTTTTTCAGTGTTAAAGAAAATGAAAGGCCAACTGAAGCAGGTAGAATTGATGGAGGACAGATGGAGAGAAGGGTGGATGGATAGAATATTAAGATGAAATGGTTTTGGCCGGACTGGCAGATACTGTATGAGATGTGATATTCACATATTTTAAGATCTTGAAACACTTTTACATTAGTCTGATTGGGGAAGTTTTAATGAGGTACTATTGATCCAACAAGAAAATGGTCTTCATTTAGATAAAAGAAAAATTCAATTCTGTAATTTGTCACAGACTATCACTTTAATCTCAGGGCCTTGAATCTCAGACTTATACGTGACAACTCTGATTCTTTGCTGTCTAGAGAGAGAGACTGGAACCATTCACAGTCCAGATGCCTTCTGCTTTTTTTAGCGACAGCTCGGCGTTAAAGGCTTCTGAAACATAATTTCTTAAAACTCAGAGGGCTCATTAGTGGTCTATCAGTGAGCTTAGCGTGAAACGGGCCCACTATCTCCTCTGTGCACAGTACTCTGACATATGAAGTTGAGTTAAGATGCTCAACATTTGGTATAGATGACGAGGAAAACATCAGAGTATAAAGCCAGCTTCCATGTTCTAGCAGATTAGAAACGAGCCTGTGGCTCAGAAATCAGGACAAAGGATGTGAGGACAGTTAATGACTGTCCAGTGTTTCTGAGGGTGCCATATAGATGGTTTGTTCAAGCATCAAGAATGCAAAAAAAGTTTAGATAAATAAAGAAACGCCACTGTTACGTAATTTTTATCCCAGTCGACACAAAGGCAAGGGCCCAATAACTGTGTTGTTTGCCTTTTCTTTTCCAGGACATTACCTAAACATTCCTTCTGTTCACCACATGCTGGAAAATCCATCCAGGACATGAAAAATGGACCGGGTTATCAGAAACATAGAGAAGACGTGATGAGGCTGAGGGTTGTGTGGTGATGTGGGGCCGTTTATCCGCCCCGGGGCCTTTCTAAGTGGGATGTGCGTGTCTCCACATTTCTGCTTTGCTTCTCTCTGGTTACTCCAGCTTCCTCCCACAGTCCCCAAATATGCACATTAGGTTAACTGAAAATAGATTAAGACTTCAAACATTAATTAGGCTGCTTTATTTTGAGAGTTCTACTGAGAGCGCATCCATTCTGACCTCCAGGTCAAGAGCAGAATGTTGAGACCAAACAAGCACAACGTTAATCACCCGACGAACAGCCTCCGCGCGTTGCCCAGATGCTGTTACTGGCTGATTCTAAACACCTCCTTCAGAAATAAAGAGGCCCCAAAACACTCAAAAGGAAGAAATTATGTTGAAAGTGAATGTCTGTTTAAGAAATCCACAGACATCAAAACCAGACCGACATGAAATGATTTGTGTTACACTTTTTCCTGAAATTCTTCTCATGAGATTGCTAAAAGAAAGAGTGAAATATTCAAATCACGCGCCCTTTCCTGTTGGTGTTAACATACGTAGTAACACAACATTTGTTCACTGAGGAAAAGAGCAAAGTTGTGGCATTAGCATGTTTGGAGTTTCTAGTTTGTGTGTAGTTGGTCGGTGGTTTGTTGACAGAAAGTGTGTGGAGTGGCACAAATCTTTTGGGTGGCATCTTACCGTCACGCATTATGGTTTTATAAAGAGTTGTACCAAAAAGAAAAAAAATGTCTAAAACACTGATGCATTTTAAAGCAAAAAAGAAAACTCCGTTTTTTTTATCTATTTGAAAGTTTGTTTGTCTTCATTGACATTTTGCAGTTTAGGTATTAAAGATGTTGCAAAAATCTTGTAGAAATGTCGATGGAGCATGTTTTTTGTGATCACATAAAAACTTTTTTTTACTTAAAATTCAGGATTTCTGAGCAGTCCAACGTGTTAATACAGTACATCACACACATATACAGCTGAGCATGAAGCGTGATTTGAGAACCTCAGAAGGTTTTTGGCTTGATTCTATTTGAGTGAGTGTTATTTTCTATACCTTCTGACTCATCCTAGACTCACAACAATGCTTTTCACACCTCATCCTCTTAGGACCAAATAGAAGGAGCCATTCTCACCTGCCCTCTGCACCCACTTGCATTGTATAAATAGGTTTTGAACGGAGTATTTATATGATGCGGTTCATCTCAGTGGACTGTCAGGAGTCCCATTTTCTCACCTCTGCGGCCGGGCTAATGCACTGGCTGGACAGGCTATGATGATGCGGCCTGGACAGGTGAGTGGACAGGTGTGACTTTAAGGCTCCCCAACTACACTCATGGCTTAAGTAGAACACAATGTTGGCAGTTTTACATTAGAGGCTCTGAGAGTCACAGCAGATACACTTAATGCTCCATAATTTATTGAAATGGGATTTAAATAGTATGTTTTAATCATTCAGAGGCTGTTCCACGATCCTCATGTCACATTTTCTGCTGAGGATCTGGTACATGTGACCACTGCGCTGAGATCATATACAGATATATCCAGTGCATGTGCACTGAGTCTAAAAGAAAACTAAAGTACCAGATGATGGTCCATACATATAATACAAACACTTGTGTCATTTAGATAGATGTCAACAAAAGATAGTTTTCTTCTCTTTTCATACAGAAAACAGGACAGCGTCATGGTTTTGTGTTCCATTAAATACCCTCCTTACACAAATGCCCATGTCTTTTCCAATTTTCCCCTTCTGTTCCTCATTTATTTTGTATACTTCATGGATCTTCAGTGTCTTTTGAAGTATTTGCATTTCTTACATCATCTTTGACATCTTTCAAACAGAGCATAACAGAATAGTTTGAGCAATTTACTCGGTGCTGCTCGATGCTTGCATTGTTAAACCTGACCCTTACTGTGTTATCGGAGAGCTTCTTGTTTGGTCTTTAATGATTCCAGTTCAAGTGCTTTGAAGCTGACCCGAGGTTAAGATACAAATGCAATCAAATGCAAGGTATTCTTTGATCTGAGGCTGTCAGAGTGCATTAACATGAATAGCGAGCCGTGGTTTTCATATTCACAATCAGAAAGTGTCATCACTATAATCAGTAAAATTGTCCCCAGTGTCACTGAAGGAGCAAAGATAACAGCTTCCTCACCAAATACATATTCAATCCACCACAAAACTGTGTGAAAATGATGAAATGTAAAAGATCAAGGTGTTACATACTCTCATGACATATTCACAAAGTAACCAAAGAACTGTTTCATTTTAATTCCATCAAACTTTTTAAGCTCAATTTGAACAAAAATGTATTGAATGTGCTGGTAAAATAAAGATGACTGTAATACAATATAAAAACTTTCATTGACGTGGAACTGGTTTTAACTGGGAATTCAGAAAGCAGCTGGAGGCACATCCATTTCCTGGTACATTTCTGTCTAGATGCTGACTCTGTGTATCTGAACATCTGCATATTCTGCGTTTGGTGATTGTGATTAATAAGTCATGTTTGTACGACCTTGCCACCTTCTATTTTCCAGTGTGCTCTGTTCTAAATAAGCTGCTCCTTAAAAACAGTATTTTGTGTGGGTTTGTGGCACCATGCAATAGTTCATTAACAAGCAGTTTTTTATTGGTTTAATTTCCTGTTAAGAGGACAAATCTTTTTTGCACATTGCCATGCGCTGAACGTAAAACAACATGGCTTCCACTATGCCGATGGAAATGTGTCCGTCTTCCAAGACCATAAAATCCAGCTAACTGCTTTGATATGGTAGAATTCCCCTGGATTGAAAAGCCATGAAAATCTTAACCCAAACACCCAAGAGACTGGACGTTTATCACGGTGCTCTATTACTGCTGTTGTCATCTAAGACTGCTTGTCACCAATGAGATTTTCACGCCTCGGGCTGAATAGGAGAAATATTACATGCTATCATCAGCTACGGGTGTGCAAAGGCCACTTTTCCTGCTCTTTAATGGGGAAGATTGTGAGCATGACCTGTGACATGGCGGATAAATGGAATTATTATCTGTTCAAGCAGCTGAAAGCAGGAAATACGGCTTGTTGCTGCAAATGAAATGCATTTGTCAAGGAATATCTTTGAATTCCGACAACAATCAGGGACCATCATGACATAGAATATCGAGCAGCTATCTAAAATGATTTAACAATGGATTTTACTATGGAAATGCTGTTTTAAAGTGCAGAGCATGAGACTCCATGTTTAAATTGAACCGTATTAATAAAGACCTTCTCATTCACTAAAAATAAACTCGTTTCCGCAGCACAAAAAGCTTTTTACTGTCAATCTCATGTATAGTTTGGCCACGAATCAGACAATGCACTTATGACTGAACATTCACAATCAGCTCATTACAGTAATGATTAAATAAGTCCACCAGGAGCTGCACAAATGAGCAAACAGGCAGATAGCATAACAATCAAGAGCCTGTTGTTGAAGGAAAGCTCGTGTACAGTTTGTGTCTTTTTACAACAGAGGACATATAGGGATCAATTTGATGAACCATTCAGATAAAATGCTTAAATAAACTAAAAAACAAACGTTTGTCTTGCTAATTTGATAGTTATGAAACTTCACCTTTGAGGAAAGATCTCTTCCCTTCATGCTGCTGCAGTTTTTTATTTTTCTTAGAAAACTGGTGCACTATTCCGGCATGGATTATGGTCCTTAGAGAGCTGTGGACAATCATAACTTCTCAGTGAACATTCACATGTCAAAAGAAAAAAAAAAACACCTACCATGAATATGATCTTTAGGATAGAAAAACAGCTCTGAGTATTTTAAGTATTTGGGATCATTTGTTCTAATGGTGAGTTGTGATCTGGAGACTCCGTCCCAACAGCAACGTCTATGCCGTGTGATGCATATGAAATAAATGCAAAGTGCTGGGAATAATGTATCCACAGCCACTGAATGGACAGCAATCAAATTCAATTGATTTGGAAAGAGCAGTCAGGAGGTCAGAACATTAGAGAGAAGTCCTGTCAATGGAAACAGAGAGCTCTGGGGTTGAATGGCTACTTTTCTTTTCTTTTCTTTTCTTTTCAAAATTAGGTGCAATTTACTTCAGAAAAATGTGCGATAGTCTGTCAGCTTTTTATGTTCTTTCTCCTAATTCACACAGTGAAATCGTGCTGTAGAAATCTTTGTGTTTTTAAACCAAATGCAGAATTTCAGATGGGACTCTTCAATCAGTGACTTAGTTTTTGTATCATTAGATGCATTTAAATGTGTTGACAGCATTAAGTGAGTTAAAAACAAGTCAAGAGTAACAAGCAGAAACACTGCGATGTCTTTACCAGATAATTCATGCTGACTAACTGCTGCATCCAGAAAATGTTTGATTCAGTTTAAATCACTAGAAGATTTGATGGTTGCAGTATCTGTTTAAAAATGGCTTGGGGTCCGTTTGTTTTAGTATGAAAAAATAAAGAAAGAATGAAAGAAAATAAGGAAAATTTAAAAAAAGAAATTTTTTAAATATGGAAAGAAAGTTCCATCCATCAAATATGAATGAATAAAATAAAAATCACTCTAATTAGGCTACTTCTTAAAAATTATAACAGCATGACCAACAGGTCTGTGGTCTTATTTAATTAACTACACTAGTTGTTGAACAGAGTCCATTTTAAGTCACTAATTAACTGTAGAAATGAAGTTCTCAGAGCTTTTCGTGTTGGAACTAAACCGCTGACACTCAGTGTGTTCATACCAGCACAGAGAGGAGAAGTCACATTTAGTTACTTCTTCCAAGTTGTTTGGTAGGTAAAAAGAAAAAGACAGAAACTCCATCCATCATCTATCCATTGCCTATACCGTTCAGTCATGGACGGGTCATGGAGGGCTGGGCTGGATCCCGACAGCATCTTATTTCCATTTGTCTTATTTCTGATAATATGTGCACACTTGGACATACTTGTAAATAAAGGCCTGATTTCATGTCCATGTAAAAAATGTTTTTCCTTCCTCCACAGTTTGCATGTCCTAGTGGAGAAGCTTTCTGAAGCCACTGAAAACGCGACGGGAGAAGATCGATGCAGACGTGCCTGTAAACAAAGAGGAGCTGTCGACCGTCCACATGCCGGTGATTTGTGTGGTAGGCCTGCATTAGTGCCTCTTAAAGTTCAGCTGCTGAAGCCAGTCAGCGTGTTTTCTTGTTGTTTGACCTTGTAGTTTAATTAAATGGTTGATTTAACACAGGGAGAGAGGAAGCACATAATTGCAAAGTCTCAAACGCAGCATGGCATGAAGCATCTGCACACAGAAAGAGATGGCCACACAAATAACGCCGCCCGCCCACACGCCGTTTCAGGTGCGCCTTCCATTCCTGCTAACAATCAGTACATCTGTAGATAATCTGTCCCATTAAAGGAGTCAGACCCACCACGCTAACCTGCACCCCATAAATGATTTAGGGTCCTCCGTCTTCAGAAGACCGGGCCTTCAACATCTGTCCTTGAGAAATCCGTCAGGTTTACACTTCACTTCTTATCTTGCATTCAGCATGTAGAACAACTATAAACAACCATCTAATATGTTTAATACTTTGACATTCGCTGATATGAGGGGTGTTATTTTCAGGTGTCTATAATCCCAAACAGACTGGGCCAGATTGACCCTGTCAGTTGTGTTATGATTACATATCCACCAAGTCATCTTTTCAGAGACAAAACCCGTAACCTCACGGTGTGAAAATGAAGAGGTTTGAGCTTGGGTCTGATGAGCTTTAGGTCAAAGATGCAATTGGCAATTCTGCATCATAACAAAAAAGCTTAGAGGCGTTGTGAGATCATCGATCCAAAAGCTTCGTCCAGATCTGAACTCAGCTATCTTTAGGTACACTCAGACAGCCACAGAAGGAAACATGTTGCCATCCTCTTCAATACCTCTGGAATAAAAAACGGTCTATCTTTATGATTATATATGTGATATGATAAAAATGAAAAGCCTTTATTCTGTCACTTTAGAAATGTTTCTTTTTCACCTGTGATGCATGGAAAGGTCTCCATATCATGGCATTAAACAAGTGGCTTTAGTAAGTTTAAATACAACTCAAAAGAGAGAATTCCCATCCTCATATGTGCATAATTCTGATAAGGACCATCTCTCTCTATCATTCTGACATTATGTCTCTTACAAATGTAGAGATGAGCTAATTGTTTCTTGTTATAAAGCATGTTTCGTTGGGAGATTGAGAGCCTGAGAGAACAGGGGAAAATTCGTGATATTAAGAGGATTTCCGTAGATCCTCAGATTAACTTCAGTCAGCTCAGTCGGAGACAATAACTGCATTAAGAATGAGTTTGCTGCTCTGGCTCTGCTTGGACGGCTCAGTTTTGTTTCCAGTTGGCAGATGGCCAAGAATTCTGAACCTCTTAAACTAATAGAACTCATGTGGAACCTCTCTTTCTGGTACTACCTCCAGCATTGTGTTGGAGAGCACTGTGGAAAAACACAGGAGGATGCTTCTCATTTCATTTATTAGTTGATCAAGTCAGGTTGATGTGCTGTCTCTGGGCATAGGTTTGTGCTCAATCGCCTTTTATGTGTAGGAAGAAAAAGATCTGAAACAGGAATATGAATATGGACTGTGCAGTAGCCTGTCCCAGCCGTTAACAGGTGAAAGGCAGGGTACTCCCCGGATAGGTAATATCCAAAGTACTGACCTTATTTCTAAACATGACAGTCTTGTAACAGACACACAGAAGATGTTTCAAATCTTCCATCTCTATTCACAGCATACAGAGACTAAATAAACCGGGTTCATCTAACTTAATCTTCTTCATTTCTTATAGCTGAAGCTTTGCTGAACCACATACCTAATGCTGCAGATGGATCTTCTTAAAGGCCACACCACAGACCTCGTCCCATGTAACAGGGGGTTCAGGACCTGTTGTTTAGCTGCCGTTATGATTCACATCCTGCAGCCTTTCTGACCAGTCCTTTTCCACCCACTGATCAGACCTCTGAGCATCAGCCACCTCCTATTTCTGTAGCTGCTGCCCCCCTTTGTAAGGGTCATGATCACACTTGTCTGGTTTTGGGGTGATCAGTGTGGGTGAATCAGTCTGGGTTGGTCCAGGTGCATCAGCAGGTTCATTCTGAACATTTACATGTCCACTCTGAAGATGCTGGAGAGTGAAAGTGCAGCAGTGTCTCAGCTACTGGTGGACATACTGAATAACCATGCTGGAGATGCAGTAAAGTATGGTCCATCTGAACCTCTCCACACCTGGATACCACTGTAAAGATTAAAGCGGACAAACTGTTGCTAACAGAAAGTCTGCATTAGAGTACGTCTCTATAGCAACAAGGAAAACCAACATGTGAGACCAGGGGTGGCCCGTCTAAGCTTCTCTGACCACATCAACATCAACCTGATTCCTGCTCATCTTTCTGTACTAACAGATGAAAGGATTGAGCATTTAATGACCGCACCATGCTGGGATGCTTTACAGAGAATGGGTACAGAAAATGGAGGAACATTGAATCAGCAGATCCAGAAGATCCAGAGTTATATGAAAAGAACTGAAATGTCTTACAGTGCATTGTCTTCCAAACACACAAAATGATCTTGTAACATAAGATATTTACGAAAGCTGCAATGAACAACATGCAACAAACAGAATGCATATGGCACTGATCTTGTCCTTAGCTATTGTTCCTCCGGCTCTTGTTGATAGAACCAAGGAGAGACTGGAGCAGCCTGTAGGTAATCTGTAAATCTGATGGAGGGAGATCGGCCAGAGGGGATGCTTTCAAAGAAGGTTTTGGAGATCCCAGAACATGATCAGAGTACACACTATGCCCTACAGAGTGAACAAGTACACCATGCCATGAGAACAGTATGACTTGCCCTCTGGATGTTGTGCCTGGGATTAATTTACCACACCAGAGCAATGAAGGGCAGAGAAACAGGCGATATGTAGCTGAGCTCACTGGGCTGCTAATGTGCATCTTGCTCAAAGTAGAACTCATGAAATGAAAAATACATACATGTTTGGATCAGTTTTTTTGTCTCACAGTGTATCTGTTTCGCTGGAATGTATTCTACCACAATGTGAGACAGATTTTCTAACTTGTGTTTTACACACTGTGAAGAAAACATATGAAAAAACAATCTAACTATTGAAGGCTGAAAGTTGTGAAATGTCAAAATCTTTCGACCAAATCCCAAGTTTTAAAATGTACAAGCTGTGAAAATGTCTACATGTACTGTAGTTAATCCACATGTAAAACACTAATTAAAGAATATTAAAAGAAAAGTTTTAATTAGGGAATATAACAAAGTAAAACTATAAAATAGGTTTTCATAGTGGTAGCTGAGTATTGCAAATGTATTTTGTTTCCATGATCTGACAGTGGGGCATCGCAAAGCGTTTATTGGCTGGCTACTGCTAACATTGTTCTTGAGAATGTGAAAGCCTTTAGAGATGTTTGCTGATCCTCTCTGCAGACTATCAAGTTTTCAATGCCATGACCAGCATGCTATGTGCTACAAAGGCTGTAAACAATATAAAACCTAGTGAAGGAAACATCATATTTGAACTCTTTTTTACTGTGAATGGAAGTGCAACGTTTTCCAGTCTGGACAAATGAATCAATGTAGTGCAGGTAGAGTCAAGTTGATCCAGATGAAACCTTGATCCGAACAACGTTCAGAGAACTGTTGTAAACCTTTATGGTCAGCCTCATGCTGCGTGTAGCAGTTCATACAAATCCTGTGTAGCTGACACTGTTTCTTGGACACAAAGTTAATAGTTTGGTTCGAATAAACAGCTTTGATAGTTTTATGTTCCGTTAATCTTCTTCAACATGCATTAGTTCAACAGACTGGTGACAGAGTTTGAGGGGTTTTGCTGGTTACAACTGTATGAAGATAGATTTTGAAACTTGAAAGTTCTTTGTGACAAAACCCTTTTGGGGTTCAATCATTTTGTGCCTCTTCCAATTCACAGCAAACAGG
The DNA here is from genome assembly GCA_907169785.1 of Menidia menidia. Taxonomy (NCBI): domain Eukaryota; kingdom Metazoa; phylum Chordata; class Actinopteri; order Atheriniformes; family Atherinopsidae; genus Menidia; species Menidia menidia. Next base: position 18,747,741 of record CAJRST010001113.1, read on the forward strand.
AACACCATGTAAGTTCACCTTTTGAACATAAAGGAGCTTCAACTTCTTTGTACCTAAATTATCATATAAAAGACAAGCCAATGTTTCTGATATTTTGAGTCTGAAAATTGCTTGTATTGTATATATTATGTAGAAGTACAAATCAAATGTGTGTTACAGAAAGGCTTGGAAAAAGTCAAAGCTCTTATTTGTGAGTCAATTCGTCAGTAAGCATATGAGCTTTAATGTGCATTTTCTTGACATTCACAGAGGAGATAAGCCTCACAAAGCCTGCCGGAAGTAATAGACAAATGGGAAAGCAACGCACCATAAGTAGTTCGAGGCAAATACTAAATGTAAAGAAAGAGATAATGGAAGAGGAAATTCAGAATAATTGCTCCATCAAGCTGGAAGTGCTGTGCGGGTTCATTAAGGAGGATAGATTCTGGTCCCCCTGTGTCAATTCAGCCTAAAACACTCATTTTCTCACAGGAATGACCTTTTCTCTTGCTTATGTTTCTGTAATTGGTGGTATTGGCTGCTAATCTTAATTAATTTATTTAATACTTGGATAAGCAAAAAGAGAACGGTATGGGTGAGAGACGAACAAAAGCTGATTTTAAGGGTTAAAGTTTGGCCTGTTTGGGGATCCGCATTGTTCTCCGTGAGTGTATCAGTTGTCAGTTAGTTTGGATAATACAGTATGTATGATAGATAGATAAAGTTGAATGTAAAACTGTCCACAGATAAAACACACTTGCTTGAAATGAAACAGCAACAACCCTAACCTGATCCTTTTATTTGATAAAGCAGATAAACAGAGCGGGACCAGAGTTGGGGAACACTTATTTAGCAGTTAAAGGACTATGATAATGTCATTAAATGTAATTGGATAAATTCACCATAAAGAATCATTGTAAAAGTTTAGTCATTAATCATTTCCAGACAAAGACTGCTTGAAGTCTGGAAACATGGACCTCACAGAGGAGGGCAGCTCTTTGTTCTCTTCCAGTTCCTTCTACCTTTAGCTGCTGTCTATTCCAGAGTCTTTTAGCATTTAGTTTTGTCTTTGGATTATTAAAACAGTTTTGTGTCCATGATATTGCAATGTCCTACTTTGTAAACACAGTGTATCTTCTGTAATGTGAGATTAATGGGAGTAAAGTGTTGACATTCATAAGAAGTGAAAAGGTATTTCCCTGATGAGGCACACAGTGGTGAGCATCTCTGTGAGTGACAATTAATAGCACTTCCATTGTTTTTTACCACAGACAGCCATTGGTTCGACTGCTCATTAGAAATGACAAATGTGCAATATATATAATTACTTATCACAGCTTTTGTCTATATGGAATATTCCCAGATATCACATTATTGTTGGAGGCTTATGTAAAATTAAAATTGTATATACTGTATATACATATATGTATATTTTTTTTATCTTGTCCTGTTCAGCATTGCGGCAGCAGAACTGAAATCGGAGTACCATGTTATGCTGAACAAAATTGCTTTGCCAAGGGAGGCTTTGTTAGTGAGAAGCCCCCCTTGATTCCCCAAAACTGCCTTATTTATTCATTTTTGTTACCAAACGTACACGTGTCCAATAATGCCGAACCTGACAGAGGGAAGAAAGAAGAGCAGTGGTAAGGAGAGAGATCCTTTAGACAGAAAGATAAAGGGACACATTTCTTTAAAAGTGTTTGTACAAACAAGCACCATCACTTTTAAGAAGACTGTGGACAGATTGTGGGACTTCTGAGGATGCTGTTCACACATGTTCACACAGCTGGAGGCTGACCTGGATCGGTGTTTTCTTGGCTGGAAATGGAGGGGTAAGGAAGGATGTCCAATGGTAGGCAGAATGGCATGAATAAATTGTGGAATTACCATGTTTTCATTACGAGATGCAGCAGAAACATGGTGGTGTTCAATGGTCAGTACTGCTTTGTATGTGCTCATATCCACAGTGGTGAGAAGCACACAGGCCACCAGACAGGAGAATGAACCAGTTTGAACACACTCATTTGAACTGTGAAGTTAAATTAGATTTTTTTATGGCTAAGTTAGTTACCCTCAAGACCTAAATTAATTGAAATTCACAAAACAACACACATAACTGTGTGTTTGCTGCATATTTTATCTAAGAAAGAAAGGTTATGTGGAGATTTGCTAGTGTCCTAGAAGGTTAATCAAGAAGATTCAAATAAAACTAATCATGGTTTATTCCATGCTGCATCCACTGGTGGCAAACTCAGGCAACATCTAAATGACTGTTTTAAGAAAAAGTTAACACTTGGTTTCACAGTGCATTGGAACTGTCTTCATTGTAATCGTCCCACATCATAGAAGACCCAACAGCAGACCCAACCCAAAACCATTTACTGTACATTCCAAGTCCTTTTTGTCTGAGACTTCCATAGAGTTGCAGAAGACTGCTAACATAAATAGACTTAACTGTGGACAAAAGCATGTTCCAGTCTTTAGGGGCTGTGTGCACCAAAGTGGCCAGAACCATCAAAGGGTTTGACCCCCTACTGCGTCTCTCCAAATTGCAGGTGTCAGGTAAAACCATGCACCTGAGCTCACTATGACCACTACCAGCCAGCTGTCAGGAGGTCTAAGATCAGCATGAGTTTTTACATTACTCAGTACCATAAAAACAGAAAACAATGATCATGTAATGTCAGGTCAGTGGTAACCATTTGAGTTTCACATGTTCAGTTTACTCATACTGGTAAACAGCCAGTCATTTACTGACTGGCCCAAAGCTCATTTAAGGGTTTTCAAAAAAGCTTTGGGTCAGACATTCCAAACAGCCATTTGTAGGGTGGTATGTAAGACCAGACATGTTTTACACCTCATTCCACACTCAGGAGCTGAATCATTAGAGAGAAGAAGGTGCACCTGTTCGATGGGACGTGGCCGGTTCAAAAAGGTAAAGGTTTGGGTTCTTTGGAAGAGAAATACAAAGCTGCATAAGAATTTGTTGAGATAATTCATTCTCTGGAGACGGTGGTGTAGGCCAGAAAGTCTTTGTCTCGACAAAGCTTCAATTCCTTCCCTCTTCTTTTCCCCTCACCATTTTTCTCAAGCTCTCCTTCTTTCACTTCAAAGTGAGTCTGGAATTACATGCTGGAACAGACGCCCTTACAGCTCATTCATAATGAATGAATGTGCAGTTTAATGACTCTGTCCACCCAAAAAAAAAGAAAAAACACCCCCACCTTCCCCTCGTCTTTGCTCAGACTCAGGCCCCAGTATTTGGGCTAATGATGTCACCTTTGGCTCCCAGGGGGCCACATATAAGTCGATTTCCACTGTTTGCTTTTATCACACGGGATAATTGCCCTCATCCAGCTGATACTGTATATAATTGGAATGGGAAGGAATAGGCAAGCTGTCTCTTGCTACAGATAATAAACATATGAGCGAGATGCAAAGGATAAAAGAAAAGGTGACAACAAAGGAAAGGTGAAACAAAACATGGCTGTGAAAGGCAAAGAGGTTAAGAGAAAAATAAATGAATCAGGACTCCTTCGGTCTCTGCTGAGAGCAAAAGAGTGACAAGGGAAGGCATAAAAAAGAGGAATAAGGCAGGCAGAGGTGGAGAGAGGAGATCTATCACTTTAATGAGCGGGTGCAGCCCTCTCCGTTCTTTGGGCGGCGATTGGCATGGTGACCTGGCTGCTGTTCCCTCAGCTTCCAGTGACAGATGAGCCATCAGAGTCAGCCGCGCTGACAGGAGCCTAAGCACTAATTTTGTCCCAGGAGACAACAGTACTGTATGCCACCAATCTGTAGCATTATGTGTCTCTTTCTATTTCGTTCACATGAAACATGAAAAACCTGACAACCGACTGAACGCCGGGATGTTTGGAGATGCACAGGCCTTAGATTTCAGTTAATAATTGATTTAGTGGATGGTTGTCTTTTACTTGAAAGCATATTTTGTTCAGATGGTCCAGGCTGCTTTGTGAAGTTGAAGATAAAGTGTGCTGTCCAACCGTATTTGAAATGAGATGTTTCATCCTCATTGATCTTCTTGCAACTCGTCTAATTTCCAGTGTTTGGCCAGCAGTATTGACAGGAAGAGGCGCTCTTTTTCCTGTTGATGTGTTGTTGCAATAATCTGTCTACTCACTGACCTCTATGATAGTAACCTGGTGGATTGGACACGTTTTTATTGACAAAAAATAAACTTTTATGCCCTGTGGAGGCAAAGCCACAGCCACCATCTAGCCCAAGCTGCCAAGGAGATATTATTAAAATGCAACAACATGAATAGATATTTAAACAAAGTATCAGAGGCTCCTAATTTGAGAGGTAGATTAAATAAAAGACTAAAACAACACATAGTTACCAAACTGTTCAAGAAGTGAATTCAACAAGGGGTGGCATAGCTGATACTCATACCTTTTACAACCAGAGCCAGATCTTAACTGCTTGGCAGGCTGCACACAAACCATCATCAGGCTCCTGAACACTGGTAGTTTCTTATTGGACTGGACACACAAAAGTTTCACAAGCCCATCTGAGCAGCTCTAGTCTGTGACTGCTTCAATCTCACTCAGTACCTCTGATGGTCTGAACTGAACATAGAGTCAGACGAGAATATCCATGAAACTCTGTCCAGAAAAAGGCTTTTTTTTCTATGCTAGCTTGCTAGAAGAAGGTAATAAAGTTTTTTGTACTAAAAACGATCTGGTTCAATTGTGGTTGATCTTCATTGTTGCTGAGCACAGCCGTTTGGATCCATTGTGCTGTTCTTGCACACACCTTAAATGTATTGGTTCTGTTTGATTTTTTTCTCATTTTGCCTGTCCACAGGAGAGTGAACAGGCACTTATAAAGATTCCATTTGGGCCCCACGGTGGACCAGGTGTTTCAAACAGGGATTACACAGCTGATTATTTTGGTGGTTTGGATGTAGAGACTGAGACTGGGAAGAAGGCAGCATTAGTGGAACACTAATCTGGTGTTTTGACCTCCTCAGTAGATGGAACAGTGTCAAAGAACAACCACAGCACAAAGAAAAGAAACACTTTAAAGCTAAATGTTTTATTCATCATGTGGTGGCATTTCATCTTTTGTCTTTATGTTTCATATCCGCACATCGAGTCTTTGCCAATGTTTGCCAAATCAAGCTTTATGTATTCAAATCAAATCAATTAATGTATTTCATGTCTCTGTCTGTCTGTCTGTATGTGGGATGAATGAAGCTCTGACCTTGGTACAAAAACAGCAGTCAGTTAGTTGTATTTATTAGAAAAAAATGTCTCTGATTCGTGACATATGAATATTACATCATGCTGACCGTTTTGCTTTTTCTGCTTTAACTGAAGCTTTTTTCTAAGCTTTTTACTGTGCTCTTTTCATGTCTTAGAAGTAAAATGAGCTGTTTTGTATCTGCTTCAGAATAGGCTAATTCATATTTTTTGTTTGTGAATGAGCTCTGGATGTGCAACAGAGACAACCAGCTCTGACCTACTTTAAAAACCACTGAAATAACTCTTACTTCGGTATTTAAAGTCATTTGGAAACATACCACGAGTACGAAAAAGCTTATTAACTTGATGGTGCTTTGAACTCCAAACGCAGACTTTGGCCGACATTATATCTCTGCCTGCAGATCCACAAGTCATTTCTAAACTAAATCTAAGGTAAAAGAAATTAACACGCCATTACACAAAACCCAACAATCGGTGTGTGTTCCGGTCAGCTGGTCCTGCAGGTTTATGTTAAAATTGGAAATGTTACATGGAGCCTCTCCACTCCGGTTCTCAGATGGTGGTAAGTCTAGCGTGAGGTTGGTCCCTCTGACCCTCTGAGAGACCCTATGCTTTTGAACAGCCTGATTACCCCTGAGAACACACACACTCACACACACAGGCCTTAAGGGAAATGAGTATGAGAGGCAGATTACTTTGTACTGTCTGGAGCAGGTGTGCTCTTTAAATTCCCCCACCCAGGTCTGTTTCTGACATTGTGGTCCTTGTGTGAGAGGAGATGCTTTCCAGCCTCAGTCAGGAAGCTGGTGATCCACCTACAGGTGGAGGTGGGCACCGTGAGCTCTGGATATCTGAGTCCACAAACAGAACAATGGTTCCATGTTGACCGTACCATCTGCCAACCTGTTTGCAGAGTAAACCATCTGAACCTTCTGGTGGTTTAACACCAGCCGCCGACCTCAGGACAACTGGCCTGGGAGGGTTTTCCCTATGATGGTGGCTTCCCTAGGTTCTGGTATGGTGGGTATCTCCAACAGCTCCAGAGACCTGTTGAAGATCAGCACAGAGTCTCAGAAAGTAGGGGGGATCCCCAAAAGAGTTGGACCACATCCTTCCCAGAGATCTGAGCACTGGGGTTCCGAGGAGATGGAGGTGGTTGGTGCAGGTAGAGGAGTTGTAGACCTGCAGGTGGGAAGGGTGAATTACTTCTTTTCAACCTGCAGAACAAGATGCTGAGGATGTTTTTTCTATTTACTGCAAGTCCAAACCATAGGCTTAGAAGTTGTTCATCTCCACCTGTAGGGTGAAGTGAGATGAGGCAGACAGCAGCCAGAATGAGGGACAGCCTGAAAGGCTTTCATTAAACCTGTGGAGATGGTTTGTGTAGGGGTCCAGTGTCCATTTGCTGTCTGTATTTAAGAAGTTTCTGAGTGAGGTTTATGCTGTTGGAATCTAAAACTAATAGTGATGGGTGTTTTTCTCAATGTCTGCTGATGTTGAGCCTCCTGTACTCAGGCTTTTGGAGGGAAATCAACGCTACATGACTACATGACCTCCATTACTCTGCGGAACCATTAGACCAGCCCTCACACACATAGAAGAACACTCCACCTCCTCTCTTGTCTCCCTTAAAGAAGCGGGAAACCCCACATCCATGCAGTTCAGTCCAGGATGAGTTCACCGAGCAGGATGGATCCTTTAAGGTCTGATGGTTTTTGGTTGAAAAGCAGCAGTTCTAGTTTGTTTGCAGGGAAGTGGAACCTAGAAAGGTGGATGTTAGGAGTGCGCCCTTTTCCAAAGCTAGATGAGAGCACCTGTATGTTTTCCTTTTGCATCTGCACGGACAGCACCTCCAACCAAGCATGGACAGGTAGCAAACAGGGGTGAAACTGTCAGAAAATGTTTTCTTTTTGCACTGTTGAGATTGAGAAAAGCTTTTTCAAGTGCACCTCAAGACTGAGTTCAGGCAGAGCAGAGAGGCACGATTCTGCTACTCTAAAGTGTGTATTTTCCAATAAACTGAAATGATCTTTCTTTATCATTTAACCTGCCAATTTTTTATTTTTCAAAATGCAGAAAATAAACACTTAAATGTGCTTGTTGCTTAAGGGCTTTTGACTTTGTGAGGAACCTCTACCACAACACAGTCAAACAGAAAAATATTTTTCCCTAAGTCAGAAAATGCTGGTTGAAATTGTGACCTGGTTTTGATCCACATATGTACATAAGATTATAAAGAAATAATTACAGCCAAAATAAAGTTACTGCTTTAGCACGGATACTCAGAATTCGAAGTAAAGAAGTAAAGTAGGAAGATAAAATATTACTTCCCCACAAAACCAACCTCTGTGTCCACACAGAGCATTTTTATTTCATGCAGAACTCTGAACCAATTTATTTTTTTCACTTATTTGATGGCTATTTTTTTCAGTCAATTATTAACTTTTTTCTTTTCTGCCTTCACCTGTTCAGGGGGGCGAGTTTCTGAAACCTGCTGCATCCATCACAACACCACAAAGACACACAAAAGGCACATTCACACTCACACTGACCCCAGTGGTCAGTTCTAAATCACCACTGAAACCATGCTGGAAAACACGCAAACAAACCAGGAGGATTCTTCCCTCCTCAGTGCTAAACAAACAGAATCATGAGTCCCTCTGTGGTTCCAGTTTGTTTTTACATTTAACGCTCTTCTCAACCCGTAAACACAACAAAACCCAAACACAACAAAACAACCACAGCTCTTTCACAAATGAAGCATTCAGACTCCCAGGGGTCTTTGCACTAACCGGCTTTAAACGGGCCTCTGTAGATGTCCCCCCCCCCTCAGCTCCCCACAATGGTGTTTACCTTGAGTAAATGTTGACAGATTGGGGAACTTCTCTGTGACCCCCACCACCTCCACCATGACATGTAACCTATCCTCTGCTTTTCAAATCTTTTAACAGATACTTTAAAAGTGTTTCATATTACAGAAAAAAATCTGTGAAACTAGAAATATTGCAGATTTATTTCATTTTTATGTGACACATATCAATCAGTTGAAGGTGCCCTGTGCTCACTCAGGATTGGATTTGGATTGAAGGGAACGTTTGGGGAAATCTGCTGGTTTCCTTAGCTAGGAAACTCTTTGTCATTAGCTCTTAGTTTTGTTATTAGCTCTGTATGAATTGGACTAATGGAATTGAGTTAACGGGAGTTTATTGGATCGTGATTGTATTTCAGTCAGTTGTCTCAATTGAATTGAATTGGATTGTCTTTGAAATACCTAGAGATTACATTTGTTGGGATTTGGCATAATATGAATTCAGGTCATTTGAGTTGCTATCAGGGCTGCACAGTGGCAGGATGGTTAGTACTGTTCCACAAACCCCCCCCAATTCAAACTGGGGGCATTTTCCGTGGAGCTTTGATAGGGTTTTCTAAGGGAACTATGTCTTCCTTCCACAGTTCAAACACATGCATGTTAGGTTAATTGACGACTCGAAAGTGCCTGTTCCAGTGGCTGTTTGTGTGTGTGTATTGTGTGTGTGTGTGGCCCTATCATGTCCAGGGTGTACCCTTCATCTGGTGCAGTGTGAGCTGGGACTGGGTCCGGCCCCACTTGGACTCCACTAGGACTGAGTGGCGCAGATGGATGGATGAAACGTGATCCTTCTGAGCAGATGACTGAGTTAACGGCACAAATGTATGTAATGTAACTTTTCTACCGCACAAAAAGGTCATGCTTCAAATTCCTTCAGTTTCAACGGTCCCTGAAACGTTCAGATGATGCATCCAGGCTTCTTGATTGGTTTGTAATTCCTTTTATAGGTTCAGCTTGGTAATGGAGGAGCAGCACAGTGTCAGGCTGATCAGAATATATGGCTGAGGATCAGAGTCAGAATGAACAAAAGTCTCATCCCAACTGTCTGATGGGATCATGCTTCAGCGAGTGACTGATCCATTAGGCCTCAGTATGGACTAATGACAGCAATTAAGACATTTTGTTAAAAAATGGTTAGTTAAAACTGAGCTTTAAAAAAAAACGCACACACATAAGCAAGTTAGTGTGACTGACACAACATGAAAGCCAAAGCTGTCGTCTCAGGAGTAGCGCTGGTAGTTTTATTAAAGCCTTGAACATCACCTTTACAGAGCCTGATTAGATACTCTTTAATCATATATGAGAGAGTTAGAAACCGAGAAAGGACGAGCTGTAAAAACATCCATCCCTCTTCCGTTGGGATGCAGCACAATCTCTTTAGTGCTGTTTTATGACATCATTAATATTAAACATAAAAGGCTATTCCATAATTCTGACTGTTACAGGGACTATGTCACTCAAAGCACTGCAAGATCGTCCCTCTATGCTCATAAAATCTGTTTTTTAATCTATTTATCTTACCACAGTCACATCTATATATATACATATATATATATATATATCGTGAAAGTGTAGCCTATATAGATATTAAATAACATACCTAAAATGTGAAACTATTAGCTTCTCCGTTAAGGTGAGCAGATATTTAACCCTCAGATGGTAAATGTTGGAAACATGTCAAGTAGAATTAGAAAGAAAAAAAGATGCCTTTTTAACACTTGATAGCATGAGAGACATTTTGAGAAGAAACGATAAATGCCACCTCAACCTATTCTCCTTGAGAGGATGTTTATCAGTCGCGCTCTGAAAACGCACACACACAGGCAGACACACAAAGCTGAACACAGATCTATTCACATCTGCTGGTTGTCAGACATGAAAGCTTCAACAATAAAGGGTGATTCTGGAAGCCATCCTTTTCTGGGTTATCTTGGTGTGTGTATATATAAAGATTGAACTAATCCCATAAATCATGCATTATCCTGCTTCTGCTGGTTCTGAGATGTGGGATGGCACATTGGCCTGGGTGATTTAATTGTTTTTCTCTTCTATAGTAAACGCCACAGAATCCATGGATCAGGCAGGATTGTAATAATTTGCTTTTTAGGTAAACCAAATGCAGTCTAAATTTGTTGGAATAAGTTATTTTTCATTTGCGGTTATTTGAAAAAAGAGAAGAGATCTTAACACAAAGAGCGGTTTAACCAGTTTGGAAATGCGATAGCTCGGGACGTGGAGACACTTGACTGCTCTGCACAGTGGGGAGGGGGGGGTCACAGGGGGTAAAGGGAGTTGCTTCTCATTTTCTTCCCTTCTTTTATCTTTCATCATCCAACCCCATCACAAGCACCCCACCAACTTCCACGTCTTGTTTTGGCTAACGTTGTTAGACTGGAGGGATGCTGAGGGACTTGTGAAGAGAGCTCAGAAGCCCCCTGTGGCCAGAGTGCCCCCCCCCTCCACAATGCTTCACCTTCCTTGAAGAATGGATCCACAACTCACTTCCTGATTGGTCCCAAATACATCCCCTACAAGCTTCCTGCACATAATTGTCCCCAGCTGTAACTCTAGGGATAAATAGGGCCATGGGGACAACAGATTTGTAATTTTGGGGTGAGAGTGAATGGAAAGAAAATTGGTAGCAGGCCACAGAAATTAGCATTCTTTTGGCTTTAGAGGGCATTAAACATTAAATAGCTGCAAAGTCCCTTAAGTATTGGGCTGTGCAGTGAGAGGGTGCTGGGCTATGGAGATGAGAGCGGCTGTGGAGGAGGGGGCAGCGGAGATCAAGGCTTCAGAGAGTTTTTGTTTGGGTCACAGATGGTTGGTTTCACTAAACTATGTACCTCCTGCAGTGTGTAGCCCAAGAGATGGTTACACTATCTATTATTGATGCTTGTTTAGAATGGTTGGTTGGGCTCCACCGGCTTTCACGTATCAGCTTATCTGTAACAGACACCATGGCTTACGAGAGAAAGACCTCCACACAGCGGTGAACAAAGTAAACGTGCACAAGCAGAATACAGAGACTAAACCTATTAAAACCGCTAAATCCAGATTCAGAAAACTAAGACGTTACCTCTGAGATGGCAGTCATGCTCATGGGTGTCAGAGGTGTTTTTAAAAAAATAACGGGACATTTTCCTGATGCTTTCCTACAATTACGTATCCTGCTTTTCAGAATGGTCCATGCTTCTGAGCTTAGAACTCCTCCAGACTGATCCACTGATGGATTATTATGAGGTCATTGTGCCATTGAAGCCTTCATTAACAGCCAAGGTGAGGCTGTAGGACAATTCCCATTTCATAGTAATTGTGCTGTCTTTTTTATGATGTCCATCAGCCCCCAAGCATAAAATGACAAGACCATTAAATGTACGCCTCAAGTCGTTAGCAACCCAGGATCATGTGAGACTCCCAGTAATCAATCAAAGGCATTCAGTCAAGATCTCAGTACGAGCACTTTACCATTTTTAAGTGGTTGTTTTTATTAAAGTCAGAATTGTTATTACAATGCTTTTATCTAAGAAATGGATTGCCATGTACATGGCAGGCTCAATATTATAAATGTTAATTCTTTAAAGGATGCTGAATTAAGTGTTGGTATTGATTAATTCATTTTTTTTATACATAGTGCCAAATTACAACAAATTACATTTCAAGGCACTCTGATACAATCCAATCTGAGCTAGTTAGAATCCATTTCACCATCCATTTTCAGTCCAAATTGTTCCATTTCATTTTTAAATGGAAAAATGTGGACACACAAAGAAATGTAGTGGTAATAGTTTATAACTGTACACGTTTAGGTCACACTTTTAGTGTAGTGCAATAGTGGTGAGCAGATCCAATTATCGGTGGAATCTTCTGTTTACACGGTGTGTCGTCACATGACTGACTAAGAAAGCAAAGCAAACAAGGTGTTTTTGTTGTGGAGAATTTTGATTTAGTTTTTCAACAGTACTTTGTTTACTGGTTTGAGTGCACTTTTAATTCAAGATTTTTCTAAAAAAAAGTTGATGATAATAAAAAAACAAAAATCACGAAAAAGCATCCACCTTATTTATTGAAAACTATCGGTAGTATCAGTGATACTGGCTCGTATTTAGTTGGTATGGAATCTATACCAAAATATGCTAAATGGTGCACCACTATGGGCCAATTCCTCTATAACTATCACTCTTAATTTAGGGGATTGTGATCCTGCTGCTACAAAAACTGTTTTTCAAGAACAAATTAGAAGTTTGGATTCCACAAGCTTTCACAAATCGATTTCACATGCATTTCCTGGTGTGCATTTCTAGAGTTTCTGCACTATAAATGCCTCACACTACAGCTTCAGCCATACTTACCTGCCAAAGCCTCACTGGGAGCGACCACAAACATTACTCTTTTCTGATTTTGGTGGTACTATATTTTTTCTTTCTTTACTATGAAGACATGCTCGAAACATTGATTTGCATTGCATAAAAAACATTGTTAGTGTTGTTGTTTCCTGTCAGGATTCGCACCAGAGCAACAGCGTTAGGTTGTTCGGTTTTATTTTTTACTCAGACAAAATAATCCATGTTTGAATTAAACTTTTTAACCGATTACATGAAGCCAAGTGGTGATGCAAAAGAGGAGAGAGCTGCTTTCTACTGATCGGAGAATCACTGGTTTGACTCCATCAAAGTCCTTGAGCAAGGCACTGAGCTCCCAGCTGCCCAGGGTGTCTCCACAGTGTTTCTGTGTGTGCGTTAACGGGTGAATGTCGTGTGATGAAAAGCCCTTTTAGTGGCCACTTAGACTGGAAAACTGCTATATGTGTTCAGTCCATTTACCAAGAACATTATTCAATAGAGCACTATAAGAAATAAAAAGTTGTGATGAAGGAAAGCAGAAAATAAACTCGACTCAAGAGAGTGATTTGATGTCAAAGCTAAAAGCAGAAAACATGTTAGTCACAGAGATCAGAGAAGAACTCACAAAAAAGCACCACTGCAGGTTCAGCTCTTATTTGATTTTAGCATTATGTGGATTTGCTGAAAGCAAATGACTGTATATTGAGCCTACAGGGAAATGACAGCGTCCAATATAAATGGCATAATCCACCTCAGTGACATTTGGATAAAGCCCTGTTTTTTTGTCCTATCAGGCTGGAAATTGCCAGTTGCCAAAAACCCACTTGGATTAGTATTGGCATAGAATTTGTGGAGTCATCCTCTATCAAACACTAACCTGAACTCATAAACCAATGGTACAACATCAAATTGGATCTGTTTTTTTTTTTAGGTTACATCTCCTTAGAAGTCATTCAATATGTCCTCCAAGACATCAGCACACTTTTAAAGTTGTGCTCTCTAATGCACAATCCCACTGATTGATAACCCCAAAAAGTATGTTCCCCCATCTTTTGAGGGCTTTTAACACATTAAGGTTTCTGTTTCTAAATAAACACAGCTGTTGATAGGTGATAGGTGATTAGTTTAAGGAAATAAAGAACACATGTGATTAGTTTATGTTCTCTTTTTGCAGTTTGAGGTGTAGAAATAAAGTGAGACCTGTGTTTATGCTGCATACAAAGACATTCTTAAGTAAAACCCACCCCAACCCCCATAACTTGGTAGATTCCAGACATGGTGAGGGAATGTACTAACATGTGGGTGCATGGGCCCAGTTCATAGGTGAAGGCCTTTTCAGTCTTTCATCTTTGTCACACGGAGCTTCGCTTAAACTTCGTAGAGAGAAGTCACAAAAGACAAAAATAAACCTGTCTATTAAATCATCTCTCTTTATTGTATTTGTGTTTTGGAATGGCAGCTGATCTCACATGAAGTGACCCCAGGTTTTCCTGCCGTCTTTCCTCCGCTCTGATGCTCCCGCTTGAGTGATGACTTTGTCATGATGGAGGCATAAAATCAAATTAGCCGTCCGGTAGTCAGTCATTCTACGGACAGCTGTGGTTCAGGTGAACAGAGGGTTTTCCACTGATAGCAAGATTGGCAGTTTGACCTCTGGAAAATAGCCTTTACACTGATATAAGAGCAAGTTTTTCCCTGACAGTTACAATACGGACCTCATTGAGTTTGGAAAATGATACCTCAGTGATACTTATTGTCAATTTACATGTTGCTAATACATGTTTTAGGACTTAGTTTTGATCTGGCTTTACATTTTTCTTTAAAATGTATTGGTTAGGATACAGTGTATACAGGTTGCATTCGTTTTTATATAAACTGAAGTAAGTTGGGGTGAAGAACTAAGTGTTGACAAATGCCAGAACAGCATAAAATGAACTACTGATACGACAAATGAGTCCCCCAGAAATATTAATCAACAGTAAGTAAATCTTATGGAAATGTTGAACTTCCTTGGCAAATGTCGAGAGAGAAAATCCTTCTTTGGATCCCTGCCTGTGCAGAAAAATCTACTTTTACTGAATGTTTTAACTGCTGCCTGCCTCAAACTCTCCCACATCCTTTTAGTGTGATTAAAATCTGAGCTTTGATGAGCTCATTCCATAAGGGAAGGCAGACTCCAGAATTCAGAGATTCTAATAAGCCAGGGGTTGTTTGTCTCTCACCACAAAAACTAATCAATGGAGTCTTATCTGTGGGGCCGTGGATTTGAACGTCTGATAAACGCAAGCCTGGACTTGCAGTGATCAGCCTTTACAAAACATAAATATAGGAATGGTGACCTAATATAAACCGATAAACAAATAGTCCTTATGATTTTTTTTTCAAATACGTGTAATCTCCTCATTGGAAACTGATCCCTCTTTGTGGCTCACTGTCTTCAGCACAGGGCTGAACTTGAAAGAAAACAGAATGACTTGTGGAATTATGACCTCTTAAAAAAAGGGATACTTTAAAAAACAAAGCAGGGCCAGTGTTATGATTTGGGAACCACAAACAGGTAAAATGAAGAAAGGAGAATATCAAAATTCAAATAGGTTTAACTTTAACATTTACCTAGAAATAGTATTTTCCCTTCTCTGATATTCTTCAAGTCTCTTCTCTGCACAATTCTTTTAATAAATGTGCACTTCTCAGGTATTGGTCTCGAATTTGTAATCACAGCCTCTCAAACCAATGAACATGATCCATCCCCACTACTAACTCCTGGATGTTATGTGTAGAAAAAGTCTTAAAAAGCTGCTCCAGAATCTGGAGGCAGTTAAAACAGGAGGCAACACCATCTCACAAAATGGGAGAGAAGCACTGGGGGAGAGAGAGGGAACACAGAAGTGTGTATTCCTAATATGATGGCAGTATTTTTGGAGGGGGATTTTAAAGGGATGTCAGTCCAATGGTCATGCTGAGGGCAGACTGCACACATTAGGGAAATTAATCTTATTTCACAATAAGTGCTACATTCCATGTATTGTACAAGATTACGTTGCACTTTGGAGTGCGGACTACTAAAATAATGTCAGTTTAAGTAGGAACTCAAAGGAGATTTATGTCCTGGATCCTTCTGAGTCACTTCATTAAGAGATGAGGATATATATATATATATATTCAATTACTTTTTTCTAATTCAAGATTTTCAAATGAATTATTTTGAACCAATTTATCTTCATATTTCTTCATTTATTTTCCTTGTACATTATATATATTTATCTTCAATAATCTTATTATTTTAATAGCACTTGGATCATTTCTAATCTGTGAAAAAACACATTTAGCTAATTTCCAAATGGAGCTGAATGAGAAGTTATGCTCAGACAGACTGTTGTGTGGGACATTTAACACACCACTTGCTAATACAGACAGAACGTGAAAACATCTGTATTAAATTGCAGAAAGATCTTTCCTTACACTTTAACAAGTGAAGAGTTACACAAACCATACACAGATCAATACTGCTGTGGTCACAACAGTGTAGTAAACTGTAAGAGTTTTATGAACCCGTAACCCTACTAGCAACATGTCCATGAACATTTTGCTGATTAAAAACAAAGTTTTGAAATGTTGCAGAAGGGTCTTCCTATTTGTTTCATTTTTTGGAATTCTCATTGATTTGTTATGTCTTTCTCCAAATACATTTCACAATTTTGTTGTGAGAAAATAACATTTTAGCAGTTGTACTGTAACAACTTCATTCTTTTAATTCCCTATTATTGTGTAGAAATGTAACTGCCAAACTCTATCAAATGGAGGTGGGCATTGTTTGCCATCAGTGTTGAGTTTAGTCATAAATAGTCACACAATGGATGCTTTCAATAATTCCTCAACCCCCACTCAAGTTGTTATTAATTGTTACCAGAGGGATAATAATAATAATTGCCTGTGTTTGTTTATCAGAGATATGTGTGTGACTCAGAGCAGAAGTCAGAAGGATCTGACCCCCACCTGAACCCTCAGGAATTCTGATTTTGTCCATCAGGCTTTTTGGGACTGCGTATCCAGACCTTCTGAGTGCTGAACCAGTTACCGGCTGTTCTCCACGTGAGGCCTTGTTAAGAAGTTAAGAAAGAAAGCCAGAAATGTGCTAGCTAACATCTTACACATCTTCAGTTCTGCTGGTGTCTGCCACCATGGTCCCCTGCAGGCCTGCCTCTCAGCCCCTTGCTCCCATGTTCTACCATCAAAAGTGACTCCAGAAGGAGGTAAAGTTTTATAACTCCTCTTCTCACCTTGTCTGCACAGTCCGGGTCTCTAGCTCCGCCCCTAGAAATAACCAGTTTGTGCCCCAGTTTGTTAGTGTTGACTGTCTGAACTTCCCCACCACCTCTTTGACAAACTTTGTCTTATTCCGAGTCACCCTAAAATCCAGCCACCTCCTTTTCTTCTTTTTTTAAAATAATGTCATGGATCCCACATAAATGCCTCAAAGGGGTAAACCAGATCCCTGTAGTGCAACCGAAATATGTCTGAAGGCAACAGGTCAGGGGGGGACTGTGCTCACATTTGTGGAGTTTTTTTCTCTGGATTCACCTGAACTGAACTCACTGAGAGGCCTGTCCAGTTGTGTCCTGTGCTGGGATCTGTCCACACCTCCATCAGCCTGGTGTCTTTCACCCCGCTGACCTTTGCTGTGGATGACCACACATCACTCTTGTTGTTCAGCTTTACAGCTTGTTTTTCTTTTCTACACCTCCTTTCTCTCTGTTATCTTGCTTGTTTCAAATACTGTTTGTTGACTTCGTGTCTCCCACAGAACAGTTGATCCAGGTTTTCCTTTTTTATTTTAAACTGACGATACATCTCAGTGTCCTGCTAGAAACAGAGGTATCACCAGCTCTTTTTCAATCTTCTCATTTGACCTGTGAAGCCACAGACAGATTCAAATCTCACAAATAAAACTGATTTAGGGACAAAAGAAATGAGGATAACTTGCCAACATCGGGTACAAACAAGAGCCAGACAGTGTCTCCCTGTATCCATAAACTAAGACGTGTTTGAGTTATGGGAAAAAAGCCAAGATAAGACAAAAATAAAAATAAATAAATAAACATGGCCAAATGATATAACTCAGAGGGATCTTTGAAACAACCTTATAAACATCAAGTATGTCAATGATAATTAATGACATTAAACTTTGCTGTCAGTCTTAAACAGCTTTGGGTGTTTTAATTTCTCTCATAAATGCAACTAAACATATTCATTTTCCTCTATAGGGCACTGGAGAGGTTCCTTGAGGAAATGCTTTATTTCTAATAGATGCTCTAGATGTCCCCCTGTCTTCCTTTGCTGAACACAGGTGAGTGTTAGCTCCAGTCTGCTGGCTCCTTCATATCTGTAATTTCGGTAGCTGCTCTGCATGGAGGTGTGAAAGAGAAGCCTCGTTTGGCCTGATGTGCTGAGACATGGCTCATCTTCAGCCTGTGAAGGTGGCTGGATTACCTTCCAGATTCCTCCTAATGGAGCCATTTAAGTCCAGGCCAACAGGGGATTACAAACAATCAGCCCGTTACAATAGACAGCCACAGAGCTCATTCGGGCATTAATGGAGATTATTTATCTAATGCGCATTCATTCCTCCCTTTTGTAGTTGTTTGTTTGTTGACAATGAGGAAATTCAGCATTGTGATTAGGTTGTTTGCTTAATGCTCCTTCTGTGACTTTTTAATGTCTTACATTTCACAAACGTGTGTTTCCATTTAGGTTGGGCCCACAGACCCACTCATGCATCTATAGCTACATATTGCACTCTTTTTCGGACCACAAATCAAATTTGAGCAAGGAAGGTTGTGAAATGAAGGAAGAAATCCATTTTCTTCTGTTGCCTTCTGCGCTTGTCCTACAAATGAGGTTTTAAATTAACAAATATTGCAAATAAATCTGGTTTGGCTTGTGTTACACGTTTTTATGTATATTTTGTTAAGCACTTGCCTGATATCACATTTAGGATTAGGTATAATATATTTAGATTTGTTTCTCTGTGTGCAATTGAAAAAGCCAGAACTGCTCACTTTACTCAATGTATTTCAAATAAGTTCAATCTTTAGAGCGTGCATTTTGGGGCAAGCAGATTTTTATTAAGAAATCCAAAAATGGCTTGTCTCCTGATCTTAATAAAGAAAAGAAAAAGAAAAAAGAAAACAGATAGTTTCCCATGTCCTAATATGATTTTTATGAGACAAATAGTGAACTAATAAACAAATATGTTTATTTAAAGATAATTGAGAGATACACAAGATTGAGAAATAAATGGCTGAAAATAGTCACAATACGTTCACTTTATAAAGGGGGGGTGATTTTTTTTTTTACCTGAAAGAAAGCAATGGTTGTATCTGAAGGATAAAAGTGTTGGGAAAACATTATGGCAGCTCACAGACAAACAGTGGCTTTAAGTTAGTCTGAAAGTTCACTTCTTGAGCCAGTAGTGAAGGTTATGTTGACACCAAACTGGTGAGTATCCATCCCCTCACCACAGACATCATGGTACTCATATTCATGTTCTTCTTCATAAAGGATATGAATAAGAAAGAGTGTATAAACAAAACCCACCTCCCCACCTCATCCCATTCCTTTGCTTACATCAAAGTCAGAGTGGAATATGCCCACCAGGAGGCTTGACGTAATTGTATTAATTGTTAACATAATAGTGCATTTATGTTTAATTCCTTCTTTCTGGTAATTACCAAGGAGGTACCTTGAGGCCGGGGACTTGGGTCTCATTTTCTCCTTCCATTGGCTCTTTCATGAATATCATTCTCTTTGTTGCTGCTCTGGCTGCTGCCTCTGTGGCTTCAAAGGCTTTTATCATTTTGTCTCTGCTTTCTTGAGTGTGTCCCTCTAAGGTGCAGCTCAGAAAGTTAGCATGTAGTAATCATAACTTCGTTTGTCGTGCCTTGCTCCGTGGTATCCTGTAAAGTTCTTCTGACGTGGAATAATAAATGGGCTCTTTTCATTAAACTTTGAAAGAGCAAAGACGAGAGCAAAGAAATCATCTTTAAAGCTAATGTTTGCTTTGAGTTGGGCTGTGCGGCTTTTTTATTTATTATTTTTTATAAAACCTCATTAAAGAATCATATTGGTGTCCATGGAAACTCAAAGAGCATTTCTCCTATTTGACTTGATTCAAAGAGCTATTTTCAGACATGCACGGCTCTCCACTCATTTGACTCTATGTGTGTCTCATTAGTGAATCAGCTGGTGTTTAGCATTTTGTTGAGTCAATCCGAATAAGTGGGTTACAGAAATATTCACGTGTGGGTTCACATTAACAAAACAGATTCATAGCAGTGGTCAGTCAATTTGCCTTATAACCAGCTCTTCAGTAGAATTTGACACATTTTCTTACTGAATTAATGAATTCATTAGAACCCCGTTCACAATGCTCTCCTCCAGGTTTCTCTAGAGTTGAGAAACGATGCCTAAAAAAAATCTGAGCAGTGACTTCAGCTACTTTTCCACTATTATTTAATCTCTGCTCCATTTAATAGCACCGTATGTGGCTAAACAGCAACAGAGAGGAGAGACTAACTTGAGAGGGCTTTTTGTTCTCATCAGACCAACAGTCCTGACTGGTGGTGTCCTCAGGTGAAACACACAGCACATTTACCAGAGCTGATAATACCCATGCTAAAGCAATTACACCCTCACAATTACAACAGGCTTAATCATTCAAATGGGACTACAAAGGACTATTATATTATTACCGTTATTATTTTCTTCCCTTCTTCTGTCCAGTATCATAGTAAGTAGAAAAGTTTTCTGACTGCCTTAGTTTTGCTAATCAAGTCGGCCTTTTGAGGGGAAGTTTTTACCCCCCCGAGCATAAAAACACAGAGGGCCAGACACCCACTACAGGCCCACCACACATCCACCCAGAGGAGACAGAGGAGCACCCACAGGGCCCCAAAATGCCCCCAGCAGAGGGGAACGGTCGGCCCCAGACAGCCACCCAGGTGGACCAGCACATGCCCCCCAGAACCCCCAGCAAAAAGGGCCCCAGACCCCCCAGCAAAGGGCCCCAGACCCCCCAGCAAAGGGCCCCAGAGGCCAGTAAAGACCCCAGAGCTCCCAGTAAAGAGCCCAAAATGCCCCAGCACACGCCCCAGACCCCCCAGCAAAGAGCCCATGAGGCCAGTGCAGTAGTGAGGAGGGGGGGACTCACTCACTCACTCACACAAGGGGAGAAAGCAAATAATATCAAAACATAAAACGAATATGGAAGAGGGATGCACTCGCTGGTTGGAAGTCAACATGGCCCTGCCCCAGCCCCCCCCCAGGGGCCATGCTGGCAACATGGCCCCTGCTATTACATCACTATCACATTACACCTTTTGTTAGAAATATCCAGAATCCGTCACAGTTCCTCCATCACTCTCACACACCTGACTGGATGATGGTGGTCAGAGAAAGAAAGGCCATCCCAGTCCAAATGGTTAAAAAATCGAAATAGTTTTCTTGTTTCCAAATGTTATTTTAATTTCGCTCTGTGGGTAGCACTTAAACGAACCACTAACAGGTCAAGTCCAAAAATACACACTCAGGGAGTCATTGATTTTATTTTGACACCTACTTAAATTTTCCACAGAGAAATGGTCCTAAAACAGCTCAGAAAGGGCCAACAGGTTTCTAGGGAGCACGAGCTTTTTCCCTGACAGCTTCTCTCTGACGGGATGTGATGTACTCATGGGAATCATGTCCACTCACGTCCAGAGGCTCGGTCTCGGTAGAAGACACTCCTGAATAGCCTCAGATGATCTATGACTACACCTGGACCTTTCAGAGCTCTGCAGGTTAAGGAGAGCATATTCAACAAGTGGTCATAAAATAGTAGCCGGTAGGTGTACATGAGTCCAGGTAGTGTTAACAATTTCAACAAGTAGTTATTAGTTCCTTGAGAGTTCCTGAAGTATCACTAGATGACACGGCAACTGAGCAACCTGACAAATAATTTATTTATGTTATTTATATTTGTTAATTGTATTGTTTTTAATTCAAAATCAATCAAAAAATACTTGTATACTCTTGTCTGCTTAATATTTGAATTCACTACATTTTCCTGAGATGACAGTATTTATTAGACATCTTGCAACAAGTATTATCTCCAGATCAAAGTGGCTAAACCTGAAACTTATTTCCATTTCATTTGCAACCTTAAACTAAGCATGCCCAGACTTGTTAATTTGCCTTTAGAGAGAAGACTTGCATAATTACCAAAGCTGGATGTCCCTGAAACTGATCGAAGGCCACAGAGGAGAGTTATTATAATGAAGCATAACTGTTTAATCGAAATATGAAAATAAAGATATTGAGTTTTGCATTGCATTACAAACATTATGGTCTGAGTAATTCTGTTGATAAACACTACAGGATTTATTCCACGTGTAAATACAGAATAGGGACTAAAGTACAAATGTTAACATAAGTGAAGGCAAGTTTGGCACCTTATAACAGATCTTTTCTTGTTTTATTTACCAAACATCCAGCATAAAGACAGAACACGAGTTGATCAAATGCTATGAAACCGGCTTTGGTAAAGACAATAAATAATAAAGAATTAATCTGTAACAGTCTAACACACACTCGTGGTGTATGTGTGTTCCACTGCCTAATACCCTCTCATATATCCTGAAGAGTCGGGATAACTCTGCTTAATTAGGCTCTTTTCATCATCAAAGCATTCCTATGTTGAGTTATGACAGATTTTTTTTTTCTTCTAAATAGCTTTCAAAGTCCTACCGCATATTGACTCAATTCTGCTCCTGCCTGGGAGCCGTCACAGAGGCCGGCCTCAGCATGTTAAACATTATTGCACTTATTGATGATTCATCGAACTAGCAGGCATGCCACAGTAATCATGCAGAATGCCTCCGGGGGCCGCAAGGATCAAGGCCTAAATCAGGCCTCCCCGGGCAGGGAGGCTGCAGCAGGAGATAAGGGAGGGAATGTGTCCGCGCTCGTGCACACACGTGGGTGCGAGTCATTGTGCCTGCGTTTGCAGCCCAATTGTTTTCATAATTAGATTAGTGCGTTTGCAGCTTTTTGTCCGCGGATATTGAGTCTGTGTGCTCACATGTGCATTTGGGTGAGAGCGGGGACGTTACACGAGCTATTCCAGGTCCTGGGCTGGTAATGTGTTGCATGTTTCAGTTCATATCTGTTTGCCTCACCGTGGAGAATTGATTATTTCAAGGGCAGACAGAAATATTCCCGTCAGCGTGGCGGGCGTATCCAGTGACATGTGTTTGGACAGCAGCATATTGCATATGATAGATTTTCAAACAGTATTGATTAGGGACTCCTCCTGGATGAATGTACCGTCCATGCCCCGCCGCCTTCTTATTGTGGAAGAACGCTTGAAAGATCAAGAAGGGTCAGGCTCGGGATGTGTCCTTGCATTGAACGCATAAATTCCGTGTGAGTGTGTGTGCACGTGTGTGCGCGCCTCTGATAAGTTTAGGGAGGGAGATGTTATCTCTGGAGACAAGGGCAAAAGTCTGTGACATCAAATGTTGACTTTGTTTTAGACGTTTTTTTTCTCTCTCTCACAAACACACGCACAAAGTTCTGGTCTGGTATATTTGACCTATTGAATATCAAACAAGATTTTTGTATAATTTCCATTTCAAATGAGCTGTAAAATAAAACATCAGTTCTTATTATTTAAAGTCCAAACCAACTTGATATAAAATATTTGTTTTCCTGAGATTTTTAAGCCTTCTGAAGGCAGAGATTTATTATCATATTCTATTAAGACCAGATATGTTTTGCTGTTTAATAAAGAACAAGCAAACAGTTAATAGTAAACCTGATGAAAAGCAGGCCTAGAAATTCTACCAAAAAATACAAGAATGTGGTAAGGATGCTGATAGGAGAACGGGTGCATCAGCGGCTGAACTGCTTCAAAGCAAAAGCACTAACTGATTAGTGTAGTTTAATTAATGAATTAAAGGAAAGACACGAGTTACATAACTGCGTAAAGTAAATGTCTTCATGAGTGAATTATAAGATCTGCCTTTAATTCAACTTTCTTTTAAACTTTCCGGGAAAAAAAAGCTAGCTCTGCCTCAGTTTTATTTCTCTCCCGTTTTTCAGTCACCTTCCATGTCAGCCCTGTCCTGTGCATCACAAAATTCTAAATGCTGTGGAATAAACCTACAGTTTGTACTCAACTGGCTCTGAACTTTTTCTGACAAAATGTGAGATGGTTCTTATCTGTTTCAGTATTTCAGTTCCACCACCGACCAATCACCATCAACGATTCAGGAGTCAAACTTAACATGGAGATGCTCTTTTAGCAAGATTCAATCACAACATTTTTATTAAAACAACACAAATGCTATGCGTCCCTGTACATGTAAATGACAGGCAGTATATTCCTGCTTAACGTGCTCTCTTCTGTGCATCCTGCAGCAGCTTACAGAGCTCCCTCTACATTAACCTTCCTCCAGTCGATGCCACGTCACTGCTCATCTTCTCTGCACATTTGTGACCTTTTCCAAACTTCCCTGCCCCCGGTCCTAGCTGATTAATATGAGTCTGGGTAATTGGATGTTAATTGGAGATGCTATTGACTGAAGCTCTGAGAAAAGAGTGAGCAAGTGATCCCTCTGTTACAATTTCTGTTTTATTGATAATAAAGCCTGTATGAACCCAGAGAAAATCAGCATGTGACCAGATCCATTCATCATCTTTCTGACAGGATGTTCAGAAGAGGAGAGTCTTTCCCTCTGAAGCAAATTAACCCATTAGTCTGATTTTTTTTATTAGTTTATTTTATGATTGGACACTTTTGTCAGGCTTTTCAACTTTATTTTAGCATATTTAAGAAAAGAATGTCAAAGTATATAAAATAAAGAAAAAAACTTAATTTAAGTTGCGATACCAGTTCTTGATTTTATGATCCACATAGTGGATGTGATTTTCTCAAATTGTCCGACTTAATCTACACAATGGTTTAATTTCCCAATGATCTGAACAAAATCACTTAATTTGATCAATTTTTTATACTTACACTAATATTTGTCAATGCATACACATGACTCATAAGTTACAGGGGTTTTATACAGGGCTACACAGGAGTCAACTTTAGATAATTTTGTATCACCTTTATGTAAATCCTGTGATTTTCAAGTGTGTGATGTTATAATCTAGAGGACTTTGTAGTGTATTGTCAGACCTTGAAAATCCCACCCTTGTGTTTGGTTGCTAAGAAATAGTTTTACATTTGTGATAGGAAAAGGTGAATTGAGAAAGGTCCAGTCCCTTGGAGCTCTTCTTGGACGTCCGTTCTGTAAACACACAGCAGTTAAACCTTCAGGTCACACGTGACTCTGTCTCATAAACCTGTCTTTGTCTCTCATTGACTTCTCTGATTGGGAAAAATGACCGCCATAAGGGCAATAAAAAGAAAAGCCCTGGTAATATTTTTGGAAAGTGGCCACCGTGTGATAGCAGAGGCAGGAAATTCGAGGTGACATGGCTGAGGGAGCACACCTGTGAGGCGCCCCACCTGCCTCTGACCGCCCCACCTGCCTCTGACCGCTGGGGAAGGTGGCCCACTTTCCTGTGCTGAGCTCAGCAGACACACACACGGGCCAACGGGCCACAAGCAGGAACACTATGATACAACTACGCCTTTTAAATAACCCAGAACCAAGGAAGAGATCAAATCTTTAGGGGAATGAAATCAGACAATCAAAGGCCGACCGAGTAGTGGTCAGCTGGGGAGTCCAGTTTCTTTTTGTGACGTCTGGCTCTCGCCCATCATCTCCTCTGGACTTTCTCTTAAATGCCTTTTTCAGGAATCGTAAACAGATTTAAGAATTTTCCTCTTCAAAAGATCACATGAGTTAAATATTCTTCAGAATTTGTTTAATCTGTGATAACTTTTGTGTAAAAATGTTCTACTCTAAAGGAACAATAATCTAAAGGATTTTAAAATCTTTCGTCATGGATTTTAATACGTTCCTTGATATAAAACCCTTTGTTATTGTTGTTTACTTTTAAACTACATTTTTTGAAAAATAGTTTTTCACCACAATAAACGCGAAAATTCCCTTAATTAAGTTATAGAATCTAACTTTCTATGTTAAACAAAAAAAGGTTGTAAATCGTATTGAAGAGGTCATCATACTGACTTTTGGATTTTCCAGTGCTTAAAGTTTTTGATAAAATCATCTCTTCTTCCACATCTCCATTTTTTTTTTATGATTTCATACAACTTAAAAATGTATTGCTATTGTCAAGTTACAGTCTAACAACATTCAATAGCCCACAAACAAGGATCAATAAAGCATTCATTCCTTCGTTGTCCATAGCACTTAGTCCTACTGGTGTCGGGGGGGGGGGGCAGGAATCTATCCCCGCTGACATTTGGTGTCCTGGACAGGTTTCCAGCCCATCACAGGACCACACACAGACCACGCAATTAAGCGTCTTCATATGACCTAACATGCATGTTTTTGAGAGGTTGGTTGAGGCCGGATACCCGGAGGAGTAGAAATGCATGACCAATTGAATCACAGATGTCAGCAAATAAAAAAAAACAGATTCAAGTCAATCTTGTTTTTAAAACAGTCGTAAAAAATCTGCTGGAATTTCTACCTATGAGAGTGACAGACTGACTGACTGACTTCCATGAAATTTTAATGGTTGTGCAGAGCCTTTTTCTTAAGCTTTTTCATAGAAACTCAAACATACTGTAACCAGTTGGCCTGGTTAGCCTCCAAAGTGAGTGTTCCACCA
Organism: Menidia menidia; assembly: GCA_907169785.1. Classification (NCBI taxonomy): domain Eukaryota; kingdom Metazoa; phylum Chordata; class Actinopteri; order Atheriniformes; family Atherinopsidae; genus Menidia; species Menidia menidia. The sequence goes on from CAJRST010001113.1 coordinate 18,773,951, forward strand.
TAATTGACAGACAGCCATTACTGTAGGAGAACTTTTTTTCCCCCTTTTTTTGTGCATTTCAGACCACTGCTGAGGAAGTTTAATACTTTTTTCTGACGTAGGAATATTTCCACTGAAGCATCATTAGGAGCTTCTGTGGAGATGTGTTTGTGGGTAACCAATGTTTTGTGTAGAGTTTTTATCCACAATGCCAGAACTGTGATCCAATTTGTGATGAAACAAAGCATTAAAGATTGGCATGACAAATTTGTCCTTGGAAAAAAAGGTAAACATATTTCTTTGGAAAAGAGGCCATAACCAGGCGAGTCTCATCAAATAGTAGATCAGGACAGTTGTTGTTCTCAGTGCTCTGTGTGGAAGCGACTGGAAACCCTTTTTCCAGGTACATCAGTCAGTTGTCACAGGCGGTTAGAGGGACTGACAGCTGCTTCTGTGGGCAGACAGGCCTGTCTGAGGATGAGCATATCACCAGAAAACCTGCAATTACTGCAGGAGTGATGACACTTCTAATGACTATTATCTCGGAAACTAACTGGGCCCTTAATGACTGGTAGGTATCTTTGGTTTTTCCTAACAGAGAACAATGTAAAAATACATCCACTGACAAAGCTGTGCAATAATTGTAAAACCCATTTTCTAATACCTAAAACCCACTTTGCCTGACCCTCTCGCCCCATGCACTCTCATCTCATGGGACTTTAATCGCTGTCCAGAATCCCTGGGGAAGAATTTGCCTAAATGCCATGGGGAGGACACAAAAAGAGAATTGTGAGTAAAAAAAAAAGACACCACTATGTTTATTGCTCAGGCACATTTACTCTTTTTTACCAAACCATGGTGGACCCCCTGACACTCCTGTTTCTTTGCTGGTAGCTGCTATCCAATCATCCCAGCAGCCGAGTGATACGCCCATAAGACCCAACAGGAAAGAGAGTGGAAGGATGCCTCGAAAATATTCAAATATCATCTTTAAACAGGGACATTTTAAGCTGTTTCTGAGACAATCTTTATCCTCTTATTTTGTCTCATCCACTGACTCAGGGCCTCTAAAAATAAGACACATTAGAGCAGAGACACAGGACAGCCTTGTCAACATCCCCGTTTTTACTTCAGCAACATTAGATAATCCCTTGTTAATCTGAATATTAGCTTTTGGTCTATAGAGGAGATCTAAAACTCTCCTGTTTGGTGGATGCTGTCGTGCAGGTTTTAGATGTTTACCAGCTTTAACACACCAGAGCCTGGAGACTCATTTCATTAGACTTTTGATAGAAGCAGCCGCCCTACAGTCATATCAGCCAATGAGACTACATTCAGACTGTATGTACTGTCTGGACATTAAGCGATGCCCTCAGACATTCATCTGAGCTGAGATCTAGTTTGGATGTGGAGGGCCCTCCATTAATTTGTTAAGTAGTAGCTTAATCAGGCATTTGAAATTGCAAAAATCATATTATCAGTGTCAGTGACCAGGTCACAGAGCTTCCTATGGCAATAGCGTGGGTCTGTTGATTGCTTGTTCACTAATACGATTGTCTTGGGGAGTTGGCACCCAGATAAAGCTAAATCATCTAAAAGTGTGGGCCATGAAAACATCTTTAGGAATTCCATACAGTTTGTGGAGATTCATGTCTGTGAGATCACAGCCTTTTAGCTAATGAGGTCAGCTGTTTGTAGTCATGTGATTCCACAGTGATAAGTGGTCAGTAGCTGCCCTGAGTCCTGTAACTTATCAAGAGTTTACACTGGCGGTTTCCATCTTTTTCTGAGCTAAATGCTGTGTCCTTTCTGCAGTGATGACGTTCAACTGAGACGGAATGACTTGTCTGACCTGTTTGATTTGGGCTTTTTTCTTCTGTCATGCTTAATTTTTTCCATTGATGGTGCCATTTTATGAAGAAACAACAAAGAAAAATATCCTGCCAGAAACTCTGGAGGGGGATTATAATTGCTGCTGTAGTTTGCTGAAAAGGCTATTCAAATGCCAGTCTGCACACAGTGATTGGCTTTTCTCTCCCCCTCCCATTTGCCCTCTCTCAATGTTTTCTCTGTCATTCAAAACATTAGGAAGCCTTTTCATAAGGTTAGAATAGTATGCAAGGCAGAATAACAAGTTAATTTGAGATCTTCCAATGATGGGTTGCAGGGGGACGTTGGCAGGAGGGCAGCACAGTACCTCTGAACCATCACAGCAACCTACTGCCAAAATAAAGCAGGACTGGGGGAACTTACTTTTATACTTATTCTGTCCCATATTGAATAACATTCACTCGTGTTCTGGATGGATTATAATGATGAGTTAAACCATATTTGGTGCATAAGCACACAAAGTGGACTTAAAGGCCACAACTGGAGTAGAACAATGGACAGTGTCTAATTTGGATATGCCTAAGTGGCATTGCAAACTGACATAACAAACAACATATTATATGCAATGGCATGCAAAAACATCTCTTAGAAGGTAGCATATATTCAAAATGATCAAATATGGAAAAAATATGGAAAATGTTCATTCAGTATCTGATCATAAAGATTGATCACAAAGCTCTCTCTCTGGAACAAATACTTTTAGTAGCAGAAACAAAAGTCACAACCTAAATGGGTTAGGGTCAAAATGAAAAACTGCTAAAACAGAATGTATCACGTTTCCTCATCTTCATATTTTCTTTAAATTAACTTGATTAATGTCTGGTTATACCTAATTATACACAGGTATAAATATTAATATAAATATGACAGAATGAGTAAAAGATTGAATGGATATTTGAATGCATTTGCTTCTGTGCATTTCTAAATAAAGTCTGAATTTAGTTATGGCTAGTTTATCACAGCGTCTAGATAATGAGCAACTGAGAGTGTAGCTGATTCTTTATTTTCCAGCTTTGTTATATATTAAATAGAATAGATATCCGTCTTACATTTCTTTGACCTCGACGTGTTAGTCTTCCTGTTGTGTCATTTGTTTGTGATTAAAAAGTGAAGCCTGAAGCGATAGGAGATGTCAAAAAGTTTTGATCTCAGGATCCTTTAAGGCTTTATTCTTTTTAAAATATATTCTGTTCATGTCATTTGTATTTTTTTATCCTTGGAAAAATGGGACAATGGCGAAAGATAAAAACGAGGGCTGATTATTCATGAGGCAGTTTTGCCATCCACATTACTTACAGCTAATGCAACATCAACACTTTTCTTTTCAGTTTTGCCCTTTTTCCTCAGAGTGGACCTAATTTTGCTGAGCTGTGTTTCTTCCCAGCCATCATTTCTCACAAAGACCTCTTAAAAGCTATTTGTCTACCCTCCCTTCCTTTGCCCATTTAAAGGATACATGCTTGCCCTAAGAAGTGAGATGCTGATGAGGCGAATATGTTATCTAAAACACATTAGACATGAAGGCAAAAGAGATCATCTGTTCAGCTGCGAGTAATGTCATCCACAACTTTTACATTTTTAATTCCATTGCATGTTGAGAACCAACAAGGGGAAAGTGCAGAGTATTTCCCTTCTCCTCAGCTTTATTCAAACACAGTATATGTGGCTCTGTGGAACAACTCACGCCTCTAATTCTTGCTTTTATTTTATCATTCTCCCTTACCTCCTTCATTCCTGCTGACATCCGTTCTGGTAACACAAACCAGTCCAGCGTCTGACTGTCACGACTTGTAGAAACATTCCCGAGTGCGATGTAAAGTCCACCGTGGAAAATAAGAGGCCTTTTTTTTCTGGAGAGAAGCAGATGTCAAATCAACGTTTTGGTTGAGATTTTCTAGCATGTAACAAATTACTACAGATCACCACACCATCATTTTCTAAATCTGCTGTAATGTTAGATTCTGCTAATTCTCCACATAACTCCCTGATTGCATCAGTGCTCCCTAAAGCTTAAACAGCGGGGTCAGTGCACCTTCACAGGAGTGGGCCCGAGTGATCGGGTTTCCCCCTGCCAGAAATTATTCTCCCGTTGACCATTTGGAAACTGGGAAACGATCGGCAAAAACAAAAAGTGTGACTCAGCCAGCGCAGGCTAGTTCTGTCACGCATGGTGAGGCTGATTCAGAATGTCACATTTAAAGAGAGGAGGGAGCCCGGCCCAGCCTGGTCCTCATTACGGCCTATTTGGCTCGGGTTAGGAGTCGGACCCACGTCTATTGTCACACTGGATCGTATGGCCTATGTAAACACCTTTAATCAAAGTTGGGTGTCTGCTCAGCACAGCCTGCAAACACAAAGTGGCAGCTCGGCTGGGCCTTACAGTAACTGTAGATCCGCTCCAGCATTCCCCCATAATGCAGCACGCCTGCTCGTCTGAGCAGCATCTGCATATATTTCCTTAATTCCCCCCCCTTTCCCCACCGTGTATTTCACCAGGTTGTTAGTTTTCCTCATTAAGCTTGAGGTGGAGTTAAACGGGGCAGACCACCCATGGAGATCACATTCCCGCCGCCATCCCTCCTGGAACTGCTGATTCCAGAGCAGATCCGCCGGTGTGCGCCGCTCATCCCAAAAATAAGCAAAGAGACGAAACAAGACCGAGAAAGATTCGGTCCTTTGTCACAAGGCTGTTATCACAGGAGGTTCAGTTCCAATACATGGAAGGAAAACAGATAGGAGCAGGATTGGATGCGGAGAGGAAGAGCTCTTGTGGGGGACTGGAACAGATTAGAATGGGAAGCTGTTATTTAGAGTGCTCTGTGGTTGTTTGAGGGCGATAAGTGAGCGGAGAGCTGTGGGGGCGTGGTGCGTCTGCACGGGGATTGATGAGTCGGCGAATCGCACCGGCTACAACAGCGAAAGGAGACAGAATCTAGTCATTATCAAGAAATGACTTACAGGCACCCCCAAACCAACCACCACCCCCCTGCTGCCTCCCGGGGTCCAGCCCTGACTGAATGATAAGGACCGTCCAGATATATTCAGCGTCATGCTCAGAAAGGTGTAGCTGTTTGTTTTGGGAGATGTTTCCGTCTCCGTTCCGCCGTCACCCACCGGCCTCCCAGAGCCTTCAAAGCCCGGAGATGCCACCTCCGACAGCCCCCCCCCCCCTCCCGGAAGCCCTGCCAGTCTCTGTTACCTGCTGTCTGCTCACAGACACTTGAGTTTGGTTTTGTCCACAGGAATCTTCTGTCCTTCACAGTGACGTTTGTTTTAGGTCTGGGAGCGAAGCACAGCCTGAGGTCCTCTGGTCCTTCACAGGATTGCTTTTTATTTGATTTTATTACAGTCTGGAGGAACCACCAAAGGTTTTGGCACACAAAGTAATTGAAGACTTTCCTTTCATTTATTATTTTGTACAATGCTGCAGAAGCCCCGTCACAGTCCTCATTCCTCAGACCTGTACGAGGTGACTACAGTAAAAGTTGGGACAACTCAACTTTGCCCTTGTCTGACATCAGTCTGGAAACATCTGGAACTGATGAGACCACCTGCTGGACTTGTTGAGGAGGGACATTGTCCCCTTTCTGTTTGGTAGGTGCTTCTAGCCCCTCAGCAGTTCTGGTTCTCCGTTGTGTTTCATGATGTGTGCCATGATTTGGGTGGAGGTCTGGACATGTATCCCTCCCAGTTTTGATGGGGTCTGTCCACGTCTGACTGCTCCACAACTGAACCATGGAAGCATTGGAGCCTTTTGAACTGAGCTGGATGCCCCCTTCCTTTTAGTGTGGAGGATGAAGTTTCCCTGATTTCAAATAATGATTTGAAATTTTAGGCAGTTGAGATAGGCTCCGGTTCCACCCGGCCACTCAGAATTGGATTAAGTTTGGAAAATGGACAGATGGGCAGAGGGATGAGAAATAAATTATTGACTCAACCGAATTATGTGGAAGGCAACATTTCTGGCCCTGGGCACAGGCCCTTCTCATCAGGTTTTTGACAAAGCAAAAGGCTGCCTTTGTGATCACTGCATCACAGATAAATATAAAGTCTTATCAACTCTCCTTTGTTATTCACAGCAGCACAGCATCTCCTGATGGCACAGAACAGAGTATCAGACAAGTCAGGCTGTCAGAAAAGGGAGAAAAAAAACGTTCCATAACGTAGAACATGCTTGACATGTGTCCACCTCAGCCTTTGTGTTTAAGCCTCTGCTGCTGCATCTATTCACACAGCGTTTACGGTAGTTTAATCCTTTTTTAACAGTAGATAGTAAGGTCGACAAAACGAGGATGCACCCCCTCCTTCCTCTGGGAGGAGTATAAACACTGTGTGCTTTGTTTTCTGTTTGTAGATCCTGCTTTAAAATGAGCTGTTTTTATTTGATTCAGTTATTATATCAGTGGCATCCATAGTAGAGTCTGAAGTCTTTTGTTCAGTCAAAGTGAAAACAGGCCAGGTTTAGATCGGCTTCTCTCTGCCTAACAGTTCCAATATCCAGTACCAGTTCTTCCTTGTCCAGTGTTGACTCAACTATTTCAGACAATCCAGTGTTAGCCTCCCCTCAGCAGCGAAGGGGTGAAAATAGCAAATATTTGATGTTAAACAAAATATTGAACCACCAACCCACAATGATCCCAACTGATGCAGCAATGCTGTGAAGTCATGAATGCAGTGCGATGACCGATGGAGAAATCCTGCTGGACGGTGGCCCATTAGGTTGCGGTTTCATAACAAAACATGAAAAAATGCTGATTTGCTTAGTTTTCCTTTCTCAGGTCTCTGTTGCAGTTCATCCCCACCATGCTTCCGGTAGCCATTCCTCCCCAATATGAAAGTGCGAATGCAAGTTCAGATCCCATCTCCTTCTATATTTTCCACTTCACTGTTTAGGGTTAGAGATGCTGCACATGTTTAGGTTTCAGAATGACGCAATCCAGGGTTAAAACTCTGCATTCTCAGCAGCGTGCTGACAGTTTCACGATCCATTTCAAACCACAAGATTAAAGGTTAGACTACGATATAGTTTTTCTTTTTTCTTTTTTTTTGCTTGAACTTGATTTCACTTTTAGAAGTTGAGCACAAAATGTGGCTAATTGTAGAAGTTCTTAAAGAGCAAACCAGCATTTTTCTGCTGTATTGATTAACCTGATCGCTCGGCTGTGGTGCTAACAGTTAATGACGGTAAATGTCCTCTCTGGTTTTACCTTTGATAAAACATCAGTGGTATGGTATTAGGTTGTGTTCTTCAGCTGGGGAGCGTGTTCCTCTGACTGGTTGGCTTCTAAATGAGTTATTGCTGTTGGGTGTTGTGACATCAGGATTAGCTCTAAAGTGAAAAGCCCTCATCAGCACATTCTCCGTTCTCCATCCCGTTAAGTGTGTATTAACAGGAGGAGTTGATTTAATTTCTCAGGAGTTGGGAGGGTGTTTACTCAGAGGAAGGAACCGGTCATGAATGACAGGAAGGCGTTGTGCATTGGGGCTGAGATGTCGGGCACCACGCACCGGCTGGACAAACCCTGGGAAAAGCTCCCACTAACCAACACAGACACACAACCAAACAATACAGCTGGGAGCGGTGCAAAGACGGAGCCCCTCCCAAAGAGGCTGATCAATGCAAGGTAGATGCAGACGGGAGGGGGGGGGGGCAGGCACTACTCCTGCTCCAGCTTCCTGTGTGTGTTTATGTGTGTGGGTCTTTGTCGTTTCTTTGTCTAAGGAAACTCTTTGCATGTTGTGTTGCTGTGTGACTCAAGAGCGCCCCCGTGGGAGGAACAGGAAGATTTCATCAAAAAGTAACAGGAGCAAAGTTCCTTTCAGAAAACAGCTGCGCACAAATTAACCAACAGTGTTCAGAAATTAAAATAAAAAAGTTGAGCTAAGTGTCATATTTATCTGTACTCATTAAATACAGTCAAGAAAATAAATACAATTGAGGAGGATGAATTTAAACAGGATCACAACTTTAAACAGATCAACCCAACAGAAGATTGAGTAGCAAGCAACGTTTTGACCATAATGCATCTAGCAACAGAAAAAGGAGATTTCATGTGTGAAGTCTTTTTGTTACTTTGTCTGCTGGGGCTTTTCGTGTTTCAGCTCAAATATACACATTAGACCTAGTTTGCATTCCCGATCACTCCATGATTAGTTATTATTTTAGAGCTCTATCTTCCAAATTGAAATGATCTTTATTAAATGGGGTAGAGATCTAATGCAGCTACAGGATTCATGTAACTACCCTTTTGGATATTGCAACAGCTGCTCTCTTGTGTTTAGCATCTGTCAGCATGAAAAAATATATATATATATATTATGAAGAGGTAACTGATGTCGGTAGCTCTGGAATTTCTGCACATCATGCTAAATTTGGGGTGCAGGAAAAGGTTTTAAAGATTTGTAATCTGTCCCTTTAATGTTAAAGTCACCAGAATGCAGGAAAGTGTTTTTGTGGAGGAGGTGGGACAGGCTCCAGCCCCCCGCCACCCCGTTGGGCATAAGCTTTACAGATAATAGATGTATAGATTCTCTGAAGGCAGGCGTGAAACAGGGCCTGAATCAGTGAAAGTCTCTGATAATCCACCACCATAACATCACATGGTTGAATCTAAAAGTCCGCACAAAGAAAAAGTGCTTTTGTTTTAAAAAATTCTGCTCAACTTCAAAAAATGGGTAGTAACATTTAAAAACGGCAGAGTAACACAACATCCTTTTTGGAGTCTGAAACTGTAATTACTGTTTTGAACTTTCCCACTCATCAAACTCAATTTGAGACTCTTCTGATCTGTCACAATAACCTGATTTAGTGCATTGTGTCAGTGTGGCGGGGAGCGTGTTTCTGCTATTTTAGATTCACTGAACATAATTATTCCCTGCACTCTGACTCTAATTCATTAAGATCACAAGTGAACATGATTTGTTGTGGGAATTCTGGAGTAACGCAACAGTGGCGGCTCCCCCCGCTCAGCACATATTAGCCCTGTAAACAAATGAGCCTTTACATGAGCCCCCCCCCCCCCCCCCCCCCCCCACACCCCCACCCACCGCCCCCCCCCCCCCAAACCACAACCCCCCCCCCCCCCCCCCCCCCCCCCCCCACCCCCCCCAAAAAAAAAAAAGCTTTTCCGGGCCCCCCCCCCCCCCCCGACAGGAACACACCTATCAGGAGGCTGACACACAACCACAAATCTACACACTCCCACTCTGTTCACACATGCACGCAGATGCACAGGCTCAAACACACACACACACACACACAGTCGAACACCCACGCACCCTCCCACACCGAGACGTGCACACTCAGATCTGCCCAAAGTGACTGTCACACTTCCCACATGCACAGTCATTCTTGCCACGGTAACACACTTTAACACTACCTACAGACTCCCTGCAAACACACACACACACACACACACACACCCCAAAAGCAAGCAGTGGGACACATAAGCTGCTGGTTTGCTATCAGCAGACCCGGCTCTGTGCTGAGCCCTCCTCCTCCAGGCTTTCCCCACCACCGTGCACTGTGAGGGGGCTGTGTTTGACCGTGTTTCCCTCTCCCTGGACAGTCTCAGGAGGAGCCCTTTGGCCTGACCTCCTCTCCCTCCGTGCGCGGTGCATGCAGACGTGGGCCGTGGCTGTCGGGCGAGTGCCTGCCTATCATTCCCTGCAGGGCGTAAATCAGCCGCCTCCAGCCCGAGCTCTACTGTAAGCCCCCGCGCCGACAGATTTATGGAGGGCAACCTCCTCATGAACCTGGCCTGTGCTTCATACCCGAGCCTCTCCAAACATGGAGAAAAAAGGAGGACGTGTAAGAATCATTGAGTAAAGCTAGGATAAATGGTGAATGCATTTGTTTTCTCTGAGGAGTTCAAACATTCCCAGGATCCTCATGTTTGGAAGTTTC
>CAJRST010001113.1:18783735-18808489 GCA_907169785.1 Menidia menidia
AATAATAATAATAATAATAATAATAATAATAATAATAATAATAATAATAATAATAATAATAATACAAACAATACTGATAATAATAAGAAGAAAATTAAGAATAATAATATGTATTTATTTTTTTATTTTTTTATTTATTGCTTTGACCAGCATAGACCATCATAGACCATCTTCAAAATGTGGCCTACAGAAAAAGTGAGGAAGCTTTAGAAAATAAATATCTGTAAATACTACTGTACAAACATTAAAGTGCTACATTTTTCTAAACTTTACATAAACGTAACACAAAGATTGTGAATTACATTATAAAGCAGTATTAACAACAGAGTCATTAACAAGTAAGTAGAACTCTACTTCAATTCCATTTAAAAGGGGCCGGTGGGCAGAATTAAAGACACAATCCTAACAACCTGGCAGGAGCAGCACAGAAAAACTGTCTCCTTCTCATGTTTCCTGATGCAGCATGAAGCCAGATTAGCTTTAGCCGTGTAGCAACCCAAGTCCATGTTCCTGTTGCTCCATGTAAAATAACCCAGTGGAGGCCTCTTTACTTTGGAAGATACATTCTAATATTTGGGGTAAAACGAAGCCTATCGCTGACCGTTTGAATGAACACATAAGCACGCAGAAACACGCCATTTTTCCCTCGATGTCTCCTTTCTGTCTGGCTCAACATTATCACAGCCAGACTCATCAACCACAAACAGAGCATGGAACTAGAAAAAGTGCTGCGCAGCGGGATGAAGAATGTTGTTCTGATGGATTCTGGCTACCTGGCTTGACCTGGAGTGTTAGCTCAGGCTGCACAGCAGATAAGATAACCCCGGCAACGTTAGCCAAATCCCACTCCTGTGTTCGGGATGGATTGGGAGAAAGTGACACGTTAAACGGGAATGTGATCTGCAGCTACGTCATGAGGGGGGGGGATTACATCAGGGCTGTGTCAACAGATGACCTGTGGGGTTTTTTTTGCATGTCTGGGGCTGAGATTTGAAACCATAACGTGCATTTCTTTCCTCCCTTTCCTCTGCTTCTCCTGCTGAATTCAGGTTCTGGCTACTCTGGCCTTGCTGTTGTGAGCTCCAGTGGTCAGGAGTGTCCTGCCTCCACACACAGCCTTCTGTACGGAGACACACAGCGCGCTGCGTCTCAGCAAAAGGTCACCAGCCACACAGAAACCACTCAGTCATTAATCTTTAAGGTAATTATAATTACGCTTGGTCCCAGATGGATGTGGGCCTGTTGTTTGTTGGCTGGATGGTGAAGCCTCAGAAAGACGCCGAGTGGGGTATCAACTTGTTATAAATGCTGCTTTAACCGACTTGATTTGGTGAGTTTAAAGCTTTGTCACGGTGCTAGCTTGGCTTCTGACAATCACAGAAACAACTCCACAGCATTCCCACACAATTATGTTGTCCAAAGAGCTGCACCTGCTGCGCTAATGTTGTTCTGTAATGGGAGATATTAGGAGGAAATAATGCTCCACTGCAGAGATCTGTGTCAGTTCCACCTTCAGCGTTCTCATCCCGGGATTTAATGAGACACGCTGACTGGAAATGAAACATTTGCATGACTCAAACTGTCACATCAGTGACATAATGTAATATTATCATTTTATTTCCCTGATGTCAGTGGGCCCTTGAATAATCCCAGAAATTAGTTTTAATGTTACTCTGCAACTGCCTACAAACCATTTTCTGTAGTGACAAAACTAAGGAGCCGTCTCAACAAAGAGCATTTCTGTATTCACATTTAAAGGATGTAATCCGAGGGTCATATTTAACAGCGTCCATTAGCCATAGACCTTAGTTAAGAGGACATGAGGCTTGTCTAAGAATCTTCCACAGAGCAGCCAGAGCTGCCTGGAGAGTCTGATCAGCTCATTTCACTGAATTTAATCATAAACCTGCTGGAATTCCCCAAGTCTCCTTTCTTTACATGAAAATGTGACTTTTTTGTCTTAACAAGAATCTAGATTTATTGTCATAATTTAGTAAGAGAGATGGTTTTAAAAAAACAGATTGGCATACTTCAAGTCAGACAATGTCATCTTGTATTTGTTGATAGCTCTGTTTAGGTTGGATCCTGTATGGTCCTGCTGAATTTGTTGCTGTAGCCTTTTTCCATTGTGTCCGTGCATCTTAATCACTAAACTACGAATTTACTGAGGAATCCTGGACTAAATATCTCGTTACAAAGGATATGAAACGCCATGCCTGAGTTTAGGAGTAGGATGATAATGAGAATGCAAATGAGGATTTTTAACTCATCTGAACTTTTCAACACAAGTGTTGCAGATTTTGATAAAAAGAAAGGCCACTGGTCAGAATGTCACATTTAGGGTTCTTTGCTTTCTAAATTTGAATTCTGACACATTTAGTGCTGACAGCGAATGATTTCCCTTCCAACTGTAAGACAGCAGATGCTTTAAAATCAGACGTTTCCAGCGCGTCTGACCTTTGTTCAGGAAATGACTTAACATGGTGAAATCATCTCTCTAATGAGGCGGCAGTTAGATCCTTTGTGGAGGCTTTGACAGATCACTTCTCCGCTAAGCTGCCACAGGCTGATGATGTGTGAGCTCTGCTTTTTACCGCGCTGGAATATAAGGGAGCATCCAGACTGAATGGGAGGCAAAGCGGCCTCCCAGGAGCACGCCGTGTTTTCATTCATCACAATAGTCGTCAGCTCATTTGTGCACTCCCACCTTCCAAACCCAGCCGGGCTTCTGTCTGCTGTTCTGATGGGAGCTGAGTGAGGGAGTGGCCGGTGGTCCTGAAACTCCTGGTTTGTGCTGCTATAGGCTCCGGTTTCCCCCGCTAACCCTCCGAATTTGTCTTGTGAAATGATCCGCAGGGATTTGTGATAATGATCCCTGTCACATTCAAGACAAAACCAGAGCCTTTACACAGTGGTATGTGCCAAGCTGAAGCCTCAAAGTTATTTCAGAAGTACAGTAGCACATGGCAGAGGATGAATAATACATCATGGGTGGAATCTCTCTCTTAGTGCGCTCGCCCTGCCCTTTCAGTCCATGTAAGCGCACGTATCAAAATCTTCCCACCTGACATTCTGTTTCAAGTTGCATTCAAGGTTGCGTTTCATCTCCTCTGCTGTTTTCAACAGTTTTGACAAACATTTCTGCAAAAGTCATGAGTTTGTTTAACTCACTGCCGGCTTGTGGGAACTGAAAAATAAATCTTGTTTTCAGGAGGGAAATAAATAAGATCTTCTTTTTGTGCCTTCATTGGCCAGAGTTATGGTATTCATGAAATACAAACACGTTTTCAAATTGCTGTCAGTGGTGTACTGGGAGTGAGGCACTCTGGAGTTGTTTGGTAACTGAGGAAACATGGTGTTCTGAAAGATGAATCGGGGTCTATTCTTAGTGAATGCAGGATTTCAGCTCCTCAGCTTGTCACGTTGTCCATGCTGTAGTCTGATTCTCCTTTTTGTGGCATATATTTTTTTTTACAAGTGACACATTTGGACTTCAGACAGATCAGTCACACAAAATCACAGATACATGCAAAACGAGTGTGTGTGAAGTCCTGCTTCTGTAATTCATGCAGAAGGCAGATGAAGCACAGAGCTGTAGAAATATACGGACATGGAATAGAGATGGGATTTTATATTCACTTCCACTTAATGTAATTGGCTTTGTACTTGCTCTCGTTAAGCTAATGTTAATCTAAAAGAAAATAGAAAATGAAATACGAAATAATATTCAACAGGGTTTTGTCAAGAAGAGGAAAGTAACAATAAAACTAGTAAAACGGTAGCTTGTGAGGTCATGCACGAGTTCTAATTGGTGCTTAATGTCTTGTGTTCCCTGGTTGGCTGAGGTTCAGAAGGCTGCTGACACACTCACAGACATCACACACAGACACATTCCAGACCTCCAACGTCCTCCAATCAGTGGCTATACATGCAGCTTATTCGTGCATTTGCCTTTTCTCCAGCAGCTGTAACACCAACGTGTCTTTCTTTAACGTGGAGGTCACTTTACTGTAAGCCACAACACACTTTTGGTTTGTATCTCTAAGATTTTTGAAGGCTTCATAATACAACAACTGGTGAATCAGCTTGAAAGTGAAAGCGCAGCCTCGTTTGAATTCCGGCTCTGTGCCAAAATCGATGTGTAATTTAGCATTAAGGGACAGCAGAGGGAGAGGACGTGATGCTGGGCCGCCACACAGCGGACTAATCACACTAATTGCACTTTACATGTTGACTGGAGGTTAGACAGCCATGTTTCCCCACCGACGTATTCTGCGATGAGTCATGATCGTTTTGTTTAGACTCGATTTTGCACAACCTCAGTCATTACGTGGAGCAAAAGCTTTGGTTTCAGACCCGTGTGGAGGGAGCTCGGCCCCGCCCCCCCGCAGTCTGAACGCATCCCAACTGTCACCTGCAGACCCACTAATGAATTTGTAAAGTAACTGGCAACCTTTTTTTTCATATTTGCATCCATTCATAATTATCTAAATTTGCCCTTGATATCAGGCCTAAATAAGATGACTTCTTCATCTTTTTAAATACATTCCACATCCCCACAGCAGCATGATTTATTTCAAATCATCTGCAGATCTTTTTAAATCTTTTGGCAAACTCATTACCTTTTTAAGTGCCTTAAAAAGCTCTTCAGATTTTGACTAGATAACAGAATATACTTCAATAACAAAGAGAGCACTAGATAAGATAAGTCAGGTTCCACTTATAACTCCCCGAAGAGGTTCTTATCATGGCCCACTAATTCACTGACTTTGAAAGTGCAGTAAATTAATAAATGTAGTATTTTTAGCACGACAATGAGCTTTCTGTTCAAACAGTTTATTCCGTGTAACCTCTTTTTTAGGGACTGTATCAAAGCCCTTCCAGGGTTGTGTTTAAAGCCAACAATTGTTTAATGACGGCACAGTGACACACACCTTTGAACGAGCAGCGTGAACACATCAGAGCAGGCAGACAAGGTCACAAGATTGATCATGAAAACTGTTCAAAAAGAGTCATTTCTCTGAATAATTTATTTCCAGATCCCCACATAATTTACTGAATATGTTTTCTCTCGTCAGTGAAAAACACATTTGATTGAAATTCAAATCAGAATGTTTTAACCTCTCTCTCTGCCCGTGTTTGTGGGTTCGCTCTGCCCCCCCCCCCCAGATTTGAGCTATCCGCATTCTGTCGCACTTTTTTGTTCACTCAACATTTGATTTTACGTCCTTTTTATTCCATCTTACCCGCATATGTATCTCAGAATAAAAGCAGGACTGATAGATGCTCATGTGTTATTCTCCCCCCTCACCCAGTTGGATGAAAGTGATGTTACGAGTTACTTGACATTATTATTTAAGGTTGTGCACACTAACTTGTTGAACTAATTTTTGTTTTTTTTTGCGTTTTTTCACATTCATTCAGCCAGGAGTAGCTTCTATCATCACAACATCCACTTACGCTCACATATTACCGTACAGGGAAGTTCCTGGCCTGGGGTCACCCCCAAAGCACCCACTAGATATTATTATGAGGTACTGAATGGAACAGGGAAAATTTCACACATGTTCCATTGCTGATTTATCCATTGTCTATAGAAAATACAGTTACATTACTACATCCAAAGCCATTTGCCACTGTCCCTCACCCTCCCCCCATCTGGAGATAACCGGAATTATTGGGAGCCATTCTATTCAACACACATGTAATTAGTCAATAATTACAGAATGGTAATTACATCTGAGAGGGTACTCAGGGCTTATTCACAGCAGGAAATCCTTCTGAAGAGACCACCTGCTGTCATTCGCCTGTGCTCTGAGATACACACAGACACGATTACACAACGGGAAACAAACAATAGATACATACCTACATGCTGTACACTGGTACTGATGTAGTCCTATGAATCTGCCTTTATGCGGACGTAATCACCAACACAAACATATCACCTGAATGCACACACGCTCTCTGGAGTCTGTGCTCATTTATTTTCCACTTTGGTAGCACTTTGCTAAATTTCCCTAAAGAAACAAACATAATACAGCGGTGTGTGATGCTAATGGCTGGATGTTCGCAGGCTTACAGTCATTCCCTGGAATGAAGTGAGTTTTTCAATGTGTGGCTAAGTTGTATGATTTTCTAATCCTGTATGAAAGCCACGAAACATTTGCCTGAAACTTTTTTGGCATCCTTGTTGTTTGCAGAGAGACTTAGGCCGGAGCGTTTACAACCACCCAGTCCTCAGTGTTGACCTCTCACCTCCACCTGCAGCCAAGTAGTTTATTTATTCATTTATTTATTTATTTATTTATTTATTTATTTATTTATTTATTTATTTATTTATTTATTTATTTATTTATTTATTTATTTATTTATTTATTTATTCATTTATTTATTTATTTATTTATTTATTTATTTATTTATTTATTTATTTATTTATTTATTTATTTATTTAGTTTTTTTTTCCTTTAGTGTACTTCACTGCTCTCTGATAAAAGTAATAATAAGCAGATTCAGTGTGTTTAAACATTATACCCGCTCTTTAACCAGCAGTTGAGCTTTCTTAACATTGCTTATTGGTAAAAAACATTACTGTTTGAATTTCCAGATTCTGAGTATCTGGCAGCATCTTTCTGTTCCACCACATTTCCGTTAAATTCAGACGCACACTCATACACACCCACACCTCACCTTTCTGAGGACCTGATCACATCTCCGGCCCAAACTTAACACCCCTCGCTTTCTCACTTTTTTTCATTTTTTCAAGGTATCACTCAATCTATCAGCACTTTTTCCAGCCATCCCCCCCCAGACTGGCCCAGTCTCACGCAGCGAGCTAAACACACACGTGTTATCCTCATCAGGCAGCGTGTAATAAAACAGGCTAATCTCACATATCTGGCAGTGCTTGCACCTTTTCAATATCCTGGTAACTTAATCCCTTCTGTCTCTTCATACTTCAAAATGGCAGGGGGAGAAAGAAAAGGCAAAGCAGGGAGAGAAAAATAAATGATGACTTTTGATGTAAATGGGATTACAGAAGTGGCAGCTCTATGTGCCGGTGTGGAGCAGAAAGTCAGATTTAATATCAACATTACATAGCTCTCCAAGTATGCTCACCAAGTATATGAACCAACCACACACCTAAAGAATAAAGTAATAAAGTGAAGAAAAGAAAAAAAACTCGCTCTGTTTCACTGAGTTTGGAAACAAGCTTCCACAGCCATCCAGAAAAATCATGATTAAAGCTAATCATTTTATGTTTAGGAAATTAAACACATTTTTATGCGCAAAATGGATTAAGCATTAATTATTAAGCTTTGAAATATGACATATGCCAGGAAAAGACTCACATAAAAACACAAAGTCTGTGTATTTGTCTCAGAATGGCCTATTTAATGCACTCTGAACTATTGTGACTCAACTCGTGTCTTTGTTTTAAAGAATCCCGGTGACATTACGTAGTACCTGTAGTTTCTGAGATTCTTTTGTACCCTGTAATTATTTCTATTGGATGTGAAAGCCCAGAGGACCCCACTCAAAAGCCTTTAAGATATTGCCTACATAATTTATTGAAAGACAAATTGATATATACTTGTAAAAAAAGTTGATTTCTGGAGGGCTCTGACTCAAAGTGAAGCTGGAGATACTTTATGGTTCTTTCTAACAGACCGTGCTATTTTGGTCCCCTTAATCAAAGGGGCTTTTAGAGTCCTGCTTAGCTGTTTGTCACAGCTCCCCTTTACAGGATTGTGTATTACTGGAGTGTGATGGAAAGCTGAATGGTTCCAATTAGAGACAATTACATTTTGAAAGTTTTATACCTCAGCTGCCAGTCTGACTTAGATTCTATAACTGCACATATATATACTGTAAATGTTTTTAAAGATGCCCTGTCTGGCCTTATGAAGGATTTGGGAAAGATGATCCCTGTCCCTCTCACTTACAGCTCTCCCTGAATAACCACTTCAAAATGCTCGTAAAGCAGCTAGCAGGGATGGATGGATCTGGGCTCGATTGAAAACACATTGCCTCATAATCTATGACCTCCCGTAATATAAAAGGATCCCACATTTCTTTCAAGGTCAAATGCCAATAAAATCAAAGACGCCAATTTGTCAAGACTCTCCCGTCTTTCTGTAGTCAGACCCTGACATCATCTGCAGAAGAGAGGAATGTGGCTCGCAAGATGGCTTGTCATTTTTCCCCTTCCAGATGTAAATCATCATTTTGGATTCAGACCAGCTTCTTCTACTTGCTGCCGCTCAGCAGAACCAGTCCTTTGCCATTAGTCGAACATGATTGGCTGGATCTTGCCGTGGTAACCCAGCGTGTGCTCACTGAGGGGCGGGGGGGACAGGCATCTGTGGGCAGTAAGCACCGATTGACCGGTCCTCATCACTGCCCGGTGCCTGCTGCTGGCCGGTTCAGGCCTCAGGTTCTTCCACACACTTTTCCCATCGTCCTTTTACTTTCTTCGGTTTGAGCCGAATCCCCAGACCGACTTCCTGAAAGCCTCTGTGGCTCTACCAGGTGTTAGGCTGTAGCTCTTCCTTTATTCATGATCTGGTGATGCCCAGCAACCGTCTCCTGTCGGAGCATCTGTGGGCAGCAGCGGGTTCTGAGTGACTGTGGTTGTTTCTCAGATACCTGCAGGTCCGACTCACTTAGACCCAGATTAAGCACTTTAGTGCTTTAAACTTAGTAAGTGATTGCTGGCTGGTTTGATTTGGAGTGATATTTAAAAAGTTCACAGCTAAAAATATTTGGAATTGGATCCAAATATCTCAGTTGCTTAAAAATGTTTTTTTTTTATAATAATACTGCATTGGGTCAAACCCTATTCTTTCTAAACATAATTCTGTCATCTTAAGATGATCCAAAGAAATTATGAGTGGTTATAAGAAGATGGAATGGAATAAATGTTGGAAGGTCGTTTAAATTCCAGCACAATCCGATACAGAAAGAAAAGGAAAGAAAGAGCCGTATCCTTTTCCAGCAGAAAGAGATTCAATGCTGTATAAATACGGTGTTAGCATGCATGATTCCCATTTCAACAACTCCAAATTTTTGGGAGATTCCTTGCAGACTTGTGTAATCCCTTTGACGAATTGGGCTGGTGCAGCTCTTAAATACAGCCATCCCAGATCCAGCAGCCCTATCCCTGACCAATTGGTAAGGTCCATTAAGGGTGTTCATAACATTTAGATTATCCCTTTGTTTGCATTACACAGGCACAGATAATCTGTATATATAGTGGGAAATTAAGGCAGAGTAGCCCCAGGCCCACCAGAAGAGAGCTCCATATGGAGACTTAAAAGGGGCCGGAGCTGAGTGGAAGCAGGTGGGTTTTGTCCTGAGCCCAGCTCAGGGTGGGCCAAGCTAGATGCAGGAAGCAGGGCGGAGTCCCCACAGGACACTTTCTTTTTGGTGGGTGGGAGCCAGTAAATGTTTGTCAGTAATTGAAAATCAGGTTAAAAAAAAGCTTATTCCTAATTCCTCTAATAAAAGTGGAAGTCTTCATTTTCTTCCCCTGCTAACGTCTTATATTTCAATACAGTCCTGTAAAGTCTGTCACACAAGGCCTACCACGGTCCTGCTGGTGGAACCTGTTATTTAAGGAGGGTGCTGTTAGCAATAATGGGGAAATGAAGTCAGATTTTTTTGTAAACAGCTTTTGGAGGCGTGGGAGTTATAGTCATAGTGACACATATGAATCTCACACCAGAAGTTTTCTCAGCAAAACATTGCATAGCAGCAAGACCAGCGGTTTTACTCCATTTAACTGTCAGTGGTTTCAATTAGGTGAAAGCTCCAGATTTAGAGGCAGCAGAAGGTAATCGGGATGGCACGCCAGTGTGCTGATGGTCGAAAAGGAGCAGGAAGTGAGTGCAAACCGGCAAAAGATTACATCTACTCTACAGCTTTGTGTTTGTTGGTGTATTTTCTCAAATAAAACAATGTCTCTTCTTTCTAACTCATTGCTACAGTAGAGACACCCTCAGGTGCTCCTCCACAGCCTCGCACCAGGAGTCGTGTTAATGGAGCCCAGAGAGAGAGTACGTTCAAATATACAAACATATATATACTGTATATATGCAATTATACCCAATACTCGGTTATGCCCATCCATCCACTATGTGTACCCATTTATATCTTATCCTGTTCAATGGACACATTCATTTGAAGTTGTTCATTAACAGAACTGCAGTGGCTGCATGGTCAAGTTTTTTTTCATTTCTGCTTACCGAGTGGCTCAGAGATGCTTGATTCATCTTGTTAGCCTTCCCTGCAACTGTGCTCAGGACCCATGTACATCAAACAAACAAAACGTCAATAACTGAAAAGAAACTAGACTTTTTAAGATTGTTCGAAACTATTACAGCAGTATGGAAAATGACCACATCGCTCATTAAGAAGAAAACATTTAAAAACTCATGGCTGTTATGCAGCAACATTTATGGTATTTCCACATTTAACTGTAAAGAAATGTAGCTGCCAAAATGTCTAATCTAATTACATGTGCATTTATTGTCCAGCCCACTCTGGACTTGACCCCCGCTTCTTAACTATGATGACATGGACCATTATCACACATCCATGGAAACACGGTAGGTTCAGAGTAACCACCCCCGTGTTCTCACTGCCCTCTGGTTCTTTAATAATCACAGCAAATGCATCAAGAAACATGTTTTTTATGCTCTGATAAAAGCTATAATGTATATCCCTGCTATACTGTCTGCTCACAAGGTTTTAACCCGGGGGCTGTAAAGTCCAGGAAAATATTTATACTCTTTTCAGCAGAGGGCTGTAACTTACAGCAGGGAGCTTCACCTGCTGGAGGTTCATGGTTAGGCTGATCCCCCTGCTGTCTTACCCCGGATGGCTCACTCCCTCTGTGCTCATGCACTATTCATACTCCTGGACTCGAGCTGTATATACATATTTCTATCCTAATTGTTTTTCACTTGAGCACCAGTGTTTTTTTTCTGATCCTTTAGCCACTGAAGCTATTTTTTCAGATGTTCCTACTCATCCGGGGGGGGGGGGGGGGGGGGGGTACAGGCCAGTTCCCTATGGCCTGTACCCCAATGATGGCTGGGTTTAGCTCCAGCACCCAACCCAGCCAGTAGTAAGTGTTATGGGAAATGGATGGAGGGATTTTGTTGTAATATTGAAAACAATCATCAGGCAGTCTTGATGTACAGAAGAAATAAATGCTTACTCTGTGTGATTGCCCAGATCCACAGAATACAGTGGAGCAATCTAATGATCTGAGCTGTTGGACAAGAACATTGAATATTTAAATAGATTAAATGTTTTTCAGTTTTTTTTTGCCCTTAGAGGGTAAAAAGTAAAGAGTTGTGTGCTCACAGATGTTATCCCAGGTCTGAAATTCAGACCTCTTTTTCTGGTGGAAAAAGGTCAATCTTTATGAATTCCCTTGCTTCGGTCTGGCATTTACTGAGCATTGACACTTGAGCTCCTTAACTTGTCCGTGATGAGGTCACAGAAGTCTCTGGACGAGGTGCGTCTGCAGCCTGGTCGACTGGAAGCGGCTGCACTGTTTGTCTGCACACATCTGAGATCCTCTCCGGCCATACCACCTGATTAAAGCCACATCACCCCTCAGGAGCACACATGCTGACAGGAATGTAGAAATAACAACTGCAAGAAGGAAATGGATTACATTTCCTCCATATTTTTACAGTAAATTGCAGTTTGACCCCTCCTCAACATCTACTCCACTGATCTGGATTCAGGATCTTTTTACATTACTTGAGCTTTCAAATACTATATTATGTTTCATCTGAACAATCTTATCCCCAATAAGGTAACAGAGCATCACAGATTTTAGAAAGTGGCAGAATTACTAGAAAATATTATCAGTATAAACTAAAATAATCACAGGAAATAACTCTTCAGGTAGAAAATACACTATTGCCAGATCTCTAGAAGCAAGGTGTTGCCACAGGAGGGTTTTTCTTTCATGTGGAACCATGTTCTGATGCACTGAAGTTTGTTTTTATTAATCTACGGAAAAGAACCTGACCTCTTATTCTCTGCTGTTGTACTATCAACCAATTATTGTGTTGTACCGCAGATCTAAATATCCTCACAGTGAGACCATGGAATCTGTAAGGTCCAGCACAATGATCATTAAACACTTTGACTTGTTGAGGTAAACTGAAGTGTCATTGGAAGCATTTTAATTTATTAGTAATCGAGTAACATTTAGCTCTGAGTAAAAGTGAGTTGCATATGGTTGTAGACTGGGTCTGGTTTTACTGTTACAGATATAAGTCTACATTTAAAAATAGGACATCAGTGATCATATCTGCTATCGTATTTGACTGGTTCCTATTTTCCTCTTTTCTCTCGTTGCTTTCTTAGTTTTTTTACTCTTTCTTCAGACTTGTCTGGCAGAGCAGCCTTGGTATCTACATCTGCCTTCAGGATAAATCTTAGCTGTGTCCTCAGACAGGATAAAGCTGGGATTAGGAGGTTTGCACTGACAAAAGAAAGAAGAGACATCAGGTTCTTGTTGAGAAATAGGACAGCAATAAGTACTCATGCTGCAGGTAAAAGAAAACCTACTCGTGAAACTATTCATCCTTTATAACACACAAACTATGGGTAATGCAAAAAAACAAACAGATCTGAAAATAGACATATAGTTCTAGCTTTTTCAATAAAACACAACTCAAAAGTTAGCCACATCCAAAAGCTAATGCTAATTAATACTGAAAGTGTCAAATAATGTTCTGATTGATAGAATAGGCTTGATTGTGAACAGTATGAGTCTGATTACATGAGTAAACTGTTATGAGATCCCCCACCAGCACTTTCAGCGAGTGTAGCCCCTCAGTGGTGCTCTGTGTTTTTTCTTCCACCATTATCAAGTGAATAGTCTGTAATGCTGGTTCATTTGATTTCATAAGTAATAGCAAACTCAATTTCTCTTGATTTCCAACAGCTTTGGCTGATGTAGAAGGTCACAATTGATGATGGTAGGGGGACAAGTCTAGGAGGTAAACAGGAGGAATAGCAGGTCCTTCTGTCACCAGTTGAGTCGTAGCATTTGCTAGAACATTTGTAACCATCCATTTTCATTTAGTCCTTGATTCTCGTTAAATTAAGGTTTATGTGCTTTAAGTGAGGATTTTTTTTAAATTATAGTGTCAAACCTCATCCAGTGATGCTCATATTAGTCCACATTAAGCACAGTTGTGGTTTGTGGACATATGTCCACCTAGAAAACTGGGAGGGTCCATTGTGCTATTGTGTTACCAGTTACCTGCCGTCAGGGCTGGCAAAGTCTGTGGCACCATCATCCCGGTTGTTGCTAGGCTACAAACACAACATGTGTCTGTATCCTGGCAACCTATTAATGGCAATTTCAAGAGATTGCATCCAACATTCAACAGTTTGTCAATTTCCTAGCAGATAAAACAAGAAGTCAGACTTATCTTATGCTAATGTAAAAATATATATGCAATGTTTTTGCCCTGCCTGCAGTGGGAAAATCAGGCCACAGCCTGGTTCTCATTACCTCCAACTATGCAGCCATTGTTAAGCAGCATACTGTCACAGCGCTTTTCAAAACTTAAAGAAGGCTTAAGATTAACTGTGAGGGTGAATCCAGGCTGGACTGCACTCTGCGAGCCACATGGAGATGGCATCAATGACATTACTTAGTGTGTGACAAATTCCACCAAATTCTTTGTGGAAGGCATTTTCCCCACTATAATAGTAATTTGCTTCCACAAAACAAACCCAGTATCACCAGTTACGCATAATGCAGCTGAACATAAGAGACGTAATGTTTTTAAGGGCCAACTGAGTACACATATGTATAGAATATGTAAGAAGAAAGTTCAAGAGAAAGCTGGAGAAAAACGGAGTGGGGGCTGTACAGTCAGGGATAAAAAAGGTCAGAGACTTTAAGGACGAAAAACAAACTGACTGAGGCCTGAACACAGCCAATGAGCTCAACATGTCTTTTAATAAGCTCAGCTCTCATCAGTTCTCCAGCTTCCAGCAGCAGAGAACTTACACAGGGCCCATTATCTCAGTGTCACACCTCTAGTGTCACCCTCCACCTCAGCCATGGATCGCCGTGCCTTATAAACACCTCCCCCACCTCAGGACTCCCTGAATCCTCTGCTCGTGTGTCTCCAGTAATCAGAGATATAGGAGAGACTGAACCAGGACAAGGCTGTAGTTGCATTTGGTCCAGATGGTGAGGCCCAGGATCCCAAAAACCCCATGGGATTCCATATCTTCCACTGGACATCCTCACCTTTTCAACCTTAGCTTGAGTCAAGAGAAAGTTCCAGTTGTGTGGAAGGAACCCTGCCTTGTTAGAGTACCAAACAGAACTCATGCATCATCCCTCTGACACTACAGACCAGTTTCACTGATGTCTCACTCCATGTAGAGACTTCTGTGTAAGAAGCTGCAGAGACCTCAGATATAAGTTCCCACAACCACCTGCCACACTTTGTTAGTGTCTCATGGATGAACAGTTTGATAGATGGCAGCTTTACTTGAGTTATTGATATGTGATTAGAGATTGAATCATTTAATGAAAGCGAGGTCACGAGAGAGTAGAGGAGCGCGTGGTTTTCTGACTGAGTTCTGATCGTGGTGAGTACTTGTGGGGTGCCAACAAAAGCGTAAACAAAGGTTAATGTACTTTTTGTTTCTTTTTGTTCAATAAAGCGGAGAGAACAAGTATTGACGCTGGCACGGCCTGGTGGATGGTGTATTGGGAACCAGACAATGGTCAGACTAGAGGGTTGTGTGTCTGTGAAATAGAAGAGGATCCATGATCAGAATAGGATGTTCAGGTCCATGCAGTAGGCTTCTGTGGATGGTTGTACCAACAGCTTCACAAAAAAACAGAGACATTATGTGAGCCAATGAGAAGGCAGTTCCTGATGATAGCAGTCTCTCCTTCACTACATACCCAACAAACTCCACAGGCAGCACACATCCTGTCTACAACCCCTTTCTGGAACATATCACCTGGACATATCACCTCTTAAAACACCTTCACTGGATTCCCGTTTGTTTCTGTAATCAGCTCTACAATTCTAACATTTAAAGCCTTCCTTGACCTCACCCCTCCATATCCCACTAAACCTGTTAGATCTATGCACCCTCCATATGCTCAGGCCCACTTCTGCATCCTTTCAATATTTGACAGAACAAAACTTATATTTTACCATTTCTGCAAAAATCAATCAGAGTCTGAGGTCAACCGTAGCATTGTTGTTGCCTTCGTTTTTTTGTCCGTGATCGGCATCAAACTTTGGCCTTCATATTATTCATTAGAAGAACAGGAGAAACCCAGGGCTGTGCCTTTTTCCTTTTACACAACCTACAACCAGAGCTATCCTGCCCAGACATTATTGTAACTTATGGCTCTGCTAAAACTAAGAGGGGGGACAATTCATGCCAGTCTCAATACAGGATTTTAACATATTTCTGCAAAATGTTACAATAAAACTACCATTCCAAGGTGAGAGGAGAGTAGCTAGCGTAAATTAGTCATCTCAGAACACAGACAAGAGCAAAGTTACTCTCAGTAAATCAGCACCAACAGGATTACCATCAAACAGGCGTAAAATGTGTCAGGAACGTACAGCGGGTATTCATGACACCCCCGTGTGTACGAAGGAATGGGCAAATGATCTGTGATCTGGCCGACGCCATTCAGAAGTTTAAACTCTTCATGTGACCTCAGATACGTTACATAGCCGGTGGGGGTTTCCCATCAAGACGGGATCAAGACTTCTAACCTCACACTGGTTCCACTGCCTTTGTCAGCCATCTGGTAACTCTGCCAAGGACAAGATAGAAGCTTGTATTTAGCAGGATGAAGAAACGATGCAGCACCATAGAAACCTTACAGGAGACCTGTGTCAACCTTATCCCAGAAAAACAAAAGGTTCAACATTCAGGTGGCCCGGCTTTGTATAATGTGATCAGAACTTATACCTAAAGCTATTGGTCCTAACTCAGAACAAAACTGTTTTAGTAGATCCACCACTTGAAATCAGATCAGCCTGAAATTGCTAAGCAGTGGATTGAGTCAAGCCAAAGGCCTCTGGCAGTCAGTGTTAAACAGTGAACAAATACATGTGATTTTCCACAGCAAGTTAGTTCTAAAAACAATGCTGTAGAGATGGAATTTGCACACTAACATGAGAACGGCTATGTCTTGATTGGTTTTTAAATGCATCAAAGAGTGTGCCTGATGTTTGTTTCTCTTGTCTGTCATGCGTGTTGCATATTCCGTGGAAAAAGGATTTAAAACATATGGTGGAGTACAAAACCTCCTGAGGTCCCTGGGAGGGACACCCACTCAAATCCCCCCTCCTATAGGTCTCTGAACAATACCCCTTTTCATTTTACCAAAGTCATGAGAAATGATGCAAAGTGAACACACTCTGTCTAATATCATTAATCAGCCTGGCACAATAAAGATGGATTGAAACTTGATGGATGATTGAAAACTACAATGCACGATAATCTAAAACATTTTGTAAAACACCAAAAAAGAGAAGTCAGGTTGCAAAAAGATATTTTTGTTAACTTGCAATTGGCAATGAATTGAGCTGAAAACAAAGTGCGCTATCACTGCTGAAGCTGCTGATTCTAATGTGTTTGCACTCAGATTCTAACAAGCTTAATTTAGTTGCTCCTGCAGTCTGAGCCATTTCAAGGACCTCAGATATTAATGAAAATCTAATAAATGTAGAGTGGAAACATGATCTGTCAGGTTACTGCTGAGGGGCACAATCATGGCTGAACACTGAGAACAGAAAAGGTTCAGCATCAGGGCGGAGGAGGTGTGGCTGCTAAACAAACAGTCTTTAGTTTTGTTTAGGAGGTCCAGAGTGAGCTGTTGGTGCTTAAACTGTGGAGTTTGCCACTCAGGTGAATGCAGATGAGATTACCACAGACATCCTCTGGACCCAGCTGTTGGTCTTATCCAGATGTGTCAGTTTGGAGTGAGGGATGGATGGCATCCCTCTGCTGATAGGTCTGCTCTGGACATCCTCCTGTGATCATTCCTCCATCTCTCTTTAAATGGGTTTCAGTTTTGATGTTATTTTCAACATGCTCTCAGTCTGTGATGAAAAACGTCATGCTCATGACTGTCCCACCGTGGTTTCACCACTCTGGATGGTTCCTGTCTATTAGAACTTGTTTAGGTGCTTTCATAGTGTTGAGTGGAGCTTTAGGCCCCGCCCCTTTTTGGCTGAGTGTGTCTCCCAGCCAAAAGGTGGTAAACCGTTCCAGGTGGAGGTGATCTGATGATCAGAGGATTTACTCACAGGGCAGCAGGAAGCAATGTGTGACAAACCAGAACTAATCCAGGTTTGGAAGAATGCAGGCTGTCACAATGAAGCATCATGAGACACTAAAGACCCCCAAACTAGTACGTTTGATACGAAACACACCAGCCGGCTGAAGGATTTGTCTGCATCCTAGTTTTTTTTTCCTAGTTTCTTTTTTTTTTAAACAGAAAAAGTTGAGAAAATGTAAACCGGTTAGCCAAAATAAATTACCATAATTAAAATCACATTCCCTTTAAATAGTCAGAAATTATTTAAAATTTTGTATAACATATATATATATATGTATTTAAGACACGAAATTAATAAACATATTTAAACTACCACTTAGTGATAATTGTACATTTTTGAACCTTTAAGCTTCCATAGTTACACCATTCAGATATAGAAAAATTACTTTTAACTTCGATAAGTTTTAAACACACATGTTAACTGGATTCTTATGAATATACTCATTTTAACATGTACTTTAAATAACATGATTTTGACATATTACATTGATTACATTACATTCATCTGAAGCAAATGCCTAAAAATATTAGTCACAGCTTCTTAAACAAATGAAAGCTCACCGGCTCCTGTTTCCTGAACCAGCCCTTAGTCCTGCCCTGTGAGTAAATGCCTCCAATCTGGGAGACACACTCAGCCAAAAAGGGGCGGGGCCTGAAGCTCAGCGCAACACCATGAAAGCACCTGAAATTTAATCCCAATTAAAGAGAGATGAAGGAGGAGGAATGGCTGGATGTGCCCCTTCATGGTATGTACAACCAACAGACCAGAGAAGTGATTAATTTTATGTCAGTTTCTTGAAAAAGCAGGTTTGAAAGACAAAGGCACTAAAGATCAGAGGTTTAAAATGAAAATGAGGACTGTGCGAATGCAGAGAATGTCTATTTAAATCAGGCAATGGTGCCATGCCCTTTGGTACATATTTTATTCGATAACTTAAACCAAATAATAAATGAAAGAGGAGTGATTACCAATGAAAAACAGGATCAAACTTCACTGAAAGGGCTTTTTCTCTTGTCTGATTTCCTTGTTTATAGCAGAGCGTAACTCCACCAGCGAACCCCTGACTCATGAAATGCATTCATTTAATTGTTTTTACGTCCGTTAAATTTACTGAATATCAATAGCTCACATTTCCCCGACAAGAGCATCCTAAAAGGAAGTAGGTGGTTTTATGGGCAGAACATGAAAGCAGATAAAAACAAGAAGCTAACAAGACAGCCATGCTCACTCATAGCCTTTCCCTATTCTGCTGATGAGATGAAAAGCCCACTTACTGTCATTTTTACTCTGTACTGTAATAACTTTAAATTTGATTGAGTGCCATTGTTTATTCTTATTCTGAACGGGACAGAATTGGATAACTGGCACTCTCAGACTCAGTATGAATCAAACGGCAGATCAGCAAATAACTAAAAGGATCATTAAGATGACAAAGAAGACAGACTTCTTATGACACAGCTATTCTTAAATAAAGATTAGATAACGCGAACCATACAAATTAAACTGCTGCATGGAGGAAATCAATTTGATAACAAAGCCCAAGTTAAATTCAGATTGGAATTAAATAGTTCTGGACCCATTTCAAAGGGCAGCAGGACTCTGAACAGTACCAAAGGCCAGTCCTGTGTTCGATTTAGAGAGACATATGAAACACAAAACAACAAAGTAGACAACAGAGTGAAAGTTGAGACTAGATGTCGGTCTCCTCTCACAATATTCTGAATTATGGATCATGCAGATCATTTAATTGTGAAGACAAACAGCCTTCAGGGCGTCCCCAAACTCCAGACAGCATTCCACCCGAGCTGGTATAATTTTCTATAGAAAGCTGCTAATCCCGACATAAAGAAGGGTTTTACAAGGGGTAGTCTTTGTCCACCAAGACGCTTAAACATCTAAACCTTTAATGTTCCTTAAACATTGAAATTTAAAACTGTTCACATTGTGCCCTGAGGTAACTCTGACAGAGACACTCTGCCATTGAATGTGAGTCTATTCTTTGTTAACTGACACACAAATACAACATGTTTGGTTTTGGTTGAGTGTTTTTACGAAACTCAAAGAGCTCAATCAATCTTTTTGTTCTTGTGCTATATGGTGAAGGCGTAAAACAGAAAGGCTCTGGTGAGAAAGGATGCAGCCGTCCATTCTCTGGGAGACCAGCCTCGATGGCAGCCTCAGTCGTGGGGAAGTGAGTGTTATTGTTGCCATTATTCTCATACAATTCAGGAAAACCAAGCATGATACAAAAGTCCCTTTTCTCAGTGTGCGGCTCATGCCCGGGGAACAATGGCACTGTGACACAGCAGCAGAGCACGGGAAACGTCACCCATGTTTACCTTAGCCGGCCATGCCAACTTCCTGCTTTTATACCTCCAGTCATGTTTGTAAGTATTGTTCACACACAATGCTGCTGTCCACCAGACCCTCCACCGACTGGACTTCTGAGCTGGACACTTCAGGATATATGTCTTCATGCTCAGCAAAAGAGCCAGTGGACATAAATCTGTCTAACTGAACAATAATATAGGGCTAAATTAACCCTCCTGTCAAAGATTCTTTACAATTTGAACACTTTCTTGCCACAATCTGAGTTTTTCTGGGTTTTTCTTTGTCAGTAGAGTTTAATGTGGATTCATTGTTTTGCTCTCTTGGTTTGAAGTCTCTGATATAAACTGGAAAGTTTATTCCAGAAGTGTAAACCAACGTGTCAGTGACAGGTTAGTTGCAGTGTCAAACAAATGTATTTCTAGAAGCAGGCATTGTTAATTGGGCCGCATGGAAATAAAAAAAAAAGCCTTCAACCTCGCATAACAAGATCAACGTTAAGCTACAATGCAACAGAACATTAATGTGTTAATCCGTGCATTTGCTAAGTATTAAGACTGGATGACAGAGATGACCTGAGCGTCAGCTGGGGAATATTCCCTCCGAATGTTCCGACATATTAAAGACACACACACAGAGGAGGAGAAGGGTGCATGAAGAAAATAAGGAGATGTGATTACAGGCTCTCTTGAGGCTACAGTTTATTAATGTGTCACTTCCAATAAAACTCATGATATTCAGGTTCTGGTTGTCATGGAGATCTCGTAACTCCTGAGATGGAGGTAAAGGTTGGAGTGGCGATGCATGTTAGGATCAGGAGAAGTCATGCTCTCATGTGTACGTATATATATATATATATATACCTGTATTTATAAATATACTGTATAGACACACACAGACCAACCCAGCTCACTTTTTAAGGTTAAGCTTTAAGCTTTTTAATGTTAGATATTCTTGATATTTGTTGCTGCCCTGTATATCTGCGATGGGCACCCTCTAGTAGACTTACCCCTCAAGTCACGATCATCTTTTCTATATTATTTCAATCCTATCCCCCTCCTTGATGGCAGCTTTGATAGGATGCAGCCCTTCATGACCCCGTAGTGGATGAAGAAAATGGATGGATGGATAAATAGATGAATGTGTTTCTCTTTGTGAGGTAGATATTGTTTATCCTTGGTCTGCTTAAATCACAGCCTAAAAGAGGATTTAAGTTGTTTTATATTGTGTGAGTTGACAGCTATGATTAACAGCCCGCATTACAGCATAACGTATCAGAGTCCTTAAGGGGTTTGAGCTGCCGGTCCCAACTGATGCTGCCAGATCCTCAATCATTTATGAAGCAATCCCACCAAATGACATCCACTGAGATGGCTTCCAGATTATTGGTATGACCCACAGGGCCATAACTGCATTTCAAAGATGACATGGATGTTTTTAAGAATAGCCATTTAGCATTTTAAGCACAGAATTGTTTTTTCAGATCATATATATTTGTTTTAACATCCTAAGCAAACTGACAGCAAAGTGGTGCTAATCAGATATTTTTCTGTGACATAGTTTCATCAGAATTCCCCTTTATCCTCGGGAGGATTGGATCAAAGGCGCCTCCCTGAAACAGAAATGACAACATCCTATATTTTTAGTGCGTGAGGAGGGTTTATCAGGGCTGATGTGCGACAGGCTGGCACACATGCCAGTGGGCAGTGTGTTTACAGATCTGCTTTGGAGGTGAAGTCACTTCCTGCCTTTGCTTCCAGCCCAACCAGATAACAGAATCCCATCTGAGCCTCATGGGAGTTTGTCCTCCCCAGGAAGCTGCACAGTGCCCCGACGCATTAGCGTTCAATTGGAACCACACCAGCCCATTAAATGCTCCAAAATAAGCATCTATTACATTTCCACGTCTCGCTCGGTCATTGTTGCAATTCTTTCCCACAGTCAACAGCATGGCCGCTGATTAAGAGTACACAGAGAAGTCCTGAGTGTTTTCTGTCCGCCTGTGTGTGTCTGTGTGTGTCTGTGTGTGTGTGTGGGGACTGGTGAGGTTGTCAGGGCTGATAGGTGATTATTGTGTGAGGGAAGGAAGTGTAATTGCTCTGTGTAAATCATCTGGTGCCGCAGTGACAGACAGGAATGCTTTCAGACCCAAAGTTTGTGATACCTAAACTACAGTCACACACTCCAGATGTTGTTCTTTAAGGTACTGAGCAATGAAAGAGGGAAAGGCTTGAAAAGGAGGATTGTCACAGTTATTCTTAACAATGCCAGACAGCAGAGCAGACGTGAATGTAAAGAGCTGGTTCTCCATGTCTATCCTGACTGAGATATTCACATTACTTTTGTCCTGCCACCTATCAGCCAACCTGTTTCCAGTTTCACTCGTGCTTAACTAAAGGACATGCTGTTCAGCCAAATATTACAAACACATCAGCTCTTCCGGCTGTACTGATGCTGCTATCGGCTTTTCTTCTGTGCACGTACAAACATTTCCCAGCCCGTAGCATGTACAAAAACACTTTTGTTACACCTAAATGTATAAATAGTGAACCCCAAAGCTGCTTTCTATGCAATGATCAGCAGCTGTGGGACCAAACAATGGATGCTACCACACTTAAGTTCATAACGATGTCTGACGTGTTGTGTAGGTATTTACTTTGCACACATTCACACAACCAAGAGAGCATTTCAGAAGAAAATTGACAATAATAAAATCAGTTTTTGCGTACCCAAGCTGCCTCTTGTAGAACACTTTACTACTTCATTTTATATCCAAACCTGATTAAAGTGAATTTGTAGAGATATTCTCTTAGAGATCCTCAGAGGTTCTTCAGAAATGCCCTACCGTCTCGGGGGACTGTGATCAGCTTTGAGTAATTTAGAATTCAACACCAACATGCTGAGTGAAGTCCAAAGTTAAGCATCTGCTGACCGGCCTCATGTGATTCAGCTCTTTAAGCCACAATTCTTTCAATTCATTCATCTCACATTTCATTGTATTTCTTTTAGACAATTTTGCTTTGGAGAAAACAACTTACAGCTGGCACCAAACCAAACCCAGTTCCCAGGTTGTTGTTCCATTTATTCAGTCCTTTTTGAAACAACATGATTCAATAACTTAATTAGCGTGCAAAATGCCATTTGAGATCAGTCTAATTTGTGACTTCAAGTCAATTGAGATGTTTACATTGACTTGTGCCCATTTTGATGCTGTTAATTGATTTGATACCCGAACCTATTGGGAACGAGCAGTATAGAAAATGGATGGAATATGTACGATTAACTGTGACTGGATTCAGAATTGTGTTGTACTCTGTTTACAGCTATAGTGCAGTGACTGGAGGCAGAAGCCTTACAAAGTTTCTCAAAGATCAAGCCTCTGTGTTAGGACCAGAGACAGGCCCATCACTCATCCTGCATGCAGAGAAGCATGAATATGGATGCTCAGCATTGCTTGTTAACATTTCCAGCAAACACTAACGGGACAGGTGAAGAGCACATGTGGAGCTTTTTACAACCAATCTCGCTCTCCCACCGGAATAAGCAAACAGGGCAGATTAAACACAAGCACAGGCAGGTGGCTGGAGACGTGCTGGCCACTACCGTCCACTGCTCCTCCGATAAAGATAAAGCTTCACTGGGATTAGTTTCATATTTGTCTGCCCACTAAATGCAAATGATTCTCAGCATGTCTGCATCATCAGACTGTTCTGCATCAGCTTGTTTATCGTCACATCTTTCATGGCCGGCTCCAAAATTGGAGGCTTGTTAAGGCGTCTTTATTTAAACGGTCTTATCAACATGTGAAAGCTGTGATTATACGTTTGACATAACCAGATAAAATAAGATCCTTCAGTGCTGCGTTTTTTCTGAACCTCACAGCCGTGGAGACCTCAGCTGATGGGGAATTCATGCTAATAAAATGGACTCTTATCTGTCACGGAGATTTAATTATTTCTTCTAAACTGAGTTCAATTTTGGAATAGGACAACATAGGGAAATGTAAGCTTTTTATACAGTTTGATGACATCATAGAAGCACCATTTCCAGAAAAGTGGAGAGTAGTTCTGAAATACAACAAAAATCAATCAATCAATTGGTAACAAATTAACATCTTTTAAAATGTATATTATATTAAATCATTTTCAGTGACTTTACTGGCCAACTTCATAAATAAATTAGAGAATATATATATATTTTTTAAATAAATAAACACAATCAGAAATGTAACTGGGAGAGAAGCAAAAAAAGAGGAGGAATAAATGGTGATGCATCATTTTGTCCACAGAATATTTGATGCCCATCATTGAGATTCATCAATTGGTTCCAAAATATAGTTCAAGTTATCTGGAGAGAAGTTTGTTCCCATTGCTTCAAGCGCTCTGAGGAAAGGAACATTTACACCATGCTTGATTTTCTTGAATTGTATAAGAATAATGGCAACAATAACGGCCGAGGAAACCGGGGAACTCTCATGGCCCAAACAGAACCGTTTGAAGCTATTATTGGAGCTGGTCCCTGGAAGCCAAAGACAGAACTGACACAAAAAAAAAACATCTTACCAGTACGCTCAGTAACCACATTGGCTATTTATGACCTTGGAAACACACTCAGATTTATATGAACATACATTACAGTTTGTACAAATTCAAATCCACTCGTTTGGTACCAGTGATGCAGAGGCATACTATAGAATTTCATAAAAACAGATCAGACCAGCCAGAGCCCCTTTATCCACAGGGAACCTGAGGGATTGAGCATATATGTATGAGACGAGTAAGCAACATCAAACTTGTATTCTAACTTTTTAATTCTTTTTTCATGTTTGAGAGTTTTAGAAATAAATATAAGCACATTCTGTCAATGAGACACTGAAGATGATGTACTTCCTACTTGGATCTTGCCGTCAAAAATTAAACAGCATTAATAGGTCAATAATTTAAGTTTGTCTTATGCTTTTTTTAATTCGACATGAGGTTGTGTAGAGGAGTCTTTAGATTGAGCAGCCTATGCACCAGCGCCCCCCCCCCCCCCCCCCCCCCCCC
>CAJRST010001113.1:18808589-18863925 GCA_907169785.1 Menidia menidia
CAGTCAGCCTTCTTCATCATTTTCTTCACTTTCCTCGAGTCAGTGGCTCCGATAACGATAGAATGCTGCTACTGAGGAGGAACAGTGAGAGAGCGGTGTGCTGACCAGCAGAACCCATACACCCCCACGCCCACAGACCAGGTCCTGTTGGACCGGTTCTCCACAGCTGGGGGGGGGGGGGGGGGGGTGTGGAGGGTGTCACTGGTCCCCTCCATATGAAACCACAGTTCCTCACTCTGATCAAAACTTCTGTTCTAAGAGTGGGTTAAGTCTTTAAGTATCCCATTTTCTGACACAAATGTATGGGAATGATGCTTTTATCTTTATAAATTACACAAGGCTCAACGATTTGGGTGTATTTGACCTTTTGACAAAAGATCAAATGCTGTGTTATTTCAATAAGTCTAAATTCTGGTCCTCTATGTGTGTGTGTGCGTGCGTGTTTCTGTCAGTGTGTGTGTGTGTGTGTGTGTGTAGGAGTGAGCTTGTTCGCTCTCATCCACATGCGTGTCCACTTCTCTGGGCCTGTTCCACACTGTGAACCTGGTACTTTGCAAGGAGATTGTCATCAATCATGGATGAAAAGTTCTATTTTTTTCTTGTTCCTCCCAGGAACTTGACCTTTACCAGACCTTTTCTCTGGGATTTCTTCCCACTGTAATATCTTAATAAAAGATAAATAGATTTTTTTTTTTGTGCTGAAAAAGAAATACACTCCGGAGAGTTGATATTTCATACACACTAACACGGCAAATACAATGCTGCTTCACGGGTTGACTCCCTTTTGAAATGCTAATTCTAAGAGGATATTTTTGACAAAACACAGCAGTTTCAACAAGTTCTGTATATTTATAAGAAAAAATAGAAAAATAAAATAAAATAAATGGGTCAGCCGACATAAATCCATTTCATTGGGGAAAATCGTAGCTGTCCAATTGATATTCTGGTAAATGAAAACAGTGTGGGTCCCTGTTTTGAATGGGTGCTGTAGATTTGTCCTGAATTATAGCATTTGTTTTAAAGGATTTGCATCCGTTGGTCATCTTTACAAATCAGATATAGTGCACGAAGGTAGGAACATGCTCAGTCGAATCTTGGATTAAAAAATGCTAAAATGGTCACATATTCAATATTTTCACGTGGTAATCTCATCTCAATATATCTAAATGATTATGTTAATAACACTCACCCACATAATCGAAATATAAAACTGAAAAAAGTCCTTGGGTGGTGATCCTAACCCTAAACACTGATTGCATCAAACGCAGCAATTTGAGGGGAGGACAGATAAAAATGATGGTTCACCACAGGAAAGACATCCTTGATCAGTGTACAGGCCCACACCTTTCTAGTTTCATTTTCTTTAGATAGGGAAACAGACGATGATAAGTGAAAGACAGTAATCAAAAGTTCCTCAGAGAGAAAATATTTTGTAAAAGCATAGTAATACTCACCATGTTTGAATATTTCCCTGAGGTGACCTAAAGCTTCTGCTCCATTTGCATTTTCCTCCTTTGAACTTTTTGGTGTTTTTGATACTTTATTTGGAGAAAAAAATGCTTTTTTTCTGTTATCTTAGACCAGAAAGGGCAGAGAAGAGTGATTAGTGGACAAATATTAATCTGGACCTGTCCAGCGTCCTAACTGTGTGAGAGCAGGACGCTAAAGGTTACAGACGGGGGGGACAAAGGAGTCAGCGTGATGCCCCCCCAACAGGACCTGAAACACAACAGTTCTCAGAGATGTACGCTTTAGAGCTCATTAAGGCTCCGGCTGTAATGAGATTATTTTGCTTATTCATCAGCTGAAGGTCAACACTCACTTAAGGCTGTTGCAGTGGAACTTAAATCTCCAAGTTTAATCTAAAAGGGCTAGTATATTAACACCGTCTCACACTGAGAGCTCAAAGCCACACAATGGACATTAAAGGACAACGACAAAGGCCTTCAGACGTTTATATAACCAGCGCTGGCATGGGGTAGATTTGAAGTCTCCAGCGGTTTTAGGAGGATCAGATGGACAAAGCAGTGAGGCTTCTTCATTTTCCCATCTCTACTTGGATTAAAACTT
Source organism: Menidia menidia (assembly GCA_907169785.1). Lineage (NCBI taxonomy): Eukaryota > Metazoa > Chordata > Actinopteri > Atheriniformes > Atherinopsidae > Menidia > Menidia menidia. Next base: position 18,810,660 of record CAJRST010001113.1, read on the forward strand.
TTTCAATAGTTTTCCTCTATTTTCTATGTCTTCTGCATTGTTGTTGAATGCCATACTTGGATTCAACAGAAGTTTGTTATGGCGCCTCAAGTCACATTTGGTACACAAACATGAAGAGAGAACAAACTCACATGGAGCATAAAGCTTGTTGTGAGCAGCCATAAATCCATGTGATGAAACCGGCCTGCACAGTCCAGACCGACCGGACCGGCCAGATTACACAACTCACTTATTAGTTGGCACACTCAGCAGAGTGAATTATCTCTGATGCTCAGTGGTTAGGCGTAGGTTGCTGTCCCCGCAGCTCCGGGGGAACCGTCTCTGTTTCAGGATTGCGGCGGCTGCAGAATGGTGGGAAACATCAGCAGGAATGTGGCTGCTCTGATTTCCCAGGACAGTCTAAGCCTTTGCTTTCCATCATAAAATGTTTACATCTGTGGCCAAAAACAGAAAAGGAGTGAATTAAGACGTGAAGTCTCATGTGAGGAATAAAAAGAAGCAGTTTTTACAGTGCACCATTCCTGCAAAGTTCACTGTGAGAGAGTTCTGTCCGAAGGGTTTTATATCTCCATCCATCCCAGCTGAGCCATTTCAGCTGGTTTCTTACTCTCTATGCAGCAAAACTGAAAAAGTCAATTAGTTAGGATGTAGCATTTTTCCCCTTCTCATTAAAATCTTGATATTGCAAAAATTTGAAACTGAATGCAATACAATAGTTGTTTAGTTGTTCATGGAATTGGGAAATTCCACTTTTCAGTCCTGTTCATGGTAATAGAAATGCACCCAAATTACATTACAGTGACTGGAAACTGCATTTACATCATTTCACAGAAATGTTATATTGAATTAAAGCTATTTTTGAGCATGAATAAATTGTTATTTTTTTTTTTTTTAAGAAAAGTAACTGTTCTCAGTTCATAAAACAAAAAAAAGAAACAAAAAAATGGCATGATCTCTTCATGTTAGCAGACTGAGTAACACTTAGATAAACAGGCTTTTATATTGGACTGGACTATTGTCAGAGGCCCCACACACTGTGACAAGGAAGAAGCTCCTAGCTGTCTTCATGAGAGAAAAAAATCAATCTGTTTTTCTCATATTTGTTGGCCTAACTCAGAAGAACCTGGTCTTGTGTTTCTATTGATGCTGAGCTGAGCTCCAGTCAATTAAAATGATCTATACAAGCTGCCATCTGGCAAAATGTTCCATTCAATTAATCTAAGTGTTGTTAAAAAATATTTTCAGGATCCCTGAAGGAAAACACTTAAAAAGCTGAAGAGCAGAAGAGAGCGGTGGCAGAAATGAGTGCCACGCCGCCCCGATGAATGGATTAAAGTGTTGCTTTTGTAGCTTGGCAGCGATTTAGCTGATGATGTCACACACAGTGGAGACAGGTAAAACAGGGTTAAATAAAACCAGCAACTCCCAGCCAGCGCTCAACATGAGGGGTGGATTCCACATTTTTAACCCCTGCTTTAACATACAAAACCAATTAAACAAATAACTATGTAGCCACTCTGAAAGCATGCACTGTTTGTTTAAAAAGATTTCTGTATTCTGCTAATTATCCAACTTTCAAGGTGTTAACAAAGAGAAACAACTTTGATTAAATTAAAGGAAGATATGAGGAATATTAAAGGAACAACATTGTGAGTATTTGAGGCTAAAGGTATAGTTTAAGGTCTACATTTAAGCAGCGGTGAGGAGAATTGTGAGGGAATTCCAGCCTTTGCAGCAGAGAAACTTAAGCCAGCGGTTAATCACACGGTCTGGCTGTTTGTGTGCTCGTGTCTCCTCGTGTGTAGGACTAACAAAATGGATTCTCTGGTCTAAATCTCCACGACCCCCCCCCACATTTGGCTTTAAGGCAGAGTTTTGCTGCCCTCTCTGGCTGAAACCTTCAAGACTGGTCAGACCCTCTGAGGGGGGGGCGGTCAGTGTGCTTTACTCATATCCTCTCAGAGGTTCATAGGGAACTAGTTTACTTATAAACTACATTTTTACAGGTTTTTCATGGAGTTAAAGTATGAAAATAAAACCGGACTATCCATCTTTCCTCTTTCTTAAAGCACTTCAATTTAGACATAATGGAACTTCATTAAAAAATGTGATTTAACTGGATTTATTTAAGACAGTTGTGTGAGGAAGCACACACATCTCTGGTGTGTGTGTGTGCATTACAAAACATCCTTTTTTGGCCGAATATGAATTCCATAAGCAAAAGCATACACTCATTCTTCTTTTTTGGTATAAAAGAAAATAATGATAGTAAATAAAAGCTGTTAAAATGTTTTTGAAACAGAAAAATATTCTATAATTTGATGTGTCATTTGTAGTATGAAAAACAAAATTATAGGACTCGAGTGTTATAACCAGATCAATTGTTTTAAATTAAATTTCCTAATGTCTGTGAGCTTAGGATCTTTGAGTTTTTCATTCTTTCTGATAAACAATATTTTGGCTCATGTGTGTTTAATTGATAATGTTACCGATAAATGCTCATAAAATCAAAGAAGTCCCCTCCAAAAGCAATCAGTTTCAGACATATGAGTGATGATGGCGCGGTTTTGTTGGTTAAAACAAACTTTGGTTAGTGTGGTTTTTATAGATCTCCATTTGCTTGCTTTATTTAAAACTTTCAAACAGCGCTGTATTTGTAAAGAACTAATTTCCTGCTAACCGCTTTGAGACTAAGTCCTGTTGTTTAAATCCCTTCCAATTCACTCATTTTGGGCTCAACCTGCAGCATAATGATCATTCCTGCACCTGTTCCAGGTTATCAGAGTGGAACCAGCCACAAATATAATTATGATAATGGAGCACTGATAGCAAAAGGGATCATTTCAGATGAAGGTGGCTTGACCTTAGGAATGGAAGTCCCAGTTCACCACACTTGCACGTGAATTGTCTTTGTGATTGTTTTCAGCGAAAAGCAACAGTGTTAATGTTGAAGAAATTCAATATTTCAGCAGTTTTTAATACAATCTGTTTGTGTGTTTCTCTTCAGTACCTGTGGTTATACACACAATAGTGACAGATTAGGTGTAGCATGGTTTGGGTGCCTGGAAAAGGTCCGGCTCTGGTCCAGTTTGATCCCTTTGATTCAACAGTGAACGGAAATGCCAAAAATCAGACTCTGTTCTCAGGAAACCTGGTTGCCATGAAAAGGAGTTATGTCCTGCTTCATTTTCCGTGGAACATGACAGATTAGCTCGAAAACACCAATCAGTAGTTGTGAGACATGTTAGAATATGAATCCAGTCATCTTGTTTGACAAAATGAGGACGCCTGCAGCTGTTGATCATTTTCTTTCCATTATGCTAATGGTTGTGTATAACCTACCAGAATTGAATTTGTTTTTGTATATCTCTTACTAATTAAATCAATCTTGGAAACATATTTAGCTTTTTCAGTAAACAGAGCATTCTTAGTGAACTACAGGAATGCACCTCTGATTTGACTTTATGATTGATCGGTTCTCTCTTCTTGGATGACTAAGTATCACTGCCTTTCTTCTTTTCTTCTTTCATATTATATCATTGACTTTGTAACTCCATCATACATTCTTATTGTCTCCCATCAACCATATCCACAGATTTGTTCTTGTACCATTTCGGTTTAACTGAAGTAACTACATACTTTTGGACTTTTTGAACAGATTATCCCCTCCACAGCACACCCACTGGGGGGGGGGAGTCTTGGTACCTGGCAGCTCCAGAGTCAGAAGTGTGGCATTAGAGCCCCGGTGACCACAGTCACAGTCAAATGCATTCCATGAGCCCGAGCGGTCACCTAGAGTCCCATTCAGAAGTGTTGGCTCAATCATATGAATGTATAAATAGAAAGACTGTTCGTGTGTGCACGGTGCAGTTAGCGTTGCAGCTCTGTGTAATTTCACTGAAACAAAGTGGGCCGCATCTGACCAGCACAAACGTCCGGCTGTCTGGGTGGGTAAACCTGGTCAGATCAGGAGAGCGGGCATCCAAACCACGTTAGATGAGGCAGCTATGATTGTAAAATTGCTCCCAAACTTGTTATTCATCCTCAAACATGACAATCCAGCGTTAATCCTGGGTTTGCAGGATTGTGGTCTGAAACACTTCTCTGTATCCAAAGTATAAACAAAAACATCTTGTGTTTGTCCCTGTGTGTCACCCGGCTGGTCCTGGGTTCCTTTTACCTCAGTCATCGTAGTAGGTAAATGTATCAGTAACCTGGATGCTGCAAATGACTAAATGTTGGTATTTTGAAATATGACTAGATATCAACTTTAACTCAAACTAATATTTATTATACAGACAAACTCTCTGAATTTGATCATGCTGACACATACCATTCAGAGCTACCAATTAACGGTTTTAAATAAATTAGTTTCAAGGTTTGTGAGAGGAACATTTTGACCTAATTAAAAGAATGCATGTCTTTATTATTTTCTTCACTGTCATGCATAAACAAAACAGATGGATCTAACATAACTGTACTTCCCTTCTCTGCTGAGCACCTGCCTATTTGCACCTTCATACCCTAAGTGCCTTTCATTGGTTGCTTTTTTATTATTTAATTCTTGTTGTTTTTTCTATTTGTGGCGTGTGCCCCCTCAGCAACAAAATTGATAATTGATCATTTAGATAAATAATATGTGCTGTGCTCTGTTCCATGACAACAATTCACTAATCTGTGTCATATTGGACAAACTCTGTGAAACTCACTCTTCTGAGTCAGGCCTCAGGAGCTACAGGAGCTACAGGAGGCAGCTTAAGGCAGTCAGATCAGACACACTGTAACTTGTATATGTAACAAGTTACAGTGTAATTGTGTTGTTGTAAAGTGTTGTTGTAATGCAGCCAAATGTAAGTAACGACTGTTCTCTCAATAGACCAATATACTAAAAATATCACCTGTGGTAATGGAGACAGAACTTATACAATGTTGAAAGGAACTCTCTCTAATTTCTTTAATAAACTCACGTTATTGTGAAATGCAAAAATCTTTTTAACTGCGCTTTTCCTTCATTTTAAGCGACTTCGATTAAAAAACCCACAATGAAACAGAAACAAACATTCATTACAATATAAAAGTGGATGGATGTGATAGTGATAGTCATTATCTTACCTGTAGTAGCTGAGAGCTAAACCAAAACCTTCTCACAGCCGGCCCACAAAAGAGCATGTTTTTACTAAAACAACTTAAGTTTCACATTCTGCTCCAGCAGAATTTGGTATCCCTTCAAGAAGTATAATTATGAAAAGAAAAAAAAAGAAAAAAAGTGTGAACCTTAAATAGATTTCAGAATTACTCCTCTGACACTTGTAAAGAAACAGTGATAAAGTAAGGACTGGAACAGCTAATTCCCTCCCTGTACACCACAGTTATGGCTTTTCTCAGGAGGTGTAGCGAGCACTTGTGTGCAGTAAACTTTTAGTGACACACTGGTGGAACGACACTGGTCTATCTTCCCTCAGCAGAGAAGTCATTCATTTGAGCCGTAGCTGTGTGTGAAATCTGATGTGGCGTGCCGTAACCGACCTGTAAAGCGGCTGCATCCCCACAGGTTTGTGACCTGCCTGCTCCCAGCACAGCAGCGTTTGCCTGGGAAACAGCGGCCACGCCCGGGAGGACAGCCGGCTGCTGGCAGAGCTGCGTTTGGCTGTTTCTCCAGCAGAATAAATCACAAAGACAGAGAAAACACAAAGGAAAAAATAAACACACCGACTAGAACTCTTACTTAATCTCTCAAATAGATAGTTTAAATAGTGTCAGTGCTGATATGAATGGAAACGGTATTTGCCAACTGAGCTATCTATAGTTCATTTCAATTCAGTTTTATTTATATAGCACCAAATCATAACAACAGTTATGATTTGGTGCTATATAAATAAGACCCTACTCTGAAGGTAATTACAGAAGAACAACAATTCCCACCAAAAGCAGCACTAGGCGACACAGGGAGGGAAAAACTTAACCTAACCTAGGTCATATTGGAAGGCGAGTAGGGGCTCACTGCCTGTGTCAGAGCTGAGTTACCCAAGTCAGGTCAATGGAGTGCTATCTTCCCCAAATTATAAACAAAAATAATGTACTACAGTCCAATGAATGGACTGTACCACTCAGATGTCATAATCTATCTTAGCTTCCTTTAGTGGAACACGATTGTGAGAAGGTACCGTGGTGTTTAAGGGGTCTAATGGACCTCTGCTGTCATTTAACATTTCTGAAAGACAGGAAAGTATTGAGAACTTATTTCATGCTTACGCCGTCAGCAAGAAATGTCTGCGTTTTTTTATCAATCTGATTAAAACATACCAACAAGCTAGCTGAACAGATTGCCACAGCCATCCAGGAGTTAGACGCTGGAGATGTCGGTTGCTTCGTACAGTTTCAATAACATTTGGGCTGCCTGACTGTTTTTGTGCAGAAAGATATGGCAATCTGCAAATCCATAGACGTTTTCATCAAAGGTGTGTGTAAGTGTGTATACTAAGGGCCTTTTCAGAGAGGATTGAGCTGTTCATTCAGAGGTTTTTCAGGAGCAGAAGTTTAGATAATTTTCTGAATCTATCAGGGAGCCAAAGAAGAGAAGCTGAAACTGGAGAAATCTGATCTCTGCTGAAGTTTTCAACTCAACTCTGCTGCAGCTTTTAGGATCAGCTGGAGGTTTTAACAGAGTTTTTGGTCAGAGCAATAATAAAGAATCACAGCCGTCCAATCATGAAGCAACAAATGATGGAGCAGTTTTTCTGATCGCTCTGAGACAGGATGCTCTCCTTTTGGAGACTTTACAAAGAGGGATGAAGCTGGTCCCAGAAAGCTGTTTGATATGAGTCAGAGGACAGATTCTGTTCAGAAATGACTCAGAGGTCCGTGACAACAACTTCAGTTCCTCTGAGCCTAGCAGCAGAAGATTCAGTCATGCAGGTTTTTATCTCTTGAAGACATCCTGAATGTTTTCATCTGGACTCACAGATATGTGAGTATCATCAGTACTATTACTACACATTTCTGTCATGCCACTAATTCTAAAATATAAAAAAAAAAAACAGTCTGAGCTCACAACCCAAAGGCACTTATTGTGACAGACTAATTGAGACTCTTTAAAAAATAGCCGCTTTTGTTACCTCCTTTAAAATGTGAGTCAGAGTCAACATCAGAGTCAGGTTCTGCTGGACTGGGGTTCAGATGGCTTTCTGCTGCTGGACATTGCATAGAAGAAAATGATAACAGAGATAATTCCCGAAACCTGCTTACAGCTTTCTATAAAAGCTGGCTACTGTAAATGTGTTTTTTCTAAAATGCCGTGATTAATAATGTGATTATAAATGGACAGATATGACAGGATTGGGAGGAAACTGTGTTCATTTTTCATTCTCAATACAATAAGTGAGCAAAAGGTCAGAGGTTGACTCAGTGAAAATCCAACTGAATCTAATACAAAATTAAAGGTGATATTTAAACCATTAGTTTCAGCATTTACATGAATGTTAATGTCACGCACTACAACAACTTCATCTGTATTCAGCACTAACCGAGACAAGGAACTAAGTCAGAACTTCAAAAGAGAAAGAGAGGAGTGAGAAGTTACATTCTTAATTTATTCAATAATAATCAATAACAGTAGTCCGGACTCAAAGTTGTTTGTTTTTTTTCTTTAAAAAAACAAAAACTTCTCCGGCTTCACCAAGATGTGAATCCATTTTTAAAATCAATCTAAGCCAGTTGTCTCAACACTGCTGGCCAGCAAAGATCCTCAGATATTGAAATTCTCCTCCTTGCTTCCCAGCTGCCAGTGCAGTTTGATAAACCAGCATCCCCGAATTCAAGAGGAGACAGTAATAATTCATTTTGCACATTGCATTCTATCTCACAGTCCGCTAGTGTTACTCTCACTGCCTTTGTCATCAGCCTCCAGCCGAGCAAACACTTGTCACAGTCCTGACTTCCTTGTCTCTTTCTCTGACAAACGCATAGGGTGGCTTTGTCACATTGTCATTCAACAGGCCAGAGAGAAGGAGAGGTGCTCCAGTGCCTGTGTGCACTCCTTTTATTTGAATAGTCTTTGGTATGAATCCACTCAATATTCCGGGTTTGGAGCGGCTACTTGTCCAGATCAGTGGGCACTGAACTGAATATTAAATTGAGGTCTGTGTTTGGCATGGTTTAAATGCAAGCTTTTCATGCCCCCAAAATCTAATCATTTCAGCACCTTCTGCACCCAAAATTCATATCTCTATTTTTCTTACTGTCATGACGGTACAGTAGCTTGTGGCTGCAGTGAAAGGAGCGCTGCACACTTCCACACTACAGAAATACTGGTCTTTTATTCATCTTTCTACTAGGAGGAGATACATTTAAATGGTAAGGATGGCAATTTCATCGGATGAGTATCAGAGTGGAGCTTTGAAAGCCTATTCATAATAATTCATGGGCCTTTTCTTTCAGTATTTCAGTCTTGTTTTGTCATCTGACAACGCCAACAGGAAATATATTAATGATGCAGCAGCTTTATTGGAAATTTGGCTGTATGAAGATCCATGTGAATGGAGATTAGGTTGTCAGGAAACATGAAAAAAGGCTGGCACCAAATAATGGTTTGTAACAATAATGGAAACGTGGCCATTGTTAAATGATGTTCCAGCATATATCAGCATTTCTTCTCTGTTTTGACTGACAAACTTTACGTTTAAAAATTATCTTCACCTTTTTTTAGTTCCCACATCTCAATAAAGCAAAGATAACATAATTTATTCATTCATCTGAGTGGCATTGGGTTGATACTAAACAGATTTAAATGCCATTGTTCTGAGGAGGCAACAGCACATCTGAGTTATCCCTGCTGACCATTACATTTAGTTTCCAACAAGTTTAGTTAATCTCATGCCTTTGGTTTTGCAAGTGATTGAAATTAAATTTAGAGAATTTACTGAAATAAAATCATATGTGATTAAAACTGTTTACTGTATGTGTTCTGATGCAAGTTATAATAATGGTTCAAATCACTGTTACATCAGATGGAAGTTATTGTGCTCAGATTTCAGGCTAATTATCAAATGACATTTTCATTCGATCCATTCAAATCCTCACAAATACTATTATTCTTACAAAACAAATGAGCTGGGTGAATATCAGACATATCGTCCCCTGTACTTTGTTACATTTCATATTTAACGCTGTGTTTCACTACCACACAGACTCTATGCCAGCTGACCACTGAGGCTTTTAGGTTTCAAGTTGAATTCATATCTACTTTAAAGAAATAATCTTGTCGAGGACAGCACGGTCGCTCTTGCTTATCTGGGTTAACAGTTTTGTTCTTCATACAAGGTAGACCATTTATGTGTTCGATGAGAAACGAGCAGCGGGGCAGGCTATGGGTCGTCCAGCCTTGGAGAAGACGCAGGAAAACAAGTGCGAGGCAGCCTGCCCATTGTGACCCGCCATTCAGTTCCTACACAGCCACAGAAAGAGCCGGGTCACGTCTCAGTTCCAGTGGGTTTGAACCGCTCAGGGTTTGCACCCAGCACTGGAACATATTCTATCATAAGGCCGTGTTTTATTGAGGGATGTGGCCCAGGTGGACATCTACCAGCTCCTCTATGTGGAAATGTCCCTGGGTGAGATGTTATGAGTGGGATTATTATCGCAAAGAGAGAGCTAAACCAACTGTGGTTCATTTAATGGTTGTTGCAACAGACAGAACATTGTTAGCCTTTTCTTCTGAAGAGATAAAAGCCTGAAGATTCAAGCTGGAAGAGGAGTCTGAACATAAGATGTCCTCTTTGTCAGACGTCTTTGTTTGCTGCACACAGAGAGCTCAGCTCAGTGCATTTCTGGGTGCAGCCCTGCACCCCCCAGTTAAACACCCCAACGACAGAACGGGCTCTTTCTGATGGTGAAATGACTCTGATGTCAGTGTTACAAATAAACAAAAGGGGGAAAAGAAATGTGTGTGGCTGATCGAGCATCTGTCTTACATATGTCTGCATGATGCTGCCTCAAAATAAATAAAGAAATAGACTCAAGTCAGTTTGCATCCAGCAGGAAAACTGTATGCTTTAAAAATCAAATGGTTCCTGTTGGATGGCAGAAACAGTTTTGTCACTGCAGAGTTTTTGTGATGGTACATACAACAAAACACAGTTAAAGATTAGTTTAACTTTAGTCAACAAAGAATTCTGCTGATTTTACTGTGAAGTTTGACGTCACAAGTTGAAGCACAAAAAAAATGTCACCACTTGTGTTCCTTCAACTGTTTTATCCATTTCAAAGAGAATTAGAAATCTAAATGAAAAGAAACAATAGATATATCCATCAATTTAAAGAGATTAAAAAATAAAATAAATAAAATAAAACTCATCACATGTACCGTGACGTCAACACCACAGATCTGATTCAGTTTTTGGCCTCATGTGGAACTGTACTATCAAGGGTCTAAGAGCACTCGGGTCCACTGTTTTCTCCTACTTATGGTTCACACACATTTACACCGACATGATTGTGGCCACTCACACACAGTGGTAGGACTACAGAATCCCACTAATTGGAAAAAGAGCTCAGGGGTTCAAACGTACCTCCAACATACTGAGATCTGCTTTCCAGTCCAGTTTTATCTCCTTCTCCCTGCGGTAATCAATAAAAAAAAAAGGTCAAAATATTTGAAAAGGCACAAGTAAAATCTAGCTGTGTAAGAAAAATAAAGGCTGTCACGAAAGAAAAAACAAAAGGATGCACACAGGGAAAAAAAGTCTAATAGATATGTTTGCTGTCCGTGTGCTCTGGAAGAAACAACAAACACATGAGAAAAACAAATGGATGAAAGCCTTTTCGGTATATTACTCAGGCGGCCTTTCTTAATTTGGATGAATTGAACAAACATACATAAGAGGAAACATATTGAATCGTGTAAAGTAAAGGTCACGGGTCTCAGTGTGCAGTCAGAAGAAAGCCTACCCTCAGCCTGCTTCCCAACGTGTAATGTATCAATTTTTATTCAGCAAACATTCCCGTTTGACAGCTGACCTTATCTCGCTACGCTGGAATAGGGGCGTCAACGCACTTGATCGAAAGCAAGTTAATTTTCTGACTTATACTCTAATATGTTGAGTTAATTCCCTGCTAAATGTCAGGTAAAATGCTGGTCAAAGGTTTTCCTTTTCGCTTCGCTTTTGTTATAAACCACCATTCCCACCTCGCCACTTACTTTAATTGGTGTCCTTCCCTTCCCAAGTGTTACCGATTATTACTTTAAAATGTCGTTGAGTTTTTCTGCTCATTTTCATACCTGCATAAGAATTGCCATCTAAGCTTCATTCAAATGTGAAAAAATGTAAACACCAGCCCAAATTGACATAAAAAACATCGGACCATTCTTAAAAACTCATATGAGCACGGAGACTTTAGCTTTTAGAAGCTTTTGGAGATATTCCACTGGAACAGTGGCCTCACATTTGGAATAACTTGTTAATGCTTCTGACATGACAGGAGCTTAGTAAATAGCAAATAGCTTACTTTACTTTTAGATTTGGTTTGAAATCATCAAACCTCTTTGGTCAAATATCTTTCCGACACTTGCTAATAAATGAGTTATTAGTTAAGCTATACCACTGGAACAGGGAAAGAGCTTTAGTTGACCATGGTCAGGAGTTATCTGGTTCATGCTGGGACTCATATTGAGTCTTACCCACTCCTTTGCTTATTAAGACAATATTCTAGTTTTCCATCCCAGCTATATAAGTCTGAGCCCAGCAGGAATCCAAATGCTCCAACATCCTGAGAATTGATGGCAAACTTTTTTCACACCCACAGAGAAAAACATTTGCAAATGTTTCTTTTCTGTTTAGCTCTTTGGCCTCCAGATGATGTTTGGGTGTTTTGTGAAAACTAAAAAGTTCAGAGTGAAATAAAATGAATGCCCTGAAAGTCAATTCTATCAGCTTCTGTCACACAAACATCCAAATCCAGTGTCAGGCAGCTTGGCATCTCTTTTCTTTACACATGAGGGACGCAGATGTCTCCAGCAGTTCCAAATGCCAGTGGATGTCCGTGAGTTGGCCTGCCCGAACATGTCTTCTTAATGTCATTTTGAACTAATTCTGGCTGTCAATGAACCTGCTGAATGTTACTAGTGAGAAGGCCTTTTCTTGACAAATCCCAGATGTCAGTGGATGTCCATGATGGCCTGTCTGAATACGCCTCAACAGCTTCTCTCACAGAGGCCTTTTCAAACAGAACTGATGCTTCTTTGTTGTGCATCATGTCATAAGTGAAGGCACAGAGGCATTATGGGGGGTCGGACATGTTTCAAAGCTGGTTTGCCTCTTAGAAGGCAAAGGAGGCTGAACAATAGAGGAATAACAGCCCTGCCGTGCACTTAACCACATCTGCTGGCTTAAATGGAGAATTTCTGTTCAAGTTATAATTGTTGAGATGAAGGTACGAACATTTAAGTCTCCAAAGGTGCAGAATCAGGAGATCCAGCTCTCACTGTTGTGTCATCGTGTCTTAAATCCGCTCTGTGCCATTGTGAGAGATCGGTTTTCCTTTTGACATCAGATTTGGCTTCAAGCTTCTGGGATTATCATGAAAAACATGGAGCGCATCTCTGGAATAGACAATTAAAGAAGAGGAATAACACGAGGGAATCCATGTCTGAGAATCATTTCATGATTTTAGACGGTTGAATATGTCATTTTGTGTACGGACTGTATTCGGTTTTCTCCTATGTTATTGTTGGAGCCCATCAGAGATATGACTCCAACAAGAAGAATAAAGTGGAATGTTGGCATTTGTTCACTGCAAACAGCACAGCGAGCATGTGGAACCGAGCTAACAATGGATGGGAGGCTGGGCGAGGCCTGGAACAATGCGCTGATGTCTTCCAGATGACACATCCTTCCTTTTATCATCCTCTGTTGATGCTATATCTGCAGTATCTTTGATGGTTTGGTGTGTGGCATTCAGTAACTGCATTTTTCATCAGCTTTATTAAAGAAAATGGTGGCACGGGGATAATTCCAGCTGTGCAGACGTGCCCAGCGGTGTAGGCTAACAACACCTGGCCGTCTGAGTCACTCCGCTCCTCGCCGAGTTTCCAGCTCTGTTTTCAAACTCAGTCTTAATTAGAGCTGAAGTGCAAAGAAAGAAGAAGTGCTCCTCTGTGTGAGAAATCTTTATTCATAGGGGCTTAGTGGTGACTGGCAGGGCCTCGAGACATCTCAACCTCTCTGCTCAACAAGCCCTGCCAGATGTTATTGATATTCACAGATATCAAGAATTTGCATCTTCCAGGGGGGAAAAAAAAAGTCCACACATCAACAGAAGGGAGGAGGCTGGTTAGCCTTCTTTACTTTCAAAGAATAAACACAATTAGTTTGTGGGTTTCGATTCTGTGTGTCCGGATTTTAAAGAGGTGCTCCATTCCACTGGATTTTCTCCCTACGTGCAGTGAAATGGTACATTGAAAGCAACTTAATACCCCGTGTCTTCTGTGGGGCTTGATTGGGATGGGGGGTGCAGGGCTTGCTTGAAATCGGGCTTGAAAGGGCTCGCAGTGGAACAGCACAGTAGATTATGAATGTCTGCCACATCCCTGGCCCGGCTTCACTACTCACATTTGCTTTCTGTTGGACTTGTTTGTTTTCGTTCTCCTTTGTTGGGGCAGAAAATCCGCAGTGTGTGCAGCTGTGGACTGTGGTCAAACGGATGGCAAATAATGATCCACCAAGCACAGAGCTTTTCTTCTGCAGGGTAACTATGTCAGAGGAATTGATGAGAGATGAAAAAGCAAAAGGGAACGCACACATGATATCTAATAAGCTAAACTGCTGGCCAGTCGGGGGCCAATCATCCAAATTAATAACAACGAATTGACAAGCTGCATAGTCTGGATGCTCATTTAATACAAAGGGCTGGAATAAAAAAGCTCACCTTCAAAGGCAAGCCGAAGGTTTTTTTTTGTTCATTTTTTATAGCAGACGTTTGGCTGGGGGTTCAGTCCAGTTTATTTCTTTATGAGATGTCTATTTACATTTGCGGCTCATCTTGAGCGGGGTCTGTTTGAGAGGCAGAGTGCAGCGTGTTGTTAGGAAGAGAGCCAGACCCACACAGGATACGTGTGGCCTTTTAATTACTCCTCAGGCCGGGGAGGCCAGCATCGGCAGATGAATACTTTTGCTCCAGTTATGGAGGTCTAGTAATCCAGAGCTCCTCGAGTGTCCTTCTGGTTCTCAGTAGGAATCTCTTATAGCAGATCTGTGAGTCTCGCTGAGATGAAACGGGGGCATGAATATGAAAATGTCGTCTTGAGTGGACAAATTCGTCCAGAGCTTTCCCCTTTGACCTGAATGGGTGCTCTTCAAAACATGTAGCCTGTTCCTCAGTGACGCCCACCTCCCAGGGCTCCCAAACCCAAAGCAGCTGCCGCTCCATCTGGGAGCCATCAGTCGCCCAGGAAAGCTAGATCAGTGCACGTCGCGGCCGACTGTGCATGCGTTGTGCGTGCGTTGTGCATTATCACCACCACCTCCCATTTGCGCTGCCGCTCTGCCATGCTAGCAGCCACCAGCACCGCCTGCTGTCCCGAAACCACAGCAGAGCCCGGTCACGCTCCAGCCCTCAGCACACCGCCGCAGCACAGATTTTACTCAAACAATTTACAAAACAAACCCACATGCTCAAGCAGGCCGATAGAGACCAAACACAGAGTGTGTGAGCTCTTACTGACAGTTATCAGACGCAACGTCCTCCGCTGACCACTCACAGAATGAGAGCCAAAACCACCGGCTGCTTCCAAGACACTTTTTAAATAAAGGCTTTAATTCTAATGTGTGTTCCGTCCAACAATTGTTTAACAATTATAGGAGCAAAGTCAAACAAAGTGAACATGTTATCTGGGATGGACCGGCTATCAGCACAGGTTTTTCACATCTGAGGAACATTTAGCTTTGTGTGTGGCAAAGCTGTAGCAGCCCCCATTTCTGTATGTCACTGCTTTAGATTTTTCAGTTAAAAAATACAGTTTTTACAGTCTTTCTTTGACTGAACTCAAACAGAGGTAGTCATGGGTGGGAAATGGGCTGATAAAAAATTGGATGGTCTTTTTTGATCCCTCAGAGAAGTTTGGTTTATCAGGAGGTCTGTGGCCGTGAGCAGGTGGGAACAGTCTGAAATGTTCCAGTCCGCTGGGACCGATGTCTGGAAGGACTCTTCACAGATCCTAGCCCGACTGCCCCCGGGTTCCAGGTGGATGCCTGCTGGGTGGGTTGCTATGGCAATTGCCTCTTTGGACATATCACAATTCTAAATGAAGAGATATTTGCTGAGGAGGCTAAATGGAACGGGGTTTTAGCTGCGGTCCGTAATCACTGCCATGAATGCAGTCTGTCTTTATCCACGGCTCTTCTGGATTGGCTGATATCAGCTCACGTGTCAGTTCCCCTTCCTCCAGCTTTAACATTTGGGGGTTTGAGCAGGTTAAGTCAAAAGAGGTAAGGACATTGTTGTAGACCTTTTGGCTTCAAACCGAACACAGCAATGGTCCAGCATCAGTTGGAATGGTTTGTGCTGGAAGCTTCCCGTCCGTCCAAATAAAAGCCCAACAGGACGCTCTGCTCCTGAAGGCTGGGGGCCGTTCTGGTTCTGCTGGTTCTCCCCATGTATGTGTGGCTTTTCTCCCAGAGCCTCGGCTTCCTCCCACCGTCCAGAAACATGCTTTGGGTTACTTACTTACTTTAAATAGCCTGTAAGTATAAATGTGTGCTTCTCGTTGCATATTTGAATCCCAGAAACTGTACTGCCCGAGGGGATGCCTGTATCAGAGTGTAGCTTATAGGATGTTATTGCTATGGAGCCTGTAAGTTATAAAAGTTTCTGTAGAATAAGTTAGCCAGTAAATAAGAAAATACCAATAATGATAATAATTCATAAAAAGGTGGGAGTCTGTGAAGCAACCTGCATGCATAATGTATGGGGGGGGACAGTAACTTCATGGTTTCCTGACAAGCTCTGATATTGTTATTATTGTGTTCTTTCCTTGTTACATGGAGGCTGTAAGAACAAATCATCTCTACATCACAGGGCTGTTGGCTGTAGGAATAGATATTAAATGAATAAATAACTAAATGTGTTTAGTATCAAAGGAAGCTTTTGCAAAGTTCCCCATTTCTTGGTGCAGCTTAACAGCCTTTAATGGAGTTTGGTTTATCTCCTGAGCAGCATGTCAGCGTTGTCATCACCCAGTCCTCTGCCCTGTTCAGGATCCCGTTCTGGTCCTCCTTTTGCTCGTATTTTCTGTTGTTTGTTTGCTCCGTTTAGTTTTGGGTCTTCCGGCTGGCTCTGTTATAAAGGTAAAATAGACCTTGGTTCTTTTTTCTCCGTCTTCTGTCCTTCATTAGTCTTGATCCAAACCAAACCCATCAGCAACCGAGGTACTTGTTTATTCCAGCTAAGAGTTGTGGGGGGCTGGAGCCGGCTGTAACAGGCAGAAACAAACAGCCACGCATAGTCAGACTCACTCTACAAGTCCATTTAAAACAGCCAATTAACCTACTCCTGACTCCCACAGAAAAAGTCCCGGGAACCCATTTGTCACGAAACAACAGCGCTGTGAAAGAGAACTTACATGTTCTATGAAAGCTACATGGAGGTGTTGCAAACCAAGATTGAGAGGACACTCTTAGCTGTTTTTGGGGTAAATGATGTGTTTAAACAAATTATCTGAAGGTTTCTTTTCCTGAGTAAATTTTTGTGCATCCACGGACGTTAGCACTGATGCTAGAAATCTTGTGTCACCAGATGCACATTACCAAGCCTCATTGGCCCAAATCAAGAATATTAGGATTTTCAACATGTTGTTTGTCTGATATAACACTAATCAAACCACATTTTGGAATGTTGCATCAGTAGTTTTCGTCACATTTTTAGGTGTCATAGAATTAAAGTAAAAAGAAGAATAAGCGGTTGCTTTAATCTTTAGCCTCTCCATCATTAACGGTTAGCAAAGCTTCCTTTCTCTCTGGGTGAAACTGTGCCGGAACACATGATCTCTAACTCTGGGTATGTGTAGGGGGAGAGTTTGGGTTTCAAATATTTCCCCGTGTGCATCCAGATGGAGTGTATATCAAAGGAAGTCATGTAGAACCAGAGAAAATACGGAGGTAAAACACATTTCTGCTGTGCAGTGATTTGAACTCTTCCAAGCATGGCTGGAAAAGGCCCCTGTGCGTTTTCCAGCCCTTGTTCTTTGATTAAAAGTTGTTTACTCAATAAAAGGCTGCACTCAATGAGTAAAACATGCTGGTGATGACAGTACGCCCCTTTGTTTAATCACCTTGATTTGAGTTGAAAAATGCTGTTAGGGAGCAAAATCCTCTTTAGAATGACCATGTCGGCTCAGGTCTCCCTCTCTCTTACTTTTCTGTCCACTCGTTTTTCCTGAAGGCCCTCCGTCATCTGCCTGAATCTGATCGGCCTGTTGTGACTGTTCGATTGTGAGTATTGGAGCTGTCATTGATAATTGGGTTTATTCAAAGACAGTGATTTGTCTTTACTGTAGGAAAGTGACAGACAGCCTCCCGGCTCCGTCTCTGTAGCTCAACAGCGACACTCACAGCTAAAAAAAGCTGCTTCCTCCCTTTCCCTCACTCCTCTTCTTCATTTTGTCATCAATGCAAAGTGTGGCCCTTGTTACAGTTGAGCAACACAAATAAACTCGCCGGCTCCCAGGCCTGATTCATCTTTCACACAAGAGTGCTTGTTTTGTGGGTTCTCCAAATCCAGCCACGCACAATTTGCACTCTGCACTGCAGTCGTAGAGAAAAAAAACAAAAAAAAAGCAGCTTTTTCTCCTCTTTCAGCTCCGGTGTTTTGCTTCTCTCTGCGTTACATGAGTGACAGAGCTGCACAGGCCGTTTATTTTCTCATTCTGATTGGGATTACCTTCAGGTATGTCAGAGAACAGAGGGGTTTCCAGACAAAGAGCCGGTGGATAAACGAAGGTTGACCAGGACCATGGCCTCTGTTTTCCAGCCGAGGTGAGGACGGCGCCCTACACCGCGGAGGCAACCTGCTGATAGAATTTGCAGCTTAGCATTAACATTTTCACCCCGGAGGTCTTTTGGCTGCCAGCGCTGTATTTATTATGTCTACATAGATGGAAGATTTTTGATCCGGGAGACCTTGGGTTAAGTGCAGAGGTGGCTCCAAATGTAGAGTGTGACTGGTTTTTAGCTCTCTGTGGTAAACTGGGCGACGTTTACCAGTGTGGAAATTGTAACTTAGGACATTTTGCAGATATTTCAGGTCTGTTAGACTTAGATAAGGTATTGTGTGATTTGGACTGTGTGGGTAGGATCTCAAACATTTGGTATTAAGCATTCATTCCTGAGGACTGAGGAGGCAGAGCCATAACGTAAACCGTTTTAACAACAGGACTTTGGACGGAAAAAAGAGGGCTTTTTTAAGCCATTGCATTTAACTGAACACCTCTCTGTATTTCTGAGTTTTTCTCCTCCTTGCTTGATATTTTCAGTATTTTCCGACAACATTACTTTCTCCCTCTGTCTGCCTGTCTTCAGTCACTAAGCTCATACATCAATGTATGGCCGCACAGGGAACGGCTCGCTGCCTACAGCTAAATGGATGTGTGTACTGAGAGGAAGTCCTCACCTGTTTGGGATCTAAACATCTAGCAAAGCACTCAGGCTTCCTGGTTTTTCTTAATGGGTGCTTTTAATCCACTGCCTGGATTTATTGATGCACCTCACTGAATATTACAGATGAATAAATACAGGATAAAAACCTGTAAGCCTAAAAAAATCCAGTCATTGTTAACCTTGTATTGGGACCTGATAGAACAATGTGGGGAGTTGACCAACTAATGACAGTGGATCTATAAAAAACCCTCTCCATGTTTGCTGTGTGGACTCAGTTCACACACACACACACACACACACACACACACACACCAGAGCTCTGCCGGCAGAACATGAAATTGCACAGAAGACATTTTGACAGCGTTGCACCTTTCCCCTGAGTTGTGGAGATTTGCAGAGGCGTTCATTTATGCTTTGCTGCCTTCTTCTGCCACTCGTCAGTCTCTCCTCATCTCTCCAAGTCGCACTGCAACCCAACACAAAAAGTGCTGTTTAAAGGCAGCTTCTGCAAATGGCATTTGCTGAAGATGCCTCTCAATACAATCCTGTCATCAGTGCGTCATGTAGTTGCATAATTTGACTGGGGAATGGTTTAGAATGTGAAAGCTATTTTCTCACTGTGCATGTGTCATTGCAGCAATTTCGGATTGAATGCGGCTGTCAGGAGTGCAGGGACCTGATTGGACCACTCTGAAAAGCCAGTTAGGAATCATCCAAGGCCCTGACAGACTGCAGCAGACTCATTAACCACCGTCCTTTGGTGCTCCCTGCATTAATATAACTGCCCTTTTCCTTGGAGAGATCTGTTCAGTTCCTGGTGTTATTTGGTGAGAAACTAGTTTTGGACTATGGCAAACGTGCATGTCCAGCCAACACTCAGGCTGTGGTGTGAGTGAGCATGTGTGCTGTTGATTTGTGGACTTCTTCTTTCACTACTGTGAATATGTGGGGATGCATGCAACACCTGTACTGTACTGTATCTCATCTCAACTGGTGGTAAAAAAAGAGACAGAAATATGCTTTGAATTGTGTGCTTCCAAACAGATGTGCCCCACAGAACTCATTTCTTCCACTTCAAACTGGGAGATTTGGTGGTTTGTAAAGAATACAATGATGAGCCCTGTGTTCCAGCAAGGACAACAGCATTATTGTTCCAGGAAGTTTATTTTTTTGTTTAAAGAGGTGAGAAACTACCATAAAAAAGTTTATTGTGAGGATATTATTCAAACAAGCCCCATTAATGAAAATGGTACGCACAGGTTCTTCTTTTTGAGATCAGAACATGCTGCACATTTGTTTTTGAGGACTGCGTAAAGAGCCAGTCAAACTGAAATGAGGATATGTAGGGTTGCATTTGTCACCTTACATGTAAAGGCAACAAAGTCCCTCTGAGATGTGGTTCAGACGGTTCTAACACGGTTCTAACTTACAAACCTATCAAACGTTTAAAATAGGAAGAAAAGGAACAGCAAATTGACAGACTATTCCATCTTTCCCACTGAAAGTAATCAGGTTTATTGCTTTTTAAAATAGGTTTTACAGACAGTTGAACTTTGGAAGAATAAGTGAAGCCACTCTAAACAAGGTTTTGTTGAAGTGAAAATAAATCTTACGGTTATATAGTAGCAGCAATACCAATCCCCAGTTTTGTAAAGGTGTGTGGTAAGAACTGTGTAAAGACAAGCTGAGTCTTTGGCTCCAGAATCCAGAACTTGGCGCCACTAGTTCGACTTCTCCTCAAACCGATGCTCACACCGCTCTTAATCACAACATTGTTTGTGTGACTGAGTCAAATGAATTTGCGGCCCCTAAAATTACACGGCGAGGCAGATATGCGGTGAGGTGACAGCCGCGCATTAGGACAGTCCTCTGGCATCAGCATCTCCCCAGCATGAAGGCCTCCTGAACAGGGGCAGGTTGCTAGCGCGCCGGCGGTGGCCCGGCTGGCATGCAGGGGCCGGTGGGATCAGCAACACCTCATCGCAGTCGCCGCGGATCAGTCTCCATGAGCTGATCAAAGGCATTTGACTCCTGCCATGTGGGCTGCTGATTGCTTCCATGCACTCACTGACACCACTCAGCTTGGCTGAAGATTCCCTAATTAAAATGGAGTGTATGAAGAGAGAGAATTAAAGCTGCTGTGTTTTTTTTTCTTCTTTTCCAGTTACAAATGTCAGCTGAGTTAATATATTCAGATTCTCAATATAAAGTGAATAATGACACACACAAGTATCCACAAAACAAGAGGCCAGCTAAATATTTCTGACTGTGTATGTATTTATTTAACATGGATACAGATAGATAAACAATTTTATTCATTTTGAAGTAAACAAGGCTGTACTATTAATGACCAATGTGAAGCACCTAACCCCAAACTTCAGGTTGCAAGACACCTTTATTTCAATGTAAAATATCTGAGCTCCATATAATATCTAACCTGCAACCCAAACAGCTCACTTACAGCATACTCAAATCCGTAATGGCAAACTTAAGTAGAAGTCACCAACATTTACGTTATTACCATAAAGAACTGTTTCTGCTAATGCTAACAGGACTGTTCCTCCCTACAACAATCCACTCGGGATGTTTTTTTTCTAGAGATGTCCACCACTCAGAGTACAGAGGGAAGGATGCCAGTGGCATGTGACTGTCAGAACCATCATCCTTAACTAAAAACAAAGGTAAAGAAAGGAAATGGCCCCAAGTTATGAACGGCTTAGTGAGTACATGATCCCCCAGTGGGGGAGCAGAGGGATCACCATGGAAGCAAAAGAGTGATGGATGCCATCAGTAGATTGAAGGAGTGACTCCGTCCATACAGTGTGAAGAACATCATAGCAGTAAAAGAACGTAGGAACATCTACAGGCTATGAGTTAGGACCTCTCACCTTTAACTTACCAGAATGGAAGATAAATTCAGTGGAAGAGGAGAATCAATAGACTATGTTTGAAAAACACTTTATCCATGCCCAGTGGGGGAAATGCAAATGATGACAAGAATTCTGTAGGACTTCCAGATCACGATCGATAGCATAGTGCTGTCAAACAAATGGCACGAGAAAGGTTTTTGGCATTCAAAAAAGCAGCAACATCAAACAGAAGGAAAGCAAGAAGCTTAAAGACACAAATGTGTGTGAATTATGCTGGGAATTTGGAATTATGCAAATTACAACAAGGGTTAAGGAAATTGAAGCGTGTTAGCACAGAAGAAAAGGGCTGAAGAAGCTAGCACTTTATTCAGACTTCCATCTTTATCTTTACAATCACACTTATCAGACTGATACACCCTATGCCTCAAAACAAATTGGATGGCATATAAACTCGAGGGAGGGGGCCTTTGTAGGACCTCTTAGCAAATTCATAGAGGAATTTTACCAGAATTCCTTGTATTTCTTCAGTTAGGAGAAAATGTGCTGAAAAAACCATACTGACAAATGAAAAATTTACTGACTTAAGAAATTAACCTGAAAATATTACAGACAATATTCTGAAAATACAAATGCAGGGACTGTGATAAATCTGCTTCCTCTCACTTAAACTCCTCTCAAAAAATCTTAACAACAGTGCAAAAACATTATGTGAGGCAAAATCACTCCAAAAGAGGTTTTCTCCAACACAACTGAAAACAAGTTATCTTTAACGGCAGGATTTCTACTGAAACTTCTGACCTCACTTGTGTGACTGAAGGGGAGAGATTGTCTCCATTTTGTACTGAAGTAAATAAATAAAGCATGATAATGGATCACTTCCCTCTTTTTGCTATCTCTTTAATTCCAAAACCTGAATAGGATCTTCTCTCGACTGATAACTAGACCCCCAAAAGGCTTCTGAGTAATGATGATCCAATACTAGCACAGATTGTACCAACAGGATAAAAGATATTTCCCATTCAGCTCCTGATAAAACACAATCTAAACTTATAATGGAAGGACGTGTTGTCGACATTAGCAGAATATAGTTGGACCTGCTGGACTACAGTGACCTCAGTGACTCAGCGTTTGATTCTGTGGAGCAAAATTGGATTTTCAAAGTATCAGAAAAGTGTGGCATGCTCCAGATTTCTGTTACACATTCAAAACTAGTAGAAAAGCAATGGCTCGATCAAAGTTCCAAATGGCCCAATGACAGCTGGCGGCCGTGGTTTGCCGTGCAGCAAATGGACGACGTCACTCCCTCTGTTTGCCCAGATCTGCTCTGTAATATTCTCTAGAGCTTTCATGTTCCATGTGGAGCATCGTGCAATGCCCTGACTTCCCCAGCTTTGGATGGAGAAAAAGTGTATCGTTGTACAACTGAGTAAGGGTCGGCTGCTGTCATCTGATCACTTCCAGGTAGACACAACCCCACTTACACAAAGTTTACATGAAAGCAGCACGTTTCCTGGGGTCACACTGGTCCTCTATACGAATAAACACCCTTTTCACTTAATTCCCTCCTCTCCTCAGACCGACCTTTGGTCTTCCCCTGCCTGTTAAAGCACTCCTGCTGCTCTGGGATGAGCTGGTGCCCTAACCTGTGCACGCTGACTCAGTCACCAGCATGCTGTCCATGGCAATCCGCTCTCTGCATTAGGCTTTCACTTTAATGGAGAACTGGACTCGCATCACTAAGCATGGCTAATGGTCTGAATGAGAGCAGAAAGAAACTATCTTGAAGCCATCCTGCAACATTTACATTCCCCAGAGAGCTGGAGTTTATCAAATTTCTATTTGAAATTCCAATAAGACGTTTGGGGAGGGGCGGCGTGGCCGTGCACCGAGCTGTTTCAGGTAACTGGACTTTTTGTCGGTCATTAAGCAGCAGGAATCAATATCATATCAAGGGCCAGTGGAATGCCTGACAGTTCAATTTCACAGCAAGCCTGGAAATCAATACCTTTGGAATAGTTTTGGACTTTACCAAAGGCGGCCCACTGGAGTTAATCTATGGTGTCATTAGCCCGGGTCACAGCATGCATGGTCATTACACGATGTAACAATAAATGTTCATAAAGGACGACACATACTGTCCTCGTGTGCTCGACTGCAGCCTCTAATTCTGGATCCTGATCGACTGCTTGTACAGGCCATTTGTAATCTACAGTCCTGAGAATACGGGGGAGATTCACCATTTCAAGCTTTTTAAAAAAGGTACAAAGAACTAGAAGTTAAACAAGATTTTGTCGGACAGAAAATGTATAGATTTTTTACCAGTACATCTCAACAGTAGTCTGTTTTTTCCACAAGTCCAAGAGATGAAAAGCAGTATTGAGAGGGTAGAAAACATGAGTGAATACCACTACCAATACAAATAATTGCTACTTGTCTCATCTTTATAAACGATGGCCTTTCAAACGCATAAAGGAACCCTGAACCAAAGCATTAACCCAATGTTACTGTACAACTAGGTATAGCTCAACCCTGACCTCAATCAGACAGAGGTCAGGAAATACTGAGGTAATTCTTGTTTTCTGACTATGTCAAAGGAGTTTCGACAAGATCTTCATTTTTAGTGCAGTTTAGAGGATGTTTGGAATAAAATGTTCATCTCTTTGGATATTATGCAACTTATTGAACATTCAAACAATTCAAAGATCACATGTACACATGAGATCAGTTTGTCAGACTAAAATAGAGCTTCAACTGACAACATAATTTATAAAATTCTGCCCTCAGGATGGATATTTCACTTCTTTTACATATTTATATTGTAGTTGTGTGATATACAAAGAGTTGTGGGCCTAAATTTTCCATTTTCATCCCAAAAATTGAAAGAATGTCACTCCAGTATGGAAGGGGATCTTCCCTGGGTACCAGCGTTAGCAGAGGCAAACACAGACCAAGGAATGCTGAGATGAGGAAGAGCAAGTTTGTAAAGAGTAGAAAACTGAGAAGGACTTGGTAATCAGATCTATGTTGGCTTGAAGAGAGAGGGAGAGTAAGAGAGATGAAGGCTTAATCATAAAAGTACTCATGGACAAATTGAATAAATACCCGTGTTTCCTAAAATGAGGAGACATTATGTAGTTCTGTGAGAAGAAAAAAGGCATTTCATGGGGTAAAGAGAAAACACCTGCTGTGGAAGGTGCTGCCTGGTTTTATATTCCATATTACCTTGCAGGAGACAGCTGTGTAAACCACGAGTCTTCTTCAAAAGAGAAGGGGGGATGTAGTGGAAAAAAAGCTGTATTTTACTTGAAAATTCCAAATTACTGATCTTCAAATTGTAGCATAAAAACTGAGGTCTGAACTTATCAAATCCCAGTTATCGTCTTACCTCAGTCATCACTGAAATTTACAGTTACAAACGTCTTCAGATGTGCCAAACAGGCTGTTTTCTGGACTTAAACACTTCAGTTATTGTTGCAGACGTGTCTTTTATTGATATTTTAGGCATATCCTGAATTTTCTTCAGAGGACAGCAGAAAAGAGCTCTGAATGTCCTCAGAATACACACTCACTACACACCCGGTGTATCATGTAGTGGTTTTCTTTGTGTCAAAGGAAGAACCCTCCACATTAATTCTGTGTGCTGCCTTCACACATTCCTTCAGCTGCTGAGTCCCGCCACGAAGCTTTACAGGAAGTCTCCCCCATAATGACTGCTGGGGCAGAAACACGAGTCTGAGGGAAGGGATGAACGCTGTAAAAACAAACCTCCACAACTAAACCTTAGAAATAACAAGCAGCCCGGCACAGTAAAACAAGAGCTGTGAAATATGTGGCTCCATAAAGGTCCAGCCAAAAACTGTTCCATCTCCACAAACCCCGCCGCACAAAGAGTTAAACGTTTAGTCCAAGAGGAAGGTTCTAATCCCACATTTTTGCTGCTTGCATAGACTCTGTTTCATAGAGAACATGGAGGGAAAAGTTACATCTTCTCCTTAATCATTCTTAGTAATTACAGATCCCCAATGCAGAAACGTGCTGATGAGCGCTGGGCTGGAGCATCAGGAACTGTGTTTCTGTTAGAAGTAGCTGCAGGAGCGTTTCTGTACTTTAACACCTCTCTGGATCAGAGTCAAATGGAGCCAGCAGACAGTAAGAAGAGGAAAGGAGTTCTCACTTTAGCCGTTAGGCCGTGAACGTGTTGTCCCTTTGAAGGACATTCATTGGGTTTTATTGTTTCACACACTGATTTATCTCATGCTGATCCTTTCCCAGACTTTCAAACCATGAGAATTTAATGAACACTCACATTTACTGTCAACAGTGGAAATACGTTTTTTTTTCTCTTTTAATTTACCACAGCTTTGCATTTCCAGAAAATGCAGCAATCACTGATGTTTGAGCAAGAAATCCATTCCCCCTCATTTCTCATCTCATGCATCTTGTGCAGCAGGTGATAATTAAAAGAATGTGGACAACTGTGGATCTGGTATCAGATTTTCTTTAAATAAATAAAGGCTAAATGTGTGCTCTGCCCCCCGTTCTGGGCCTCAACATCCTGATGTTGTTTAAATAAAATCCTTACTTCTATTACATCAACGGTTGGAAACACTTTATGCCAATTAATCAGTCTGAGCCTGGCTCAGTCCAGCTCTCCTCTCACGGCTCTCCTGGAATGTTCACCAGGGCCATTATTTTGGACTTGTGCAGCAGGCAGCGTTTTAAGCTTTTGCAGAAATCCCTTTACATGCACCTTCCCTAAACCACTACACCATTAAAACCACTAAAGTCCATCACTGTGCACTATACTGTGCTTCGATGTCAAATTCACCCCATGAAAAACAGCTAACTTTGGTTCTCCAGAATGTTTTTGTGGGTTGATTCTTCCACCCCAAAGTGGACTGAGGCTTCTCCATGTGCGCGGCATGTCACCGGTAGTTGGGCTGGACGTCTGCTGCTTAACTCAGGCCCACTGGGTCCTGTCACTTCAGTCAACACTCCAGAAGCCACGGGGTCAGGCTGGGGCCGGCCTCTCTAATGAGCCAGCAGATGATGGCGAGGTGGCCCCCGGAGGGACAGGACCCAAACGGCTACATCCTCTGACTGGGATTAGCGCTAATTACTGTTAGCTTAAGCAGATCAATGGGCGGCAGCAAAACCACGCCAAAAGACGGCGTCCTGTGTCACATGCTCACAACAACGCCACCGCTGGGACCAAAGTCAGAACGAGCAGTCTGTCCCTCCAGTTATGTCATATTTGATACAGAAGGCACAAATAAGCGAATATGTGGGCTGAGAGCACCCTGACAGTGAATACTGAGTACTGTCAGACACTTTTAAATCCGTCAGCATCTGATTTTCCTCTTTTTTCGGCTTTGTTTGGGTCAGTCGGCGCTGCGCTGTGCTGTGTGATGTCAGCTCTGCTGAGTTTCTGCTTTCAGTCTCCAGTGATTAATAGCTCTAACTTAGCCCTTGCTGGTTTTACGTTAAAGCTCCTCAATAAATACAAAGACATAAAGAATCATCCATGAATCTAAACCTGACACACAGCCCACGGCTCTGCCCGAGTCCAAAAGAACGAGACTGAACTGAGTCACTTCAGGGGGAAATTAAAACTGGTTGACAGCTGGACCGACCTCTGGCTGTGTGACAACTCCATTGGTTTTTCAATTAGCTTATCAAGAATTTTAAAGATAAAATAAATTAATGCAAATGAGAAAAAGATAGGGGGATTTTGCACTTTTAATTTAGCCTTCACTTATTTTCATGTTCAACTCAAAGCAAATTGAAAGCATTAAAACATCTTTCCATTTGCAGGTTTTAGGTAAAAATGTTGTCATTGTTCTCTTTGATTGTGTTAACAGCAGTATTAAAATGACAGCTGTTCAGATCGGTTTCATCTCTATGGTCTGAGCTCCTTACAGTCCAGTTCCGGCCGTCCAGAACCAGGAAGGGCTGCCATCTGCCTCCTCCGTCTGTGGAGAGAGAGCCCCGTGTCCAGGCCAGGAATACCTGCTGGCCTCTCCAAACCTCTCAGAGTCCTCTGGTGATGCACAGAAGCCACCCAGAATGGGAGGAAACAGCCTCAGCCCTGTCACTGATGTAGGCCTCTGACAAAACCGCTACTCTGAAGTTATTTAAGTGAATTATGGGGAACGATCAGCAGATTTCTTCATGTGCACAAAAGAACTGAGTTTGTGGAATGAGAGCAATCTGTGTTCATCATTGCAGAGACAGAGTTTCATACCATAAACATTGTACATATTTTTCATGTTATGGTCTTTTAGCTCTGTCACATGGTTCTGAATCATTACTTCAACTCTTCCTCTGGCAGTTGACAACATGTTTCATGCTTTTCTGCTAAGAAATAATAACATAATGTTGCCACTTCCTTCACAACTGAAACATAACAATTACAAAAGCAGGGAATAGATGGTGTTGTGTTCAACACCATCCATCCATCCATTTTCTATGTCCGCTTATTCTAAGTAGGGTCACTGTTGGCCGGAGCCCATCCCAGCTGTCATTGGTTGAGCCTGGACAGGTCACAGGGCAAACAGAGATGGATGAAACAGACAACAACCAGAAACATTCAAATGAAGCAAACAATGGCAGAATCCTATATATAAAAAGGTATTGTTGAGCATTTACCTTCTTCTCACTGCATTTTCTGTTTTTTGGATGTTTATTTTAGCTCCCGTTGTTTTCTGTCTGTAAAAATAGCAGCTGTATTCGGTTCGATAATGCTAGATGTAGTAAAACATGGCTTTTTATAAGACATTTATTATGACAAAAATATTAGACTGTAAACATAGTTTCAGAATGACAATATTATGTCACATAAGATTTAAGAGAATCAGCATGGGGATATAAACCTGCTCAGTCCAGTTAAACATGGTGGATCACAAATGAGGATGTGTTTTCTGGAAGAAAAGTCAACATTTTAGACCAGCAAGGGACTAGTTATATTGTGACAGATTTTTTTTTTTTCAATTCTATATAATTTCTTAGGCGAACAGTTTTTCTGGTCTTATAATAATCCCAGACAAAAGAGTTATTTGGAGCAGCGTGCTGAACACATAATGCTGCATAGTACCTGAGTGATCCCTGAATACCAAAAAAGGAAAACAATACATAAAATATTTCTCAATACAATGATGCTACAATACTCATGTCTCTTGTTTTGTAGCATGTCAGAAATCTCCTATTTTATAAGTGGAGGAAATTGTCTACAACTACTTTTCAAGATGGATGTTGTGGGATCTAAACACAGGTCTGTGTCAGGCTGAAGGGGTGGTGGAACACGAGAGGTGATTGGATTGTTCGGTCGCATAGCTTACACCAATTTTGGAGTTAATGGGAAATTTTCTCCTTCCCTCCTCAGCACATGTGCTGGGTCCCGGGTAGATGCGGTATAAGGCTGTGGATGGCACAGTGCTTCTCTCAGACTGCAGCTTCCGAGGTTAACAGCAACTCACCTCAACGACAACCCAAATATTCCACTAATGTGGGGTTAGTGGAGGACCAGAAGCAAAGACTGCACTAAATACAGTCAAAACCAGGGCTGTTGACCAATACCGGGTCCTTTTTAGCCGTCTGGGAAGCAGAAGGATGACCACTATCCTCCCATCCATCCACTCCTGTGCCCAAAATTAGAAGCTCAACACCATGGTCTTAGTCAGGTTATGCATTATGGTTCAATCTTTAGGATTTTTCTTGTTCTTTAACTAACATAATGCTTGTGTGTTTCGTTCTGTTTGGACAAGCAATACGTTTATTTGTGTCTTCTCTGTATTACCATGCCAACCGTGACCTTCTGTGTCTTTTCCGGGCAGCTGTGGAAGAAGGCTGGCCCACAGCCCATCTTATTGAAAAAGGAAGCTGACAAATGTGGCAGTCTTCACACATAAGCTTCTATTAATCTCCCAAACGATGCAAGGCCTAATGGGAAAAGGACTTAAGAGAGGACACGGCCAGTGTCTGCTCTTCCTTCAGGACACCGGCAGAGAGTAATGTCCTTTTGCAATCTGATAACTCCTCTCTCCCACTAT
The DNA here is from genome assembly GCA_907169785.1 of Menidia menidia. NCBI lineage: Eukaryota > Metazoa > Chordata > Actinopteri > Atheriniformes > Atherinopsidae > Menidia > Menidia menidia. The sequence goes on from CAJRST010001113.1 coordinate 18,840,222, forward strand.
TTCCTGACACCAGCCAGAAGACAAGGTACCTTTGCCTTCCATTCCACCCCTAATTTATGTCCCGGACATTGTTCATTCCTACATGCAGTCATTCATCTTTTTCCATTTTTTGAAAAACATATTTTTGCTTTTTCTGGGTGTGGAACCTGGTGCTCAACAGACCGAGGCTTCTGCAGCTTTCAGGGACAGCTCTGACATGAGGAACTCAAACCCTTTCATTTCCACTGTAAGGCCCACATTCAGATCTCAGAAACTCAGAGCAAATGCATGTGTTCAGTACCCGATGCCATGATCCTGCAATAAACTGCCAATGCAAATGATATTTATGACCTCTCTCCAAACTGCCAATGCTGATGCAAAACCCAGGCCCAATTTCCTGTGGTGCTGCTCCAGCTGAATTAGTCTTAGCGTGGTTAATCAAGAGCTTCCTCCAAAGCGTTGACGCAGCCATTTCATCTGGTGTTTATTTACACTTTCCACCGTGAGACCGAGGTAGCTCAGCAGCCTACCAGAGCACAGTCACCATAGTGTGCACTACCTCCTTATTCCTGACTTCACCACTTTAGAGTTTTCCTGTTTCATAGTTTATACAATCACCAGAACAAAATGAGCTTTCAGATGCTTACTCAGAATAACGTTCTCTACATAAAAAGGTGTCCTCCATCAGCCCCATCCTGCCAGCTGTGGTTTGTAATGCTCTAAATATCAAGAGGAAAGAGGGATAGGTTGTACCGTGTCTCAGTGCTTATATCTCTGTTTCAGCTCCTGCTGGAGTCACAGGGGGTGGTGTTAGTGATGGAGAGTCGGGGGGGGGTTCTGCCATCCATGTGGCTTACAGAGGGAAATGCAATAATGGTGTTTCAGCAATATGGAGACAAAACCCACCAAGTCAGCGACTACTGCCTCCAAGACCTGACGAGGGCTTCGATATCAGTCCGCCGGTGTTCCGGCACCTCTGCTCCTCTCCCCGTCTCATTAAAGCCGGGCTGATGCAACCTCACAGAAACAAAGCCCTCCTAATGGATGGCCTCAGGGCCAATGCAGGAGGATGAAGATGTATGAGTGTGCACCTGACTGATGCACAATGTCACCAGACCCCAGCTGCCAGCCAGCCCAGGCAAAGTGCACTTGAAACTTTTTGTGCAGTTTAACCTCACTAAGGCCAATTTTGTAAATGTCAGGCCAAAAGTGCCGGCCCAGCAGAAGCAGGGCGGCCGACGGCTGAGCGGAGCGCTGAGAATATGACATTTGCTGACATGTTGGGACACAAAACCTCTGAAAAATCCACCTCTGGCAAGAATTTCTTAACCTTCGACCAGGGCCTTAATAAACTGAAGGTCTGGGCCTGTTCAGGGGAGAGGAGTTTTGCTTCTAAGCTCAAGCTCAAATGAACTTTGTCCCTCTGACATACTTCACATTTTTTCATGAAGAATTGTGATTTATTTTGTTCCAAATGTCAACCCGCTTGCAGTTGTCACAAATAGCATTTTTCTTTCTTTTGAAATGGGGTTGAAAATACTTTTGCGTCTCTGGACCATTTCTGATGGCCACATGGTGCTGTGACACATCAGACACCTTCAGCTTTTCCGTTAATGCCGAAATAGTGCACGTAAATGTGGGCCAGACTTCTGTTTCTGTGAATAGCTTAACTTTTAAGTTATGGCCTAATTTCCAAAAGCTTTGAAATTTGAAATATGACATATTTCACGCTTCAAACATGAATCATTTTCTTTTCAAATGGCCAGTTACTTTAGAGATCTGGCTGTGGTAAAACTTAAGATGGAAATGAAAGACTGTTGTGACTCTTTCAGGTCCTCCCTCACATACTTCCACCCAATTTTTCTTCAAAGACACTTTGCATGTTTCTTTAGCTGTTCTTAAAGTGGCATATGTCAAAAACAGGGCATCATTTGGTCCATGGTAGAAAACTGGGCCTGAACTGGGTGGTATCTATGTAAGGCAATGATGGGTTTGACGTCTATTCACATTTTGTTTTTAGCATATTTAAGCAGTTGATTAAATGCATTACTGATCCCGTGCCAAGACCAGTTTTCTTTTTTTTGTCATGTTTTTTATTCTTTCTTCCTTCAGAAGCAGAGGGACTGTCTCACCAAATCCCACACAGAGCTCACAGTCGTGTTGGTACTTGGTTCAAATGATTGAAGACTTTAATTAGCACATGGTGACTTTTTGCTGTGAAAAAAAGAAGCAGTTTTTAGGTAATATGGATAATCAGGAGTGACATGGTGCGCATGAATGTGACCATAAAAGGAAATCCTGCCTGTCATTCACTGTGACACATGAGTGAATGTTTGATGGAAGACTGATGGATGAAACGAGTTTCATCTCCACAAAAATAAAAAATGTACACTTTATTTTTAGCCTTGTTTGACATTCGAGGTGATAGGATGTTATTTTGAGTGTTCAGATATCCAGAAAACATGGTGAACCAGCCCACAAAACCTTTAAGGTGATTGTTTGTCATCACAGACTTTGAATCATGTGAGAATGGTAAAGTGTAAGACACAGTTGATGTGTTTTTAGCTGAGAATGTGACGATACCACTTTGGTACAGAGTGGTATTGTTCAGAGTAAACGGGCCCCAACTGCAAACGTCTTACCGGGACATCGTGGTTCAGTATGCATGTGCTCACTGAGGGCTTCCAAATGAATCAGAGACTCATGTGACAAGATGCTTTATTCACACAGTTTGTCTGGACGTGTGAGTCGGAACCAGCTGAAACAATAGCCCGGTCAGGCCCGAGCACACCTACATGTCAGTGCTGAGGAAAAGCCGGAGTACATTTTTATACTTTCGTATGAATTTTCCAGTCTGTTGACTTCAGACTTCACCTGCAGGTGCTTCGTTGATGAGGCCTTACAGTGAAAACTGCAGTGTAGCCCTGGCAGCATGATTAATGTTACTTTTCTTCCACCACGTAGGCGGCTGTGACGGGGCCCACGTATAAAATCCAGTCTTCTGACAATAGTCTGCAGCCAGGGACAATTTACAGTAACACCGATACCTACAAGCAACAGCACAACAACCACATTAGCAGAGTGATTATTTCCGTGGACACTGAGTGTGATGGCTGGTACCACAGAGAAAATGAAGTCTATGTAAAACCAGAATGGGGAGAACGCCTGGAAGCAGGAAGATTCTCTTACAGTGTGAAATAAGTTACAATCAACAAGACATTCACAGAATTCTGGAGCAGCCAGCTGGAAATAATGCCTATTGTTCATCTAGTCTGCTTCAAATAGTCAGATTCAGAAAATGATAGCTCTCTCAGTACAATGGAGTCTGAATGAATAACTTACAGGGGACTGACTTATGATGCAGAGCTTGAATTTTTCTCTCCGCAACAAAACTTGGAATTCGTTTTTTGAATTCTTTCCACACACTCAGGCCACAAGTGACCCAATTTCACAGGAAACCTGCAGCATCACAACACAGGCCAAGTAAATCAGGGTGTAACCTGCTTTCCCGGTCACTGCCCCTCCGCCTCCTCTCCTTTCAGCTCCTGCACATCGTCTTGATTTGGCCTGTGACGCTGTTGTGTGCCGACGGCATGTTCAGACATTTTCTATAGCTACCGCACAGTATTTTTGTTGACCGGCCTTTTTTTGAGAAATGGGATTTTATCAGAAACCCTTGATGTGATTTGGGGGGGCTGTGTTTTTTCTGTTAGCTGTATCGCCCCTGTTCTGTGGCAGGATTGATGCAGGAAGTATCAGGTGACAGCACGCGCAGGCTCTTGTTTTCTGGTCAAATTGCATTTGCTACAAAGACATCATCAGTGAGAGATGAAGTGCAGTGACCTCTGGGGATGATTAGAAAACATCACTATTTCCCGGCCGCGGGACGCTAACCGTTTGTGACTGCTGCTGATTCAGTCTGTCACCGCCGTGCCTAACCTTTCCGTGTATCATCTTCTCAGTGGCCGCAACACAAGGTGCCATCCACCTGGAAAAATCTACTTTGCCAATTTGCCTTTGCCCAAGATTTCAACTTCACTTTTGATCTGGAGGGCGAGCTGCTGATGGGGGCAGAGTGCGGCACCCCCAGCCCCGGCCCGCGCATGTCTGTCAGACAGCAAAATGATTTGGTATGCAAACCATTATTCATATCTGACAACATACCGAGAGGCTACTTTGGTATTAATGGCCTCTCAGATTGCTAGGCTGGTATTGATGTTGACAGCCACACCTTCTGAATAGCAGGCTCCTCACGCTGCTGGTGGCAGCTCTAATGAACGGAAGACTGATGGGGAGGCATTGTGTGTGCACGTTTATCTCTCAGCCTACTGCATGTGTGTGAAAAGCTTGATGTGCCCGGAAATGTTTGCTCGTTCATCATTATGCTGTAATTTAAACTATATTTTGGGCATAGGGGGGCGTCAGGCACTTTGTCGGGGGGCTTTGTGGGACTTGCTCAGATGGTTTTAGCCGGATAACATGACACGTTTCAACACAAGTTTCTGAAACTTTTTAGTGATATTTACACACATACAGTATTTCGGAAAAATATACCCATAGGTGATACATTTATTTCAGGTAAAAGTGCAGTGAAAGTCAAGTTTCATCTTTTTGGGAAAATTTAAAAATATACCAAAACAAATGCAGAATTCAGTTTGATCTCAGTATTAATCCACACCAGAAGACATCAGTTGTATTAAATGGGTTAATTTCTTACCTCTTCAGCACTGTTGCCTAAAAATTTTGTCTCTCCTACCAGAATCAAAACAAGTCATAAATCATCACAAACCATAAAATAAAATTAATTGTATTAAGTCTTCTTTTTATAAAGCACCAAATCACAACATCTCTGTGCAACTTTAAGATACAGTCCAATTCAAACCAACTAGGATCCCATGTACTGTAATACAACAAAACCCACCAATTCCAGTTTATTAAATTCCAAATAAGACCCATTCCTTCAGTGTATGTACATGACAGTGTATATAATATCTGTATTGCATGGGAATGAAAGGGGCTGGTGCAATATGAATAATTAATCGGAGTAACTCATTTCCAGATTTCATCTAATGTTTATGTTGAAAATCTGTTAAAAAGTTTGAGACTCTGATTCAAAAGTACATAAAAACAGAATGCTATGAAAATCTCCTAAAAGGAACTTATCAATGTGGAGCATGTTACATACAAATTAAACATCACAGTCAAAGTCTAAACTTGGAACCCAGAAAAAGGAAGAAAAAGGAGCAAGTTAACATGATGGAAACTCTGATAGGGACACACAGGGACACACAGGGACACACAGGTACACACAGGGACACACAGGGACACACATGGACACACAGGGACACACATGGACACACAGGGACAACATGCGAGCTTCCAGGGAGAAACACGCCGATGGTGTTTTTTTAATTGTGGTGACTTATGCTTCGTCACATCCCTTCTGTATGTTCAAGGATGTCCTAATCTTTTAAATGCATATCGATGTGCGGGGACAGAGAGGCTCTTGAGGGATCTTAGGATGAGGAACTTAAGCTGTATTTTATGTGGAAGTCTTTCATCAAACAGGAACAATCGGGACAATCATGAGCGAAGGGAACCAAATAAACAAAGCAGAGCAAAATTACACAAAGAAAACCCCGGAAAATGGACATGTGTTCAATTAATACACACAAACTTTAAAACATATTTATTCTCTAAAAAACAGCTTCTTGTGTTTGTGTTTGTTTGCTGTACTGTCTTTATTTGTTTTGTGTCTTATTAATTGTAAACTACTTTAAAATGTGCACATTTCGGATAATGTTTTTATATTCCAGAGCATCAGACGGTCTCAAACAGCCCAGAGGCTGCCGTACATTATGATTTCACTTTATGAAAGGAGAGACATGACTTCTCTCTCTCCCTCTGATATTTTTTCTCAGCCTCCAGGCGAGTGAGGAGGGCAAAAACAGGAGAGGAACATCATTCTTTCAAGGTCAGTCAAAGCAGTCTGCAGAGCTTTAAACAAATTAATCCCTTACTTCTGGGCTTGGGGAACCATCTATCTGAGCTGTAATGTGATAAGGGGGACAGGGTGTAGAACAGGGAACCAGCAGGTCCTCGGCGCAGCTAACACAGACTCATTTCATCACCCGGCGGTTCCTCTCCCCGCTACACACACACCTCTGCAGGCTCAAGGTGACCAGACGGCCGCCACAGGAAATGGGAAAACTGCTCATTCCTCCTGCTTATCAAACTGGCTCCAAATTAAGGAGATCCCCTGTAAATCCCTGTGGCTGATGTGCAGTAGCAGGAGGATTTATACACCTACAGCGCCCGGGATCTGTTTCAGGGCGGACGGATCTGTGGAGAGTGGGACTGTGTCAGAGTGGAAATCCCTCTCTGACACGCAGATCTCACTACAGCCCCATGCAGTCACTGTAGATTATGACAGTTTCATGTGTGATGTATCATTATCTTGGCTCGGATTCAGCTAAATATGGCTCAGTATGGCGGCTTTAGCCAGCTCACTGTTATCGTTTGCCTGTGCACTATGAGGAAAATGAAAGCTCAGCAGAACTGAGAGAATAGGGTGATGCATGGCCATCTCAATACCCTTATGGAGTTCCCATCAACCTATATAGACTAAATGGAAAAAGTGTTGTCACATGATAGAAGGAGACAAAGGAGGAAAGGAATGCCACTTCTAAACTGCCTGGATGAAGCTGAGTGGAGGAATGGAATGGGGTTTGAAAGTCATCCGGTGCCACCCAAAACTCAAGTAAGGAGCTAAACCCATCAGTATTTCATCCTGCAGAAGGAACTCATTCATGACCAAGTATGAAACGCTGGTGAGTGAACGACAGACGCAGAGAGTGGGAGAATTCCCTTTTAGGATGATTTTCCAGCCGTTGCATGCCTGTGTGGAGCTGGAGCGTGGACCACAAGCATTTTAAAAGCACAGGTTATCGTGTTGCAGTGAGCCAGTGATGGACCGCCTCTGTTACCAGAGCACTTACCCCGCAGATCAAATTCGCTTTACACATTATATCTGATTCATATGATCGTATTTATTTCTTTTGGTCAGTAAACTGTATGGGAAGAGGTTTGCATTTGTTCGTACACTTTATGGCATAGAGTATAATTTTCTATATAGATAGAAGCCAAACGTCAGGCCATGAAAGCACATCTTTTTGTTTGCTAATACAAGAGCTGAGAGACATAGATTTACTCTGAAAGGCCACTGTATTTGTACAGGTCCTGAGCTTTTTACCCAACAGACACATTCAGCTGTAATGTTTGTTATGATGGAGCTTCAGTGAATTAATTTCAATTTGATAATGAGTTCTTATCTTATGGCTGTATTAGCCATCATGAAATGAACAACATAACATATATTTTTAGCAGTTAAATAGACATGTAGATATATATGGCCTTTGGCCCTGTTTGCTACTCCAACATGTTAAAACTTACCTTTTGCTGTGGTTGCATATCATTCCAGGTGTAAAACAACTTGACAGGGTTAAAAGAAGAGGTAACTCCAGCATGACATCCAAAGCCCCACAGAAAAACCTGTGTCATTTTCAAAAACCTTCAGAAGAAAAAGAGACCGAGCTGCCAGAGCTGGCTGTTTGTCTCCAGGGTAGCTCCATCCAGAACGGCCTCTTTCATTTACATTTACATCCTCAGTGTTTGTCCAACGCACTTCAAGCCTTCATGAGCGTCTGACAGAGCGCAGGCCCAGAGACCCACAGGCAAAAAGAACCCTTCATCAGAGTGGTTATCAACAAAGTTCACCCCAAAGAAACAAATACCTGAAAAAAGGCAAACCACTGAGATGTTCCCAACGGGAGGCGAGGACATTGATGACGTCTGTTTATACACGTGACAAGTGGATAAGAAAAAAAGGCTGAATGTGAGCAGCTCTACAAAAAATAGAGCTGCAAAGCCCCCTGACCGTAACAAAAACAGGTGCCGGCAGCAGAATCAGGGAGGATTTAGTAAGAAACGCACAAGTGGCTTCCTCATTATCCGTCCATGGCTTTTCCCCAGATTTACCAAATTTCCCGGGTTTTGTCTGAGTAGAGGCATCTCTGTTTTCTGGAGTCTAGTGCATTTCACACTTCCTGCTATCGCTGCTCATCAGCTGCAGCGCAAACATCAAGCCGAGCAGGCTGCGAGCGATCACCGAGCCACTGATGGATGTCAGACAGCTTGAGGGAGCGTCACTCGTGTCTGCTTAGTCTGCTGCAGCCCCTCTGAGGTTCAGCATTCTGCTGTTGTTGTTTCTTACTTCTCAAAATCTCCATGACATATTAGGGGCTAAGCTCATGTGGACAGATTGGGAAATAGCATATGTGTGTCTTCTTGTGCGTTTGAGAAACGGCGGAGTGGTGAGTTGTGAAATGAAATTCCCTTCTCCGTGCAGCAGATGGAAGGATACATATTCCAGGGTTTGAAGTGACAAAATCAAAACTAATGAGGAAACAAGATCTGCATGTACAAATTGACTCAAAAGAACTTCACGCTGGGCATGGATGGAGGAGTGGTTGCTTTTCATTTTGGTTGTCACATATTGCTTTGTTTACCAAGTGTGTGTGTGTGTATGTGTGTGTGTGTGCATCAGTTTGCTAATTTAGTCTTTGTAGTCCACGTGCACAGATTTGCACCCCTGATGGTTGCATGCCCTTGTCTTTACATGCAATCATGCATATACAGGCCTCACACATCACTGTCTTGGTCTCAGAAAGTGATAATGAGCACATGGGGACTGAGAGGGGAGGAAATGCCGCTGATGCTGGAGGAGTGAGATCTCCAACATAAAGTCGTGTGAGATATTTAGAGTATTGGAGCCAAAAAATAAGACAGTGAAAGCCGTCATTCTCCACTGTCACTGTTAGCATAAATGTCTCCTCTCCAGGGTTCAGAAGGAATGTCACCGGGAAAAAAAGCAACCTGAACACGATGTTGCCCAATCAGTCCAAGTGAAACTCTCCATCCTGACAAACTGCAGAGCTGAAAACGAGTTTTCAATGCCGATGGCCAGTTTGAACGGTACGATTTCATGCATTTCACTTCATCGATTAGCGTTATATCAAACAAAAATTAAATCTTCTGAAACTAAAACTGACTTTGGAGCCTTAAAATGCTCCCATCACATTGTGACTTACTAACCCCGTTGTTCCAATGTATTAGCAAAGCTGTCTTATTTACTTTTTAGCAACAAAATTTCCACTCTTTACAAAGTTAATACAGTACAGAATATATAGAGGTTGCTCTGTCACCTCAAAGCAACATGGTATTTTTACATTTTGGCTTAGCCTCTTTTTGTTGGATTAGCAAATTGTGCTTATAGATACTGTCCATCAAAACATCTGCTGCTGGTCAGTTTAATCCATCCATCCATCCATCCATCCATCCATCCATTCTCTCCTCAGCTTTGTCCTCCTGGGAATCTTGGGAGGCTGGAGCCTGTCCCAGGTGACTCTGGACGGGTCACCAGTCCATCACAGGACCACATAAACACAAACCACCACACTGGCCCTGGTCTTGGAGTCGAAACGGAGACCCTTTCTATGAGGCCAGGTTAATTCAGTGATTGCAATTCATGGTTGGTTGTCTCTGTGCGTGGCATCCTGTGGACAGATAGGCTACGTAGTTTGTCCTCACCATTTCTTCAGTTAGTCAATAACAGCAATGCCACAAAAGGGGTACACGAGTGAAGACCTCATTTAACACAAAGCAGTGTGATATTAGCACAAATGTCACTCTGACACGTGCAGTGGATCAAAATAATTTGGCAGATCTGATCTATGTGTGTCAGAGTCTTTATTAGCCCTTGTTCTTGTCACAGTTCTAGTTTTAAATACTCAACCAAATAAGGTTTGCTCCTCAGCTGTGTAAAGTGTACTGTGCATGTCCATGTAGGTGAGTGTGCGATTGTCAGTCATCTGTGAACGAGAAGCTGCTGTGCTCCAACAAAAGACAAATAACCGCAACACGAGCAGGATTAGCACTCCACACAGAGCTTTTTAGCTATAAGCCCAAATTGAAAATGCAGTTAAAGCAGTGGTGTGAACTAGGTGTAGCTCCACCAGTCACAAATGCTTCAAATAATCCACTTTGTAATTACATTTTCTCAAAAACTTATTATGCAAAACATTTAGTGGTAAAGAAGATCCTCTTCTAGGTGTCCGGGCTGTTTCATTACTTCAAAGAAGTAGATGATAAAGTAGGAAATCAAAGAGGTCTTGGCAATATGGATGACAAACTTCAATTAATTCAGCTGATTTCCATGTCTGGTTTTTAATTATCACTGCATCAGCAATGACGGAGGAAACATGACGGGCTTACTGCACAGGTGTGACCCGGTCCGTCTCCTCTGTTTAATTACCATCCGAAGAGCCGCCCCCCCCCCTCACCACTCGCTTTCACTGGTTCTGGCAGGAACTCCACTGGAAACTGCAGGGGGAAGTGCCAGGGGGTGAAAGCAGGGCAGGTGCACGTTTCAACACAAATAGCGCACAGACGTGCTGAATCCACACAAAGATGGCGTAATTACTGTGGTGTGAACTTCCTGCACATCTGTTGAGCTGAGCTAGAGCCATGCTAACACTGATGCTGCCTTCTGATTAGATCCCTGCAGGAAACAAGAGATCCTGTCTGTTGTCTTGACTTTCATTATTTAGGTGAGGCATCGCTGAGCTGGATTGGTGCTGCATCTCAAACAGCAGATATTGACGGTGATACAACCCAAACCTAAGACTCAAACCTGATATGCTGATGAAACACACGGGTTAACGACTGAAAGTCAAAATATCACACACGTGATTGCTAACTGTGTTCTTTATGTTACATATGTTATATGTTTTCTTGTTTCTGCATATTTTTTCTTCTGTTTTTCACTATTAATGTAAAACAAAACCTGTTGGAATATGAAGAAAAATTTGGAGGATTAAGATTCAGTCTCCACCAGCAATGTGGTGATTTCCTAATGAGCAAACCCTTTCTACAAACATTCAGAGAGGAGTCTTCCTCACTATGTTTCCAGTTTCCTCTTACTCTGAGTTTTGGTCATTTTCCAGTATTTCAAACCAGCCCTGGAAGTAATCCAATCGCAAAGGATATTTTGATCCATGAAGAGTTTGGGAGCCAGCTGGAGTGGCCTCCTGACTCTGAACTGGATTAGCAAACAGTTGAGTGTCCTGACATCCTTCACTGTAGCAGCGATACCATCTCTCCCTCACACGCAGGATCACATCCCACCTTTGCTCCGGCCACAGTTCTTCAGGTGTCGGTCAGAGGGGACGCTGGCTAAATCCACTCAGGATGCAGAGCTGACATTCAGCCAGGACTCCACAGAACACACCACACGATGCTCAGGGCCACATGTAGTGTACTTATTTGTACACCACTCGACCCAAACCTACACACATGAGGATAAGTAGAACAACACACTCTCCTCTAAGCCTGAACATGGATGTATCCCAAAACAGCCAATCTGACTCTAAAACCTAAATCTGGTTTTGGTGAGTCTGGAAACTTTACCTGCACACACTTCAAAGTCTATTGTGACCCTTGAGCTTTTATTTTTTTCTTTCATCCCTTATTCTTGTCTGGTCCTTACTAAGGAGCTGTTAGCATCAGTTGCCATCGGAAACCGTGTGCATTGCAATTATCTTTGGGATGCAAGATGAATGAGACACAGATGTGATGTGATAGCTGAGAGCCTCGTGAAGGTCTGGAGTTGCTGTTTGATTTAAATCATTTTAATGGCATGATAAGAAGGAGCAATCAAATCCAATCAAGCAAATATGATTCATCATACAATGGATCATTACAAAATGACCAACTCGGCCTGTGCAGTCACACTCACGGTATACGACAACAGAAATGTGTGCTGAAGTGTTGGGGGGGGGCACAGTTTACGCCTTCTGCTTCGTTACTGAGTCATATTCTGCATGCCTGGCCAGCTGTATGTGACATGAATGGATGATGAAGTATGGATGTCAGCCATTTCCTGCATAAACCAACACAGCGTGAGAGAAACCGGCTCCCATACACTCTGCCTGTGTCACCATGAGGGATGAAAAAACCGAGAAAAACAAAAAGAATGGAGAGAGTGAGAACAGAAAACTGCATCCTAATCAGATGAGACTGAAGAACAGAAGTGGTAATCAGCCACAAAGAGTGTGGTGCATACAGCATGTTAACACACGCACATGAAAGAGCTCCTTACTAATTTGCACATTTTACAGCTGGCCCACTAAGGGTAAGCACTGCCGTTTCATTTATGAGGAATACATTTTCACCACCACGGAAAGTTCTCTAGACTGGTGTGCAGACTGGTGTGGTCTTCTCTCACCAAACCAACATGCATTACATTAAGACTGTGGCCTGTCCAATCCAGTGTTCCTCTCTCTTTCATCATCACTGGAGAATGAAACTGGCCAGCTTGTTTTAGAGACCAGGTGAATATTCCTCCCACATTGGTATTCTCACACAAGTCACTTTTCCCTGTTAGACCTTAGCTGCACACGTTTACAGATGATTCATTCAGTTAGGCAGAGCCAAAGCAACGATACAAAAACAGTCTAGCTGGTAACTGATTCATTCAAATGTCATCATTTGACTGGCTCATAGCTTTAGCCGCTGTTTAAGTGCTGACCTGCTGTTGTGCACGGCGTTAAGGCTGCGAATCATTTTACTATTTAATGAGCATGAGTTCCTGAACCCATATATGTGCTAATGTTGAGCCGCAGTTCAGATGGATTACTGCGTAAAGACTGTCCTAAATTTATATTCATGAGAACTCATCTTCCCGCTATTGAATTAGTATTGCATAGCCGCTGTAGAATATCAAAGCTAAGGATTCCCTTGTTGCGAGCCTTTCATTATATACATTTTTCCCAGTTAATTTACCTTTTTAACCCTCTGGTTTTTAACATGTTGTGGTTGCGTTTGCTTTCAGATTGAATCACTTAATTGATTGGGTGAGAGCTGGGTTACACCCTGGACAGTCATCACTCCATTAAAGGGCCAATCAAAGACCAAAGGGAGAAACCGCCATGCACACATTCATAGGGTCAATTTAGAGTCACTAATTGCAAAAGACATCAGGGAGGAAGAGTTCAGTTTCCCTTAACTCAAACGGACTTACAGTGGATGTTTCTGGGTAGATTTACTGCTGTTGATGAGAGGTGGCCTCCCAAACAGGGGAACTGTCCACGTTCACCAGTTATAGTGTCTCGTTATATGACCACTAAACATAAATGTGTCTAAACTTTTAGTCAAACAGGTGTTGATATTATCTGATTTTAAAGGAAACCGTTCCAGGTCAGATAATTCAGATGTGTTTTTGACAGAAACCTGTCTGGAAGGGAAATTATTTTAGATGTAGTGTCAAAAAAAAAAAGATGTAGTGTCACTGTGTGATATGACAGCACACTGGAAGAGTTTCAGCAAGACATTCATTTAGTGGCCCAGAGGAAAATGGAATATCTATAAAGAGACAAAAGACAACTGCCAAAAGCTGCAATCTGATTAGAGGTTCCTATGGGCCAAACTAGAAATATTTAAATAATTTAACTATTACTAACACTATTACTAACACTATTGTGCTGAAGGGCTCCCCAAGGGTCCTACATTACAGTACATTTGTGGAATTTTGATAAATTACTTAAATGCATTTTTAAGGAATTGTAGATTTATGTAGAAAACTTTGAAATCTAAATTGAAAACAGAAATGTCAAATTGACGTTTCTGAGGCCTGAAAATCTGCAGGTGGCTGCAGAACGGCTCACGTTAAGGCGGCAAAGTGTGGAAACACGAGAGATTAAAACAATCCTGAGACTACACAAACCAATGTGAGACAATCTTTTGTTTCAAAGGCTCAGATGGTGCTATAGCTCCTTGTAGTGAGAGTCACTAGGACCGTCTGCCAGTGTGCCTGTCTGGCCTTCAGTCAGCTCCAGCCCACAGGTGAAGTGGTAATGAAAAAAATACTCAGAGACCCTCCACAGCGTCAGGCCGATGTTTCAGTTAAATGAAGCGCTGTGATCACTCTAAAACGCTCTGCAGCAGTCTGATGGTGACAGGCTGGGTCAGCTCCATCTGCCTGGCTTCACACCATGTCAGAAGAAGACTTTAAGCTCTTTAAGGCGTTACAATAACATTTTTACTACAACAAACACCAAGTGTTGCCACAGCACGGTGAAGGACAATTTGACCTCTCACCTCCAAATCTGTTAAGTGACCCGCCAGAATTAAATTGAAGTCACAATGTCCGCTTCATAGCATCAGAGATACCAGTATGAGATTTGAGTCTGTTTATCTGGCTTCTTAAAAAAAAGCCTCATTCAATCACGCTCTGCATAATTCTTTAACCTGGTATCAGGAAACTGCTTACACTACTCATGCTAATTTCTTATTCAAACACACCCATTCCAAACACTTTTCATTCCGATGGATTTCATTTACTGATGTTCATCGAATTATGATAATTAGTTTAAAATATTTAATTATTTCTGTGGATGTAGTAAACATACCTTTGATGTGTTCCATACATCAGTAATCTGGACAATAAAGCAAACCATAAATAACACTTGCAGTAGAGGTTGTCTGCAGTCTACATGCTTTCTCTTTTCACTTCCATGAAGAGTTGGGCTCAAACTGAAGTTGCGGAGTGCTTTCTTTAAGGCTCCAGTAGCCGGTGGAGCAGTGAGGGTTGCTGAGAGGTACTGTTTTCTCTCAGATTAGGACTTTTGCCCTGTGGTGACACAGTTCCATTTTAAGCTCTGCTCAAATACAGCAAACACGTCCCTGCTGTCCACTAGCTGAGTTTGGTTTCAGCGAGGAACTCTGCAGTGTGTGTGTGTGCGTGTGTGTGTGTGTGTGTGCGTGTGGGTGTGTGTGTGTAAGGCTGCTTTCTCAGTTATCCAAACAACAACAAGGCCTTGGTTATAAATCTTCTCCTGTAGACCTTGACTTTGATTGTGAGCCCAAAGATTATTTTGCTAACTGTTGCTTGGGGAACTTTGCTGACATTGGTCTCCTTAGTTAAACATCATGTTTTCATGGCCTGAATTTGTTTGACTAGCAACCGCTTTTTCCATCAAGTCGGTTTCCTTCCCGAAGGAGCCAGAAGTGAGACTAAACAATGCCCATCTGCCAGACGGGGAGCTTCATTCAACTTTTCTTCAGGACTCTTTTGGCTTTGCACATTCCGCTGTTGGTAACCCTTCATTCATTAAGACAGGACAAGTCTTAATTTGAGGTTTACATCAAGAAGCACAAAAAAGAGGCTTTTTGTTTAACTGCTGGAGCTGTTCAATGAGTTAAGTGAAAAATAGACAGAACATACTTGTTGGTCAAGTGCTGTGATTTTTCTGAGTTTTAAACCATGACCCACCCCCTTATCTGAAGCCTTCTCTCAACCCCTCCATCTCCCTATCCAACTGTAAAGTCTAGAGGACTGAATCATTGATATATCAAATGGATTATCAGCTCATGTTTTAGTCATCAGGGCTTTGAAGTGAAATTACTATCAGATATTTTTTGGCAGGCCAAATATGAGAAAATGTTTCTAAGTGTGTTTAAAAAGAACTGATTTAACAGAATAACAGGAAATAAAGCAGCAATGCCTCATGTTGTGTCAGAATGATGGATGGATAGTGGTGGTTTTTGCATGTTCTTGTTGGTTCTGATGTTTTTCCAGGTGCTTCAATCTGTTTATTTGTTAAGATTAGGAGGTTAGGATTCTAATAATACGGTAGGTTTGAGTACGAATGGGTTTGACCTAAGGTTAACAGGTAAGATACCCAGAATGCATCCTGTCCACACCCACCTACTCTGCTATGAGCACTAGAGAGTCATTGTCGAACCTTTAATGACTTTTTTGCTTGTGTAACTGTAACATTTGAATGCTTCTTCTGCCGTGAGCCCGTCAGAGGTTGTCACAGAGATGACCTTTAGACACACAGCTCAGGGACTTGAGAGGCACTAAAATATGTGTGTGTACTTGCTTTTATATGCCCACATTTGAGTAACTTAAAATAAAATCAAGACAGGCTGCAAAACCTATGTCTTATAGACATTTTGGCATGTTTTCTCATTGCTTTGAACTCAGAAAATTCAAAAGAAAAACAAACTTTTCAAACTTATTGGAGCTTTTGAGAATGCTGAATAAGCGGGTGTTACAGTAGGTGAGGTCTACTGGCAGAGCAGCAGTGACTGGGGGCTGAGGCTCAGCCTAACACCTGCGCCCCCCCCCCCCCCTCTGCTAGCTGTTCCAGACCTTCACCAGGAGCAGCTGGGATTCATTAACCTGCTGCTGCCACACCTGATCCAATCCCTACGTCTGCTCACCCATCATGCAGGGTCAATCCATAATTCAACATTTTACCAACTCCGTCTACAGCTAAGCTAATATTTAACCATGTCTTTTAATGTGCATACGCAGTTAGACATGCGTGGAGTTAGAAAGATGTGTAGGTCACCTGAGCTGTTCTCAGACCTGCCCAGAGGTGGCCGGGGGCCTGAGGGCCCCACTGATCTGCTCATCAGGACTGGGAGATCTCATTTGATTAACCTGACAACTGCTGAACAGCAGGAACTTTTGTTTCTGCTTTACTAGAACTTTCAACACGCTTTGTGAGTTTTTCTGTGAACTACATTCAGCCAAAAGTTGAACCCTGTCTTGCAGTCATTTTGAGGGGCAAACTTTCCTCCTGCATAATTCACCATGTAAATGAATGGTGTTCTCAAAAGAAAGATATTTAAAAGAGTTCATTTCTTTTTCTACCCTTTTTATGTAGTCTTATGCAGGGACCAGGAGGGCAGTCATCTGCATGTGTCAAAACCTGGAGGAAGGTGTTTGTGGTCCGTAAACTGAAAGTAGTTTCTTGCTGACTCTTGTGCAGAAGCAGCTCCTCCAGCCTCGGCGCTGTTGTTCCTCGCCTGCTCTTCTACCTAATTGGATGGCTTTGACACAGTATGAACTGAAAGCGGGACCCAGTTGGTATGGATTCACTAATGGACCCTCCAGTGGCTCTCACATTGATCACTTTCTCTGTGAAGACTGCACATGGGCTCAGTGTGGGCCAGCATGAAAGACAATGGAGATCAAGTGGAAGGAGAATTCAAAAGGAATAGATGGATTTATTTCAGCCGCTGCTTCTGCCTCACATGCATACAAATGAAATGCCAATTGAAACGCAAATACATCTGTGGCATTTGCTTGGCAGTTAAAACTGGAGCGCCCCGGGGAGCTTTTAATATACACACAGTTTATGTGCTTACATTATCTTTAAACTGTTACAGTTACATTTACAATTGTCCAACACAGTTTCTGTCTGTAAAAGATTCACAGGTTTGAATTTCCTTTGTGCTGAGAGGCCTGGGAGGTGTCCGGGTTGCATGCATTTCTTGCTTGTTTTTCAAACAGCTACATTCTGGTGGTGGAGGAGAGCATGGGAGGGGCGTGGTGAGGGAGGGGCCGGCTGGACGTACAGAGAGACTGCATATGGGCGAATAGTGGAGAGTAAAAAGCTGTGACCATTGTGGCCTCTCCGGGGGAAAAGGTGCCAAGTGCCTGTCTAATGTAAGAGGATATGGATCCCCCCCCCCCCCCCGCCCGGCTCTACCTCCTCTAACCGCTACAGCCCAGCCGGTGCTGCTGACATTTTCTGAAATTGCTTGAAATCATTTTCTGACAGCAGGAGCTTATCGAGAAGACTTCAATTGTTAGATAGCTTAGGAGGAGCTGAAGACACAACATTTTATGGAAAACATTTGAACTCTGCAGAAGTACATTGTTAGGAATACACTGTAAGGAAAGGCCCATCATTTTTAAAGTTACAGCACATAAAGCATCACTCAGTCAGAAAGACATCCAAGAGTCTCTTCTCTGCATTAAATTCATTTCTGTGTTTTTAGTTCTAAATGCTATGCATACTTTGCATTCTGTGTGTCTGTGTCTGAGTGGTGATTGACTGGAGATGCATGCAGACTCTCCTCTCTCTCTCTGGGTAGCAGCTGGGCTGGGTTTCTGTCCCGCTGCAGCCCTGAACTGGAAAATATATGGATAATGAGATAAACTAAACTAAACCGTTTGCCAAAATATTCAGAAAATTGTCCACAGAATTTACACTTTATTTGACAAAATGCATATACATGCACTTACAAATGTACAAACACTTGAAAAACAGTTACATTTGCAGACATTATGAAGTGGAAATAGTGGAAATTATTGGAACTGTTTCAACTCCAGAACCCTGGGGAACTCCATGACTTACTGTGGGAGGAAGAGTCTTCCTTCAGATGAAGAATCTGTCATCCAAATCTGAGTGAAACCAGGCGGATGCAGCCCCTTTAATCCCAAAAACGTGCTGGAGTCTCTGTAACAGAACCGATGGTGTCAGATGCAGCTCAGAGATCCAACAGAACCAGCACCAGTCCACTATCAGAGGCTCAGGGGAGGCCATAGGTGACTCTCACCAGAGCTGTGAGCTCTCACTGTGAGGTGATGCCACTTCACTGCAAGAGGGAGTCTGATTCCAATCCACTGAGACCTTTCTGTGTGGAGCTGGTTCTCCCCTGGATGTGTGGTTCTCTCTGGGTTCTCTCTGTTTCCTGACACAATATCATAACGTTTGCTAAAATAGAGACTTTAAATTTCCCATATTAATGAATGTTAGTGTGTTTGTTTGTCTTTGTGTGTCTCAGTGATGGACTGGAGACTGGTCCAGAGTTCATCCCTCCTCTTGCCCAAATATCCTTGAAAAAGTCTGGTTAGGATTTTGTCTAAAAGACAAGTCAATGATTTATAAGAAGCAACAGTTGTTGTTATATCAGAGCGATGGAATGAAAAGAAAGAGTTTAAGTGTAAATTTGGTTTTAAAGAGACTTGTAAATGTGCTGATGATGACAGCTCAGTGATAAAAGTGGAAATGGGAACAGTCCATGAATCTTCTCTCTGATAGAACCAATTGTGTTGGTGCAGAAACTCATGAAATTGCTACATGGGTCAGCAGAGCTTAGTCTCTCTGTCAGCCTGGCTACAGAGCTGAAAGACACATGGGATTGTTCTTATTCTCTTTTATCGGTGACGAATAATGAGGAGTTCCAACTCTGTGAAGGACTGTCTTGCATGCTATTAGACTATCTTTCCAGAATAATTGAGATAGTTGCAAATTAGAAGCCATTTTCTGTCTGGCTTTTCTTGTAATTTGCTTTAAAATAGTCAGCTGTGAATTATAGTAACAAGTTCCAAAGATATGGAGACATTCAAGCGCAAAAACAACTCTGAATGGCCCTCAACATAATTGAATGTTTCTTTATCATTTTAGGAAAATGTTTTCTGATGTAACTTATGTCATAAACAGTTCTTAAGGTGTATGTGTTGCAGGTTGATGTTTTCCTGGATTCTTTTATTATTTCAGCACAGGCTCTATGGAGTGATAAAACCCTAAAAAGGCTGTGAAGCCTCTTTTTTATTACACACATTAACTTAACCGGTACCCTATATTGCAGTAAGTATTCTGTCATCTGCCATCACTGCACTCTCATTCCTGCCATCAACTGTTGTATTTCAGATGTAATAGTTCACTCCCTAATGAGCCATTTTCAAACTGTGTTATCACCTGGGTCAAGCAATGAGACACAGCTTAAATC
This sequence comes from Menidia menidia, assembly GCA_907169785.1. Lineage (NCBI taxonomy): Eukaryota > Metazoa > Chordata > Actinopteri > Atheriniformes > Atherinopsidae > Menidia > Menidia menidia. The sequence continues at coordinate 18,859,851 of CAJRST010001113.1, forward strand.
TTAAGCATGCAAATGAATTGATTTCCATTCTGTTTAGTACGAAATCCACCTTCATAATGTATTCTGCTAAGAAGACCCCAGGGCAGCTACAACATAGCATCAATTACTCTCAGAGGATGCAGATGATTGCACACAGAGGTGGCACTGATGATATTTGGGAGAAGTGGATGATGGTTGGACATGGCTCTTTTAATGATTACATCTAAAAATAGATATCCCACACGTGCCTTGGGTTTCGGATCATGCTGAGTTCTGTGCAGACTCTCTGGAGTTGGAGCTAGCTCAACTGGTACATCAATAATCCTGCACCAAGCTGACAGTTGAACACATCGCTTCAAGCGGAGCTCCGAGTTTAAAGACAAAATGTGTTTCGCTACATGTACAGAGAAATGTGTCGAATTCATCAAAAGATAAAACATTATGAAAAAGAAATGCATTTAAGCAATACCAGATTGACAAACAGACCACACATATGAGCAAATTAATTCAGTCTGCATCACACATTAAAATGTGAGCATACCCACAGAGACACACACTCATGCATACACACATACACACTGTGTGTCACAGGGCTCCTTAAGTAGGTTTATTAGATTCACCACAGATGGACTATCTGTATTCTGTCCAGCAGAAATCACTGTCGGTGTCACTCAGAGTTGTGGCAGACTGCAAATAGCCATGTAGCACTTGGCTGCTGATACTTAAAATACTGATGTCATTTGCTTTGATATTACAGGGGACATTTTTATCATTTCACAGCCTACTGATGTGAAAAAAAAAATGTTAAAAGGCACATTTGAAAACTCTAATGTAGGAACAGGGAAAAGTTGAAATGGTGATGGTGTTTCAGGTAGAGTGGGGTGTTATGGATGCCTCTGGGCAGGCTAATATACGAGGTGACTGAAGGCTCCTGTGCAGAAAGAAGCGGGGTAATATCAGTGTTTTTTGCAGATTTGCTCGTCAGTGTGACTTTGGAGTAATAAACGGCTAAGAGTGTTGGAAGAAAATCACCTTGGCTTTCAAATGTCATTCAGACAAGTGGCCCTGGTGTGTCGGCTGAGTGAACGCGGCTATTACACACAAGCTACACAGGTCCACGGAAATGGAGGGAGGGAAGACATGGTAAAGGGAAAAGTGTTTTTTTTCCACCTAAACAGACCAGCAATAAGAAAGAAGCAAACCATTTTTAGCACAGTTCTTTTTGTATTTTTTTTTTCCCTTATTTTAATCCATCCCCAGCAAAGATGAAAGCAGACACTGGCTGTGAACTTCCCTCAGATTGTTCATTTGTGCGTTTCCACAAACTGCACGCACACATAACATAACCAAGTAAAGGTTCTGTTTTTCTGGTACTTATTAGCTGTTAGCTGATATCTATTAAAATTACATTAGGCTCAGGAAATGAATGACTGTGTTATGTTAAGTATTGTTTGTTGGGTTTTGTGATTGTCTTTTGTTGGACCACAACTGCCTCTCAGGGGTTCTGATAAACACTGTGAAACCGTGTCTGCCTTTTGAGGGAATCAGTTTCTTATAAATTCAGGTACACACAAGTAAACTTCGATAATTGAGATAAAATTGCAAATTTAATTTATTTTCACACAAATTATTCCAGTGACATTGTGATCTACTGCTACTACCAATAGCAGCAGCTTCCTGTAGAGGCCCTGCCCCCCCGGCAGCAGGACGGTTCCTACCTGTACTGTGCTTTAACATGTGCCTCCACAGGGCGGCTTCTGATGGTCTTATTCACTTTTCAAAAGCTTGATTTTGACATTTGCCAAAGATACAGATGAATACACAATAGTTGGAGTGGCTGTTAGAGTGAGTCAGGCCAAAATTGACTTAATGCAATTAAACTCAAGTCCAGCAATCATCAGAAGTTTCTGCAGGCTGTGGCTTGTAATTAAGTCATTTGGTGGCTTTGCAAAGAGCATTGTTTCTAAAATGGCACTTTTAATTTTGATGGCAATGAGTCTTTTCCATCTTTTCCCCATTTGGAGTGTTATTACACGGGCTGTGTTGTATTTTTAGAGCGTTGCAGTGAATGCGGGTCCTGCAGATGGAAGGGATTGGGGAGAAGTTGCAGCTGATGGTTTTAGAAATGGAGCAAACAACGCTGGCCAGCTGCTGCTTCTGCTGAGCTGTGGAGTTGACGCGTACAGAAATAGAAAAGTTGGGCACTTGTGTTCTGAGCACTGCAGCAGCTCTGTGGCGGAGCAGTGGAGCCTTTGCTGGCTGCTCTGAAAAAAAAAACAACCGCAACAAAGAATGTATTTCATCTCTCTAATTCCCACTAAAACCTCTACTGACAGTGCCATGAGACTGCAGAGTTTCAGCAGAGGTTCACACTAGCTGGAGCCTCTTTCCTGATGGGTGAGGACCTGTTCAAGCATGAGTAGAAACCCTGGTGCTATCTGGTTAAACTCCTGTCTCCTCACCAGAATCTCAGTAATCTAAGAATCCAGAAGTAAATATCCAAAATACAGATTATAAAGTATGTGATTGGTGACAGACCACCAAAGTTAAAGGCTGAGATTAAAGTGCGTTTCACTAAATATTATGGATTTACGGGCACTTTGTTGGCGATATTACCATATTTGGGGACACATTTTTTGTCAATAGATAGAAATATTTTTCTGTCTGTTCAATTGTCAGAGTAATTTCTTTTTCTGAAATCTTTCTTTGTTTTGTCAAGTGTCTGAAGTTACATGGAAGTCTGGGAAAGTTTTAGAGACAGTGATGACTTAAGTCAATATTTAAAACTTGTGTATATATAAGATTTCTGTTTAGTTTTGTTGTGGTTTTGTAGTTCTAGCAAGGTCATACTAGCAGATTTATTCATTTAACAGAACCAGTTAGACAGCATCCATTTCTGCACCGTTACATGATCTCCACCGATGCTTTTTTTAAATATATGGACATGATTTTAACCTACATTAAGCTTCTTCTTCAGGTTTCAGCCTGTCAGGGCCATGGCTTCTCCATGCTAAATACAGCAGAGACCTTCAGATTCTTTTTACTGAAGTGGGTCCAGTCAAAATGGCTTAGCTGATTATTTTCCAGGGATTAGGGGAATTTTCCCTTAGAATGTAATAACCTCCATATATTTTAACCTCCTTTTAATCAGTGCGGCGAAAAAACAATCATTTACATCTCTGAGCTGGAGAGTGCTGTTTCCCCATCAGGCTCCAATGTTCTGCTTATTTATTCAGCATCTCAGGCTCTCCGGGTTTATTTTATTTCCCTGAAACTTCGGTATCTGCCCACATTTGTGTGGAAGTGCCTGATTGGTCAGGCCCTCTCTGCTGCAGCAGATGTTGAGGCGCTTCAGAGGAAGTTAGCGTGTGCACCAACAAGGAAAGGAATCTGACTTCTCCGGTCTGAATGGTGGAAATAATGTTTATGAGCATCAGTCACCTTTTTAAAGGCTTGGTGACAATCGTGTGGTCTGGGGGCCATGGACCTTGGGGAGAGAACATTTCTAATAACATTGTAATGACGTGGTCACCACGGCTGCCTCGCAGGTTTGACTCCCAGCCGGGGCCTCTCTGTGGGGGGTTAGCGTGTTGTCTCTGCGTCCTACTACTGTCCTAAAACATGTGCTGTGGGTTAGCTGGTGACACTCAGTGACCTCAGGTGTGTTAATGGCAGCTGTGTTGCTACTGTCTGTTTGGGGACAGAAGATGGATGGAGTTCTCCTTTTTCTAAGATATTTGTGATTTTTTTCTGACCATGTAAACGCACATTTGAAAGCAGTTCAAACCTAATACAGTCATGTTTGTTTTGCTTTCTTCTTATTATAGAGGTGATGGTTCAGTTCAAGCAACACATTTCTGGAGTAAATGAATGAATTCCATCTAAACGGTGAGACTTTGACCATGTCTTTAACAAGTCTGCACTTCAGCTACTCAGTGTGTTCTGGAAAGAAGATTTAGTTTTAAATTGACGTGATACACAAACAAAACAGCCAGTAAACTGATTAAACTCTGCCTCTTGTCTGCAAGCCTGCTGGAATGAGCAGGAGTATGGATGGATGGATGGATGGATGGATGGATGGATGGATGGATGGATG
>CAJRST010001113.1:18874173-18895158 GCA_907169785.1 Menidia menidia
TAATAATAATAATAATAATAATAATAATAATAATAATAATAATAATAGGAATATTCATCAGAATATTAATAATAACAATTATTATAGAAGAAGAAATGGTAGAAAAAAGTGACACAGTACGAAAATATTTTTTTATTTAACTTTTTTAATTTCTCAGTGGTCGGCTCTAAAATATGTATATAACACCGAATTTTACAGAATTAGATTATAAAAAATAAAACGCCACATCATGACTTTACTGTTTTATGTAACATTAATGTAGATAATTGTAATAATTGCCGTTCATGTTTTTATTTTCCTTCTTTTTCCATTTCATCATGTAAACAGTTTCTTTTTTCCGTAATATATTTCTGAAAATGTAGAAGCTGACCATTGGGAGGTTTGCTGGCCCACAGCTCAGAAGGCCTCCACATATGTCTGGATTTATGTGATGAAACCTTAGCTGCTCACTCTCCTTTTACAACACATTCCACAGAACTCAGGATCTAAACTTCTCCAACAAGTTAGTCCCTCCAAAACTCTGACAACTGGAAAACCAACACCAGAGGTGAATTAAAAGGTGTTCACCTGTTGATTCTTTGCTCTCCTCCGTGCAGGGTTAAGAACCAGAGGCTGTCCCTGGTATGAAATGTGAACTTTCCTCCATACAAGGCCGGGACATGGAAAAGCACCGGGGGGGGATGTGTCAGAGAAAATACGGCTCCAGCCCTGCGATTGAATCGTGGACTAAAGCTGAGAAGGAAAAGGCCAGAGCGGCTCTCTGGCAATCGGCAGCTGAAATGTTACACGCATGGCACTCTGAAAGTTCATTACTTTTTTCAACACATCCCTTTCAAACCTTTCCAAACCTTTCTCCAGCAATGTTACAAAAATACATCCTGTGAACTCCCCCCAACACCTCTGCCCCCCCTCCCTCGCCTCCCTGTGAATAACAACTCTCAAACAAGGAGCAAGACTTGCTGAGAAAACCTCTCAGAGAAAGAAAAAGCAAATATATTTATGGCTCTTTTTTTATTTATATTTTTTTTACTAAACCTTTCAAGCCTGGACCAAGGAAAAAGAGATATATTCTTTGTTTTGTTTCAAGTCTTTATTTGGTCCTTTAACAACATATGAAAAAATAAATTAATACACAGAAATACATTTCTTTAATATCCATAATTTATTACCGTGCAATAATTCAAACTAATTGCGGTGCAGTTTCTGCCTGCAGTTATCAGGTTTATCTGATGCTGTAAAACAGGCTTTTGAGCAACGTTTTTACCATTAAATGATGCAAAAGCTCTCAGATGCAAAACATTTCAGAAACCGTGTGCATCAAAAATTATACATGTGGGGTTAAAAAGTTTTACCTCCAGCTAGAAGAGAAATGTTTAAGTCAGGGGACATTTAAGGGCACCGTTGGTACCTGCAAGTAATATTAATTTCCACAATAAAATAAAAAAAATTGGAACATGCCAGTAACAAAAGTATCCACAATGCTTCAAACGTTTTTCTTTTGAGATAAAAATAAATCCTATCAAAATCTTAAAAAGGAAAGAAATTGCATAAAAGTGACTTCCACAAAATTACAAACAATTTTTGAAAAAGATCTTAGAAAACATCTCACAGTAGCACAGTAATTAGATTTAGGAAAATAAAAAGGATTAAACAATTTCCTTTGTTTTACTTCAGAGGCGTTCATCACCGCCTGTTTTGAATTTTTCATTTACACATCTTTAATTTCAGATTTTTATTTTCTAACTTAGACATATACGATAATATTCTACAAATGTCCCAGTGGCTGTCTGCTGGTTGGGGGCAGAACTGGCCTGTGCACGGCACTCTGAGAGTGCATCAGCCTGCTCCACACTTCCACTTCTCACCTTCCCAAAGCTGCAAAAGTACATCCTACATCAAGGAGTGAATTTGACGTAGAGGTATTTTAGGGTTTTTTGCCACTTCTACAAGTCGTGTTGAGCTCAACTTCTCTATTCCTTTTCCATCTTTTCATCTCTCAGTGACCTCTCAGTGACCATCCACGGTCACCCTCTCAGTCGCCGTGGAAACCCCACTGATTCACAGCAGAACTTGGAGGGTTCGGCAGCATTTCCTACATTTTGAATGATAAAAATTATTCTTATAAATGCTCATAATCCAATATATACACAAAACCCTTTAATTTAAAACAGGGAATCCTGTTAAAATACCATCAACAATAACAGTATGAATTAAATTAATTCCCTAACTGCTTATTCATAAATTTTTCAAAATCATTTTGTTGAAATTAATTTGCACTCTGCCACATGTTGAGATAGAAAAATAAATAAAAATACACACAATAATGGCGTTACACTATCTGATGATAGACGACAGATGAAAGGAACTTTTAGCTTCGTATGCTTTATAAAAAATTATGTTAAATGATTTTTTTCTTAAGCTATCACATAATACTGCTTTCATTTTAATCTAATCTCTAATTAAATTCAAATGGAATAATTTCTGCTTATATTTCAACACTCACTTAAAAGCTAAACATGATTTTATTGGCTGCGGGCCTGTTAGGTTATTCTCTAAATTATTCTATCAAATTAGTGTTTGATCCGTTGCTAAATCAAATATTCTGATGAAACATTATGAACATTTTAAAGAACAGAAAATCAATTTCAGGGCCCTGTGATATCAAACTGTATTTTAATTCCTACCGATGGGCTTTAGATGTAAGGACATGTTTTCTGATTCGGACAGAGTGACCGCGGCCGCCCGCCGGCGGCCGGCTCAGCTCACACGTCCAGCTCTACCTGCTTATATAAAAATAAGGGAGAGCCTGGAACCTTCTCGCTGGTTCTGCTGCCCCGGAGCTCAGGGCCACACCACCACTGCACATGCTGCCCTACAAACCCGCGAATGAACCCGATGAAAACCGCGCTGTTTTCTCCTCTGTGCACAACTGGATGCAAATAACTGATATTATCCGCTCTAAATTGTAAGAATGTCTCAGACTGATGACCAGCGGGCTCTGCATGTTTAGGCGGCCTGAAAAGTTGTCCTGATTAAATACAATAGCATACAATCTTCTGGGTATGGCTTGATGAAAATTGCCATCTTGGGGATGCTCTCCTGATATTCTGCCCCAGACAGACATCTGCCTTCTGATGAGTGTTCTACCAGCCACACATTAGGAGCAAACTGAGGGTTTTGGTTGATAAACCAAAATAATAATAACAACTGAGAACAATCATAAATTGTGCTGTGAACGTAGACAATTTATTCTACAACATGAATCCTCTTTGAGTCTTTTATGAGAAGGCGTCTGTGTGATCAGATTATTTTCCAAGTTTAAACATAGTTTGTTTGAACTGTGAGCGACATAATATGTAGTAAAACTAAAATCAAAATTACATTAGCCTTGGAAAATAATAAAGATGATTTAAAAAGTCCTGAATTTGTTATTGCACATTTTTACGCAGGACGCAATAAACATTCGTCTGATTTCAAACCGAGTGGTGGAATGTTTTATATCTATTATTCCTAATATGTGCTCTGTTGTAAATGTAGGCATGTTTTCTGGGTACATTAAAGCAGTTTATGCAGATTTAACTGCTGATTACAGAATCAAGTCTCAATTTAATGAGTGAAACACATTTATAAGCAATGTTGCTTTACTTAAATTTTTTTTTTAGGTAAATAATTCAGAAAATATCGCAAATATATTTTGCAAAGCGTGCTCGGTTACAGACAGGAGAGAGAGAGCCGCGATGACTTATCGGACTGGACAGAAGCTGAGGATGAACCAAACAAAGATGGAGTCCCAAGTTTAAGCGGAGAAAATAGGTCAGCTGTTCCTAATGTGCCTGAACTTTTGACCTGGCCAAAGTGGAGCTACCGTCTCAACAAAAGCCTCCTCTTTTCTGCCAAAACTCGGCCATCATTATTTCATGCGGCGCATAGAAATTGTTGCTGCTTTGCTTCTGTTGGATGACTTCAGAGTAACCGGTTGAAAAACAAAGGTGAAAAGGGCTGAGCGCCGACGGGAAAACGGCTCTGCCTTTAATCACAATTCCTGCCACGCCGGGGACGCCGGACCCAGATAACGGCTAATTAATGTTTTTGTCTTTCTCTTTTGTTATTTGAATATCTGAATTTCTTTTGCTGTTGGCAGACGGAGGCTCGCCTTTTTACGTGTCTACTTATTTATTTATTTCGCGGGGCTGTTTACGTCATGTCTGACCTAATTTCCCTGCACGGCAAACCTCCATTTGATAGGAGCAAACAGCCTCTCTGTGTGCACAAGAAACAAGATGGCGGCGTACGGTACCTTGTGTCTCGCTCATCTCGTGCAGCTCTTCTGTTTGTCTGACAAAGACTGGGACCACCGTGTGACTTTACGTTCACAGGGCGGTGCAATGTTCTCGGTAACTTCTCCACACCCAAAAATTCAAAATGAATTTGACAAAAATGCACTCCGGTAGTCTGTCCCCCTTTTATGTTTCACTGGCATTCTTTTTTCTGCGGGTTCAAGCCCCCGTGCACTCTGCGCTGAGGCTCATAATATCAGATTGCACAGCCGGTCGTGGCCAAATGTGAATTTTATACTCTAGTGAACACAGGCTTTACACTTTCATTAGCTCACATTCTCCTCAGCAGTGCAAATGCCATGTCATTGGCTGAAGAGGGAGGAGGAAGACCATGGGCTTTTATTATGTCTGACAGGGTGGGGGGCGGCGGGGGGCGGGGCAAGGACGGAGAGCTTCCGGACGGTTCACCCGGAGGCACAGAGGCCATTTGCTGGCCACTGTGAGGGGAGAGCTGACGTACAGTCTGCGTCACTGGACACCTTTTGCTGATGTCTACGCTTTAAAGCAGTCAGAGACAGATCACAGTCTCCACTCATGGGATGGTGGGCATGCAGAAGTGGTTAGAGCCATGCACAGAAACAGAGGCAGATGAGTCTAAACTCTCATTTAACCTTTAACAGTTCATGGCTTTAAAGCCTTCATGGTATCCCGTTGATACCATCAACACTATCTGCAGGAATAGGCCCAAGAACCCAACAACAGGCGGTCTGGGCCTGAGGCTCTGAGTCTGCCTCAGCTCTGGCATCCAGCCTTAAAGATGCTCATGGGAAGTGGAACCCTGACAATAAACAGGATGTTCTCCCCCAAAAGCTCTCACTTAGCCCTGAGTGGCACAGTAATGATTAAGAGTGAACCTACTCATGGCTCTTCCTGGCTGCTGGTGTAACTCGAATGTAATAACTAATGTAACTGTCCTTTTAGCTCCTGATCTGAGAGCAGAACTGGAACCAGAAGGAATCGGCCATTACATTACACGTACTGCGTAAAAGACTTACTGGTGAAGCCTACCAGCTAAAGCTGCCCAGATGTGGATGGAACAACTCAGCTCAATCCAGCTGTTGACCAGTGTGTCCACAGGAAACTTCTTTTGTGCACTTTAGTGCATGAGGAGGTGTCTCATGTCTCAGAATCAGAGCAGGTCCAGGAGTGCTAACCAAACCAAGTTTGACTAAACAACACACACACACCTGGATTAGCTACAACAGGGTCCTGACCAGGGGCTCAACGGAGCACAGTAAACGATAGCAGAACGCTTGGAGGTCTACACCTTTAATGGGGCACAAAGAGCCATCATCAATAATGCAGCCGGACTGTGAAACACAAGCTTTGAGCTCGATTTAAAGAAAACTGCTCAGTTACCATCAAGTGTATGAAATAAAAACCGGATAGCCTGTTCCTGCTACTGTTGTGCACAGGCCTGGACTCCCTTATCTGTTTCTTTAATTATTGTGGTAATCAGTACATGCATTCTGTTTTCCAACTTTAACTCAAACACATCTTTAACCTATTTTTAAGCCTTACAAGCAGAGCATTCTTCCCGATGTTTGTGGATGTCTGCAGGTCTCTGTAACGGCTTCTTAGCAGCTCTTCTTCCTTTAAGCCCTCTAGTGTCGGTCATTCTGGAGGTTTTCTCAAACTGATCTAGAAGCAGTGGTCTTCCTCCTGACTCTGCTCCTTCAGATCTTGATGGATGCCATCTGCTCCAGTTAAGGTTTGTGTCCTGATGAAAGGCTCATTAGGGAAGTGCTGCTCTCTGTAACATATATAGAGATATCTCTATATATACCCACACATATGGTGGACAGATGGATCCCTGACCATCTGTGTGGACCTGGTAGTCACTGATGCTTTTCTAGCTCATCTTCTCCACCTCAACTTAAAAAGCTGAACTCCAGAGAGGGTTAGGGTTCATCAAGTCATCTCACAAAAGGTGTTTATTCACTTCTCTGGAAGTCAAATTCCAACAGTGTTTGCCTTGACCAGCCTAGAAAGGAATTGTACAAAACTTATGGGTCAGTAACATGAGACTGTTTTAAAATCAATCATTCCCTGAAAACTGGTTTCTAAGGTCTGTGTTCAACTCTTTAGATATAAAGATTTTCAGCTTTGCTTTCATTTTCAGTCTTCATTCAGGGCTCCTGCCTGGTAAAATTGTTCACTTTGTGTGAGTACCACTTACAATTTGTAGTTTATTTGAAGTGTTTATTTTATCTACATAAGTTTTACTCGTCAGATTTGAAAGTTGATGCCAGTGATGTGGAGTTTTTGTACCAAACTATCAATCACCTTTTTAATCCTGAAAAAAAACTATTATTTCAAATGAAGTGCCTTTTCTTTGTAGTTTCTAAGTTAGTCCAAAAACCAAGTGAACACCATCAAACGGTTTCATTATTCTCTGCAGCAGATTTTTGAACAACAGATTTTGAACAGAATGTTCAGAAATTTTAGAAACAGACTGTTCACAATTTTTCTAATAATTAGAAATAAGAAATAAGAAATCATTTCTAAGGACAGATGGAGAAGACAAAATCCCATTAAAAATACACTTAGAATAAGTTTAACATCCTTTAAACGCTGACCGCTGTCTGCAACAGCAGCTAGTTTACAGTGGGGGGTAAAATCTGCTTCTGAGAGCTCATTTTATTTTTCTCAGATTTGATCTCCTTTTATTTTTGTTAATAGGGATGAAAATCCTTCCAAATGTTGATTGAAGCATCAAGCTTCATGCAAGCTATGCACCAACTTATCCAGCTATGACAGAAAGTAGGTATTTTTACCAGATAAGGCTTCGTGCTGGTGAAGCTGGATCTGACCCAACAGCCTCATAGGTTTTTACATCTCTGTCTCGTTCGTTTTCAGGCTCTACGTTTTAATTTTGATAATCAATCAAAGGAAATTACGTCGAGTCCGAAAATGAAGCCCATATGGATTGGCAAAAGGGGTGTTAAGGGTGAAAAGTGTCGAAGAAGAATGAAAATTGTTTGTGTCAGTGCACCCCCTGAGAGATGAAAGCAAATGCTGCATGTGTCTGAAGCTATTAGCGTAAGGAGTGGTGCTGGCCCCCCCCCCCCCCCCCCCCCCCCGTCCGGCAGCCAGGCAGGGAGAAAACACCGTCTCACCGCTCGCTCGCTGGAGAGAATTAACTTTCCCTCGCATTCTTCCAAACGGCATTGTTTGGTATTTGTGTGACTTTTGCTCTGCCATGTTTCCAATTAGCGGCCTGCTGGTGCGTGGAGCGGAGGGGTGATCCAACACGGTGCTGACATCTCTCCAGGGATCAGCCCGCCCCATAGGTGACATCCCAACCCCCCCCGTCTGCTCTTTTTCAATAAATCCTCAGGTTTGGCAGGAGGTGTCCCCCACCCGGCAGAGGGGGGGGGGAGGATGTCTGCTCCAGCGTTGGGAGCAGGGTGTTTGTCACCACTTCTATCAGGTTTGTTTCTGTCTTTTTGAGTCTGCATTCAGCTCGGAGTGGCAGGTTCATGTGGAGGCCAACGATTACAGATTTGAACGGACCTGAAATGGAAACATCTTGGGGGCACACTCTCTTCGGGGGAACTTGTCAGTTTCTTTTTCCTTTCACGGATCCAATAAGTGCCGCGTGGTCATCTCACAACAGCCGTCCTTTCTTTCCTCTCAAACTTTTCAATTTCCTCGTCTCTTCCTCTGCCTTTATCTCCGTCCTGCCAGCGCAGGGCTGGCACACGGCCCCCCCCCCCCGGACCCCTCGGCCCCCTCCACTACACACATACACAAGCCTCGCTCATTGTCAGCAGCGCCGAGAGCAGATTTGCTCTTTAAACTAATGGCCCGTTATGTGAAACAGACCTGATTACTGCCTGACAGAAGGAATTAAGGCCATTCAGGGCCAAACGAGTATGCCAGCATTCATGACCTGGCACAACCACTTAGAGAGAATTTTATTTATACTGCTCTCAGTAAACACGCATCTCCTATATGAAGGACTTGAAAGGAAAGAAATAGAACACAATATACTTGACTTTGCTCTGTGTCGTATCGATTTGACTTCTTCAAAAGGATTTTGTGTAATTTAGCAAATTAAGAATGCGACAGAGAGGAGGAGCAGGAACTTTTACATGAACCCAGCCCACGAGTTGCGAGCTTTCCATAAACAGCTAATGAGATTGTGTTATCAGCTCAGTCGGCTGCCAGCTTCATTTATAAATGGGCACACAGGACGTTTAAAGGATCATACAGAGGTTATCATTACATCAGAGAAAGATTCTCAAACTCTTCTGCTCGTCATTCAGACATATATCAAAAGCTAAAAAATTAATAATCAAAGCATTTTCATTCTGGGTTTTTCTCTTCCTTTATAAAGCTTAAATAAAATTACTCAGTAAAGCTAAATAAAATAAAAGGCATAATGGCATTTTCCTCTAGTCTTATTGCTTTTGTATTTTTAAAAAATTTCTGAGGCAGTTCAATGCTGGAATTATGCTGTCAGATGATATATTTTATACATTAATACTATTTCATTCTGTCTACTTCAATAATAATAATAATAATTGCTGAACCCTTCAGCATATCACATAACCATTTGTTGCATGTTAAACACGTGTAATAACAAAATGTCTGACTACTGTTAAATGTTTTTTTGATAATCCTTTATTTAATTTATGACGTAAAATTCAAAGGGATGTGAAAGGAGGTCAGGATTGTTATTTATTTATGATCATTTTTCCTCAGTCATTTTCAACTTTGTAAACAGAGCAAACTGGATATGTTTTGTTGATTTTTAATGACATTGTAATGTGATATTTCAGGCATTTTCCTGTTTTAATGAGTATGCTAAATGACCCACACAGAGGCAGAAATGACTCTCACTACCTCAAAATAATTTAAAAATTTTTACTTTGTATTTTTAGCGAGGACGTTGCTTGTTTGCCAAGAACAGCTCTATTTAATGTCAGCCTTTTGGTCTGTTAGCCTGTTTGATCTCACGCCAGTGATAAGAAATGAAATGATCCTGACTGTAGAACAAACCTCTGCTAACTGCTAACCATCGTTTACATTCACATGTTAACGTTTTCTGAAATGTCAGAAATAAGTGACAGGTGCTGTTAAATGTTTGGAATTGATCCCTGAAAGTTCCTGGTTGTGATCTCATAATGTCCCCGTGTGGGTTCTGCTTACGGCCGCCAGACAGAAGTCTCTCAGGTTATTGGAGAACGGGATGTCAATACTCTGAGACATTTGGGGTTCCTAAATTTTATGAAACTCATCCCAACATTATTATTCTAAGTAAAATAACTAACACAAAGAGAAGGAATTGGGAATTGCTAATAGGATGCCCGTTTGGAAATAAACTGAATAACAGAAACCTCAAAAATTCTTCAAAATCTTCAGAGCAGAGAAGAGCAACAGGCCCACAAAACCCTCCCTGCTAACTAATCATGCAAACGTAATGCTTATTTGCATGATAACCTATTGAATAATATATTTGTAGACTGCTGCCTAAAATTTTCATTTAAATACATTCAAATGAAAACATCAGAGGACATTTTTTAAATTCTTTAGCCTATTTGGAGCCTGGCTACTTTGGCCTTAGCTATCACAACTATTTTTTGTATTTCTGCAGAAGTTATTTCTTATTGTTGGGTGCTCCAGCAACATATATAGGTATGTATACCCTATTATTTTTTGTAGCTACAGCCATGAATGTACATTTTTAAATAAAAAAGTACTATTTTTGAGAATCATTTTATTATCATTCAATTAAATATCAGAATTTTGTTGCCTAAATCTTTCATGCAGCATTAGACCAGCTGTGTTTTTTTTGGCTTTGAATGTCATAAAAAAATGATCATCTAAAAGATGGAAAAAGAGTTGCTTTACTACCAAAAAACACATTTTTTACCAAAGGTTTTACCAAGATCTTTTCTAAACTAAAGCAAATTATTTTCTTGTCCGATGGCTTTCTTAGTGAATTGCTTCTTTCACTAAATGTTTTCACATCTTAACCTTGTCCTGCAGTTTTATGCTGCTCCATTTTGGGATATCAGTATAATTATGTAGTACTGTAAATTGTTGGGATTTGAACTCTAACTATTGCTACTATTGCTCAAAACAAAAAAAACATTTAAATGTACATAAACTACATTTTACCTCATAATTGCACACCATGTCCACCATCTTAGAAAAATTGCTTTTGGCACCTTTTGGCTTCACGGACTACAGTAGTCCAGTAAGTTTGGTCAACAGAAAGTGAAAATATGCAGATTTATTCTCCAAAAAATTCTTTGCTGCGTATTTGTTACAAAATGTAGGTTTTTACCAAAAACATTGAAAAACAGTTCAAAAGTGAATGTCCCTCATGTATTTGTTGTGAGGCTCAGTATTCTGACCGCGTTCCTACAGCACCAGTCTGTGGGCAGACTGTATTTCGGTATGCCGCAGGATCTGAAGGGAAGCCCCCCCCCACCCCCCGCCCCCCCTCCGTGGGTGGAAGAGCTCGGCATTAAAGTTGTGGGTCACATGCTGTCACTCCTAATTCATCACCTCGCTTCTATGACCACCAGAAGCAAAAGCAGGAGGCTGAGCTTAAAAAAGAAAGAGGGAAGACAGTGGGAAAGGTTTGCGAGGTTAGCAGGAGAGCAGTCATGTGACGCCGCGCAGCCAACCGCTGCACTGTGACCTCACAGATCTGCAGGTGTTGAAGTGAAAGTGATGCGGCCTTCCACTGACCTGCTGGCCCAAAGTAATCCTGCTGGAGTCCGCTGTACACCACCCCGCTCTGTCTGACATCATGTGGAACACGCACACCCTAACCAGGTGCTCACTTTAAAGAATTCGGGACGTTAAACAGAAACCTGGACTGAACAGGAACTGTAGCATGTGTGTGAACGCAGCAGGGCTAGGACTGATCTTACCCACAGTCATGATAGACACGTCCTGAGAAAAACCAATGAGCTGCTCATGTCTGAGCAGATGGGAATTTTCAATAAATAAATACAAAAGGTCACATTGATTGTAGGGATCCAATGAGCTAATAGTTTGGCTGGAGGCTAATTATCTGTGGCTCGCTGCCTCTCTGCAGAACCGTGTTTTTCTTCTGGCTGTGCGCTTCAAGGCTGGAAGGAACATGAGGAGTAAAAACTGCTGTGATAAAAAAAAAGAAAAGTTTCAGGCTGGATTTTCGATTTTATTTGCTTTTATAGCAGATTTTTACATAGATGATTAATCCGGTTGTTCTGAAAAGTTTAGTAATGGCCTTTGCTGCAGTTTTTTTTCTTTTACTGCTGCTTGCTTTGTTTTCCTAATGAGGAAACTCGCTGCTTCCTCTCATGTACTCACTGGACACTGAATCACTTTAGATAACAGATGGAAAATAAAGTACATGCAGGGACACAGTGCATTCAGATATCTGCTAAATATCGAGGTAATAATAAAAAAAAATCCTTTTCAGCTTAAAAAAGACTCAATGCTCTTACAAAATGTAAACTGTGAAAAGGCCCTCTTTGCAAATTACATTAAAGAACAAAAAGGCAGAATGCGTTCAAAGCTAGCAGGCCCAGATGTGGAACATGGTTTTAACAGTTTTAAAACTTGGATTGTGAAGTACGAAAACACAAACAACATAACATATACACATGTACATAAAAATGTGTTCAAAAACATAAACAGAGAAGAGGGGATTATTATATCAAATGTGTTGAAGACTCCTTCATGTACTTGGGAGCTGAATTTATTGACTGAATAAACGCCCATTTGCTGTGCCATCATTCTCTGGACCTTCTGCCGTGTGAAAACACTTAATTCTATAGAGAGCTGCACACATTTCATGATGGGAGACTCAAACTCTTGCTGGAGCATTTAACAGCAAATCCCAAAGATTTTCGAGAGGATTATTGTTTGGTCTCTGCAGTGGGAAAGTTCTGTCTGATGCACCTTGAAACAAAACTTTATAGCTTGAGCCTGCTGAGTCCTGGCATACTCATCCAGTTTTTATCTAACCAGGAGAACTGAAGCCTTTTTTAAACATGTTTGTTGACTTTCTTCCATTCGGTGTCATCAGATGTTTAAATGATACTCAGCCCTAAATATCCTAGCACCTCTTCTGGTTTCAGAAAGACTGTAAAGCTTTGTTTTTCAGGCTTTATATACAGACTGTGCACCACCAAATCTGACAGCATGTTGCAGAGCTGAGATTATAAACTATGTATTTAGTATTTGTATATTTTAGCATTTTTGTGATTCATTGTGCGTTGGTATCTTTTTAGAAACAAATGGAGGGATTTAGAGTGTTTTAAGCCCTGATGCATTTTAAACTCTCTTCAGCATCTGAAATGTTGAGCTACCAATGGGAGCAGCTAAGCGAGCAAGTTCAACAAAGCCTGAAAAAGACTCCCAGATGGAGGAGGTTAATGCCAGGTCTTCCATTAGTGGAGAGCGCCAATGAAATTGACAGGATTGGAGGTCTGTTTTTGACACAGTGAGAACAGAGTCAGCAGAATTTCGGGTTTTCTCACATACAAGGGCAAGAAGTTCAACTCTGAGCTGAACTCAACTGGAAGACAATGTGTGCCAACAGAGGGATTAGGAACAGCAGCAAAATAAAAAGCTGGAGGTAAGTTTGTGTGTTGTGAGCAGTGGAGACCAGGGCCGACAAAGCCACACCGAAGCCCCGGGACATACTGTACAGATGTCAGTCCAGTTAAGGCTCATGGGTCAGTACTGAGGAGGTAGATTAAACAAATAAAGATAATAACTATGGTTAGGGTTGCCTGTTTGCCATGAGGTACACCCAGGTAAAAAAAACTTATCACCATTGGTTCTACAGAGCAAATCTCATTTCAAACTAACAGATACAAAAATCCCAGTACACCTGAAAAAAATCTCAGCACCACGACCCATCTAACACATTTTACCAAGCTAAATCAGAAGCAACAAATTAAAACTAGCTAAATGAGAAGAGCTGGATGAAACAGCAGTAAAACACCAAGGAAGAGTCAAACAAGGTCCCAGGAAAAGAAGCTCAAAGTCAAAGCAAGGCATTATAGCTTTACAGCAGTTTCCTGTCATTATGGGTGTTGCCAAGCCCATTTATTTCTATTGTATTACTTTTAAATAGACGCTCACAGTACGGTCTACTCTGCTCTGGTGTGTCTGGAGATCCACTTCTCCTGCCCCCACGTCACCTGTATCCACCTGCAGCTTGAAAGGCTGATGCATGCAAGGAGCTGCAACACAGATCCTGATTCTGGTCAGAAAGCCGATGCAGCATGGAGAAGAGACGGGAAACCTCACCTGAAATTGCAAATTAGTCAATGGCAGTAGGGCAAGAACCCGATAGCCTGGGCTCCTCTGCTCTCTGAGTGTAGAAATGTTTCATTTGAGTGGAAGTCATCTTTTCCTTTGCCATTTCCCAGCCTGCATACAGCCCATTTACATGGTCAGTCACGCTCAGTGGGGCTTCTGATGGTGCACCAGCATTATGCAACAGCGCTAGCGATCCATGAGAACCGCAGGGCTAAAAAAAGGTCGTTGGGGGTTCATTGGTACCATCCTGCACAACTTGGCACTTGGCACAACTCAGCACAGCAACAGAGAATGAAGACTTCTGAGATCACTACAGAGCTCTCTGCCTCAGTACAATGGAAGCAGAAGGCCTGTTGTGTTGGAGCCATAACTGTTTCAACACCCACTCCAAAAATATGAAAATATATTGGAGCCCTAGTTTCTCTGGATAACTTTTGGAATCCCAAAAAAGAAAATGAACTGAGTTAGTGCTGTGACTAGTTGGGATATTTGCAGAGGACATGCTGCTGCTCATAGTCTGTGCCTCGCTTGGGACCAGGAAAAGGACCAAAACAATCAGCTATCAAACGGCTGTGAAATGGAACAGGACCGAAGTAGAGCAGCATTTATGTTTTCATTCAACAGTTACATTTATTAAATCCAAAACCAATTGACAAAAGTCCATCTCAGTAAAAGGTGTAGAGAACACCCAGTGACAGCCCAGATGGAATGAGTCTGGTGCATCCACGTCTAAAGGAGAAGGAACAGGAGGGCCCGTGTTCAGCATGAGTTCACCTTTACCAAACCGTGATCACACACAGGAGGATCTTTGGTCTACTGCTGGCATTCAGTGATGTTTAAACGCTGGTGTACTGGATCTATCCTGATTACCATCACATTCCTTTATGTCCTGCATCAGGTCTTTTAAGTGGTCTAAGTCTCACAGATTCAAGAACAAGGAGCCATCAGTTGGTCACAGTTTGTGAAGATCAGGTTGAAAAAGTAAATATCATCTATCAGTGTGTTTTTTACACTCACCGGCTTACAGGACATAACATATTTCTGCCTGACTCACCCACAAATACACACATACGTGGTTTTAGATTTCCTTTTGACGCATTTATAAAAGGCATTGTGGAAAAAATGAAAAGTCACACAGATCACATTGAGAATTTCATATGAATTCCTGCCATTAAGAACCCTAAGCTGTTGAATAAGTGCTTTGGCCTTTATTCAACACTTCTGAGAACAGTTACAGCTTTGAGGAAATACAATAGTTCCTGATAAAGTGATTGCTCGTGGTTTTGGTGGCTTTTAATTTGAACGAGAGAGACGACCTCCTTCAGACTCGACATAATGAATCAGGTGAGAGTCACTCTTCACCTTCTGCCGGCAAACCTGAACAATGAGCTCACTGTACTCTATTCAATACATGAAGCCAAGATGCAATAGTTCTATTCCTAATCTGATTTCATTCTTCCATTTTGATTACATTTCTATGAAACCATTTTTATTGTTCATCTCACAACCACACTTCAGGGCAGAAAATAGAAGAGAGGCGAGGCAGTGAGAGTCAGACACAGACCTGCCTCTCTCTCCCCAGTTGCACATCAGAATAGACAGCTGGATATTCTGGTGTCTGGAGGGAAGGCTGGGAGCTGTCCACAAACACAGAGGTCGAGACATCCAGGATTCACAGATGAAAGTAAAAGAGTTACCCCTGCAAATACCAAGCTATCTACACAACTAGCCTCTCAGATTTCCCCATGTTAGTAACTCCATAATAACAAATGCTACTATCTGGTGGATGGTCTATCTGTATTTGCAGACTACTAACTTTCCAAAGCTGAACGGTGTTCGCTGGTTCAAGCTGTGATTAAATTAGATCTGACCACACAACTGACACTGGTTAAATGAAACAGGAACAGAGGATTTGTTCCTTTAAGGGCAAGCCTCAACAAAATAGCTCCATTTGATTATTGATCATTAGGTTTGTACAGTCCAGCTGTACAATAATATTCAGGCAGCATCCCCAGATGCAGATTTGTGATTCCAACACAAATCCTCTTAAATTATGACAGTTGCAATGTTTTCTTGGAAAGTGTTACAAGTGAGAAAAGCAAATATGGATGTTCATTAACAAAGGGGCATAAGATATTGGAAAAATGTTCCCTTTGACAGAATCTAAAGAATTCCAGTTTACTTGATACTACATGTTAAAAAAAATCCATACCTAATTCAGAACCACCCTGTTACATCATCATCTCCTCCAGTCAGATTTGAATAAACTGTGATATAAATCTGAAGACACTGAACAATGAAGTCACCAGGTTCAATACTCTGTCAAGGAAAACCTTACGGAGGATGACAAAAAGCTATCTAAATGAAAATGATGTCAAACAGATAGTTGTCCAACTATCCATTAGATCATAACAGGTGACTGGACAGGTGACCAGTCCATCAAATGGTGGAACAAACTAACAACCCCACAGGTCAATTTACAGTCACCAATTGACCTAACATGCTTGTTATTGGATGGTGGGAGGAAACCATGAACACACTTGTAAACTCCACGTGTGAAGAACCAGCTTTGATCCAAATCTGGAGCCCTGTCTCCGTGAGTTGACCTGAGCTGACCACCATGCTGCTGTACAGCACATGGACTATTGTGTTCAGTCTAATTATTCTTAGTTCAAAGGGAAAATGGAGCTCCAGCAAAAGAAACAGGGCATCTTCTTGAGGAAGTAGCTCCATTAACTGAATATATGCATGCCTCTGCTGTGTCTCCGCCATAAAACCCCTCTAAGTGCTTAACTATGGGATGTTATTCAGCGCAGATGTATTGTTGATATTAGAGCATCCGCATACTTGGGTGATTAGTTCCTCCGAGCCATCATAAGTAAGCTTCAGGGAGGTTGGCAGACTTAACGCAACGCTCTCCATTATTAAACAGGTAACTCTTTTTTCATAGGGAGGAAATGAGCACTGCAGGGAATAGAAGAAAAGTGAGTTTGAAGGCAGGAAAATAGGGACATTCTAAACACTTGTTTAGGTAGTTGTCAATCATATTGTTACAGGAATATGATGCTTTTTAATAATAATGTTGAGAGGAAGCGAAATGTTTTGAATGTTCGCTGCTTTCCTTAGAACGTGGAGTCAGGGGACTTCTTTGAAGTGATGAGAAAACGATCTGATTTCCATCAATGCTTTCCCCAGTAACTCAGCTCAAATATACAGCAACTGTTACACCACCTGCAACCCTAACCCACCTGAGCTTCATCAGCCAATGACGACATGGGATTTCTAAAAAGGTAATTTCTACCAGATCAACATGGTCGCCCTTTATTGGGTTGATTGTCTTGTTAAAATGACATTGGTGAGTTTTTCTTTTCCTTTGTATTCTCTTTAAGTGAGTAGCACATTCTTTATGGATTTCGTTGACCTTTGGTTTTCCTTTGGGTCACTTCCTGTCGCATATGTTGTATGGAGAGATTTTGAATTACAGCTACAATGCTGAAGATTTTTCCTCTGGGATCAGTTGAGTAACTATATCTATAAAAACTTGTTGTTTTTTAGTATAAAAGGTGGAAAAGCTTCATTATGTTTGTGTTGACTACAGTAGATTCATGATTGGGTGCTCAGTTTTGGTATCTGCTCACCTGCCTCTCAGTCTCCTTCTCAAATTCAAACCATCCCCTGGGACACCGTCCTGGACCACATGTTCGACCAGAATTCATTTTTCAAATGAATAAAACGCCTGTTGCTTGGTGTGAGCGGAGTCTGCCTTCAGCTGGATCTCACGAGCTGAGAAAAACCAGCAGATGAACTGACCGAAGCCGGACTCAGGATTTTAATGATTTAGTAAAACTGCATATGGTGAAAGAGAATTATCTACCACTTTTTATCTTGATCATTTACATTCAAATGTATATGCTTTAATATATTTTTTTTTAATCTACATTTGTATTGTTTTTTCTAGTTCTTTTATTTCTATATTGAGACGTGTTACTGCCTCCCTTTCCTGCTCAGAGATGTTTCAGCCCAGACCTCTTAAACATGACACCTGACTTGAAAACGTGGAAACACAAACACTTCTTTGTATGCAGGATGATCTTGTGAGTAAAAGAGAGCAGCTCCTCTTTTCCCAACACTCTGAGTTCTGAGCAGATGAAAGCAGACTCAGGAGTAATAGGCTGCATCGGATTGGATGTTAGGAAGTCATGCATCTCCAGACAGTATCTCTTCTGTTAGGAGGCAGAAAAAAACTCTGACCATTAATGAAAAAAAAGCAAGAATTGAAGCTGCCAGGATTTGATGACAGAAGACATCTGGAGATATTAATGAGGTCAGCCATTTTGATGGGTTAACAATATCATGTCGCAGAGGGTGGGCCAGGCTGTTGTCTGCCGGAGGAGAGGAGCACATGACATTTGGCTAATTATCTTGTGGTGCTGGTGATGAATCAGACTTTTACCATCACAGTGAGAACTTAGTGTAGAAGTTGGCTGCTTGAGCGGGTGCTAAACCCATCATTAGAAGAGAGGCTGTCGGGTAGTTTCTTCCCCGGCCTGTCATATAATAGCCCTTTTTTCTGTAAAGCTCACCTTGCTTGTATCTTCTGGCAGAACATCTGACAGCTTTCAGGTGAACTGTTGCTGAATTTTTCTTCAAGAGAGTTCAGATCAAAGTGTGAAGAAATACAATAAAAACGTCAATGGCATGCAGGAAAATTCAAATAAAGACTCAAAGAGAATGTTCCCCATTTTCTGGAGCAACGCGTTCAGGCTGCCAAACTTTCAGAACAACCACAAATGACAGGAATTGATTAAATCTTACTTGAAAGGTCCAGGAGCGACCCTACAGTTGTGGTAAAAACCAACACACTTCCAGCACTTCTCCTACAGCTATCGCCTCATTTCTGGGAGCTGCAGTTTTAAAGATAAAGATTAGATCCTTTATCCATGGTTCCCAATACAAAAGGCACCATGCTGAGTCCTCTGTGACTGTGCGGTTGGGTTTGCAAAACTTTGACCTGAGCTGAAGTTTCCTCACCAAACTGATGAAAATGTTTTCATAATGGTGTGAGCAGTTCTTATTTATTATTTCGAAATCCAGGGAATATTCATCAGAACATTGAATGCTTTTGCAGCCATGTGACAATGCATCTTCCTTCCCTCATTCATTGTCTGATTGAAACAAGGGATCACCTTCCTGTCCTGCTCACATTATGCCCCTCTGCCCGGTCCCCGCTTATCTGACAGGCCCCAGCTTCATAAAGCTGATTGGAAAGGCAGACTGCACTCCTCAGCACTGAAGATGGCCTCTTCAGTGGCCATAAATGACAAGTTGACTGACAGCCTTGGATTTAACTCTAATTACACCTAGGTATTAAGAGCCAAAACATACCATTTATAATGAAAGCGCTTCTTCCCAATAGAGGCAGAGAGTTCCTCATTGTCTGCCCAGAATCTTCTGTCTCTCTCTCCTTTTGTTTCCTGTCTCTGGGTCTGACATACAATACATCACTGGAAAAAGGAACATAATGCTTGTCATCAAAATTAAATAAACAGGTTTATGGGGGCAGAACAAGCAAAATCCTGCAGAGTCTCTGTCAGTTCAGGAAACAGATGTTGAGCTGAGCTTGGTGTTTTCGGCTGTTGTTCTACCTCAGTATCTGATGATCGCATCAAAATCCTTCCCTCCACTTCTCCTCTGTAGATATTACATGAAACTGGCAGTGCTTAATCTGTCATCTGCTGTTGAAGCAGGGCTGCTGCCACACAGATAAAGTTAACCAGGAATCTGAACTTCTTTCTTTGTTCAGGACCTCCGTTCTTCCTCTTGGCTCGTCGTAAATCCCTCTGCTTTTCTCACTGTCTGTTTACCTCCTCTTCCATTGCAGCCTGTCCTCTGGCTGCGTTCTGACCTCCCACTTCCATTCCCCCCTCAGCGTGCTGTGCGTTGCTTGCCGTCCTGGCAGAGCTTGGAGCTATTGAACAGCTTCTAGTCATCCTTCATTTTATTGAGCAGAACGGCCGGCCTGCCCGGGCTCCATTAGTCTTCATCTGTGTGCACCTATCCTCTACTGGTGTTCATGTTGAGCAGCACTGATCCAGGCCGGTACGACCAACACAAACGCACATCTAGACACATGCCCTCTGTCCACAATGTCACTTTGATTTTTGAAGTTTCACACGAGCTCTGAATGGATTGTGCTTGTAGAAACTAATGGTGAGTTTTCAAAACTGCAGAAAATGGGCCATTCTCCACATGGAAATATCTACAGAAACCAAAAAGACACATATTACTGACAAGGCATGCAGTTCTGAGAGCTCCCAACATACTGAGTCACACAGAGAGGCCTGTGTTAAATCCCCTGCAAAGTTATGAATGACGCTCTAATGGAAGAGCAAATTGTCCGAGGAGAAAAATCAATTTAGAAAATTGCTTGAATTCTTGCAGACCTGATTCATCGTCCTTAAGAGATCCCACAGAAAGGGAGCGAGATGAATATCTCCTTGTACTTTAGGGGCAATTGCATGGATTATACATGGCCCCCCAGGACTTATCCATTGTGTCTCTGTGACATTATTCCCATTGGGTCTTTTATTTGTCGTTAAAGGTCCTGGAAACAATGACCAGAGGTAAAATGTCTGATTACATAGAAGCTTTCAAGAGAAATGAAGTCACTGTAGATTTAAACTCACGCAAGGCAAAGCCCATGAATAACGTCATGTTTCTTATGTTGGTTTCTTTTTTCTGATTAACTTTCTCTTAAGCTGCCATGTTTGACAGCGACCCCTGCAAACAGGTCTTTGGTATTCAGCGATGGCGTGAATGCAGTATAACATGAGTGTGAAGAAATGAACAGATGTAGCCATTATCTTCACTCAGGATGTGTACAACCCATGAATTCAATTCTCGGTCACTTATTTTTTCCCCCAAGCTTTTGTTGCCCAACAACAGCTTAAATTAGATCACTATCTCGTGCTTTGCTCTGGTGATTAGCTCATATGCTAGTGCAGGCTTCCATGTTCACTGAGGCATGACTAGAACAAGAAACAGAGGAGAGAGCGACTAGCTGTCATGTGCAAGTCCTCCAATAGCCATCTGTTCCAGCATTTAAATCACCCTGTGTGAGAGCCTACAACATACCCCATGGGCATCACATTTTCACCCATGCAGCAATCAGGAAATGTTCCGACTGCTCATTTAGGCGATCTAGTGTAGAACAGCAGCATATGTCTGAATGGGTGAAGAAAGACAAATCAGATGGCATGTAGGTCAGTTGTGTTGCCACATTAGAGCAGGAATAACTTAAGCCACTGCTGATGGGTGAGAATCAGGAGTCCAAAGCCAAGAATAGAATGAAGGACTGTGGGAATAA
>CAJRST010001113.1:18910158-18952658 GCA_907169785.1 Menidia menidia
CTTTGCATAGATTTAATCATACTTTCTCATGAATGCTTTACACAATCATGCACACACAAACAGCATCAGCTGTGTGAAACGACTGTGTCACATTGCAATCCGACACCATTCAAATCCACAGCTGCACTTATGCTGAAAAGCAGTCTGTCGTCAAGTCTTTTTATTTGACAGCTGTTCCAAAAAGACTGCAGTCCTCTCTATTGCTTTTTTATTATCAACATGCTTTTTTTTCCAACTCATTCTTACACTTGGAAGGCTTAAAGGATAAGGGAAATAGCATATCAGTTACTCCGGCTCTGTGAAAATGCATGTAATACTCTCCATAACCCCATTGTTAATGGAAACAAATCCAAGATCCACCGCAGTGCAGGCCACGTATGGCTGTAACTTTTATGAAGTGATGGTCATTTGGATGCCTCCCCGCTGTAGGTTCCAGCTCCTCTAATTTAATTTTGACCTTTCCATAAATTCACACCCATTTCCCAGCCAGAGATTGAGAGCAGAAAGATCTTTAGTGTTTCAAATGAAAGGCTGTAATTGAAAAACTGCCTGGAGCAGCGAGGACAAATGATGGGATGTTCGTTTTTACGCTGATACCCCTGAGAAAGCCAGGGACGGAAGCACGTAAGGACGATGACACACCTACAGCCAGACCAGGGCCTTCCATCAGCAAGACACATCAAACCGTACCTACGGTTTGCTGGTGCTGCTCTTTTGTAATTCTCATGCATGAAATTGTTCCCAACAAGATCGGGGGGGCAGTGGTAGGTGCAGTGGGTTCCTTCATTGCCTTTTGCAATTAAGTAAAACTACACAGGAGAATGGCTGCCCTCCTCCTCGCCGCGTACGAGTAATTTGAGAAAGGTAGCCTGAAGGCTGTCCTTTAACAAGCTCATCCAGATCGCCATCTAGAACAGCACTCTGGGGGCAGCTGCCTGTGAGGGCTGCGTGTCACGCTGAGGACCAACTGACAAACACACGCAGTCCCGCTCTAACTCCAGAGTCAGAAACTACACGCGGCGAGCTGACATTCATAATGCAGCAGCTCCAGTGGTCCTACAGGCACACAACGCTGCTCCACATGCAAAGGGAGTTGCTCTGGAGATGCTGATGCAGGGTAAATGTGTTTAACTTCATTCCAAAAGACCCTCATTGTGTTCCGGAGGCAGCTGGATCTTTCTGGCCATGTGTTTGCTAGCTGGTCCCCGGTATCACACGGTAACATCACACACGTGATGGATCTCTGCTTTGTGTTTGCTCCTTTTCTTGGTTCCCCATTTTGGAAGAGCGAATGTTCACCATCACACGGACCTGAAGGAGAGGAAGAGGGGAAAGAGACAAAGTCTGAATTAAAAGATAAAGCAAACAGCAATAGTTTAAATGGAAGGAAAGAGAGATGCTCCACCCAGAGTGGTTATTTAGAGTTTCAATTACAGCCCCCGAACTCCATTGCCCCCCATATTCAGGCAGTGTTTGAAGTTAATTGGACACTGCAGTAGGGCCACTGACTAACGCCGACCTTTAGGAGAGCACCATTTGACCACGTACCCCCGATGCCCCCGCGTCTATCAGTCATCCCGTCCGTCAGACAGCAGATGCTGCTTCCTGTAGGCTCGCCCTGACCTTTGACATTAGCATCGAGTGGAACAAGAAGGGAAGCTTTTTAATCTCTAGTGGAACACACAGTGATACAGTGACATGATTAAACACGGGTATGCAGATAGTGCACACGCGGGGAGGTGGAAAACAAATGCCACGCAATTCTGCCTGACGCCTCCTCCCAGTCCAGCCGGGACAGCCGGGCTTCAGCCAGCAGCTGCCCTCTGGACTAACCTAATTAACCTGCTCCAGCCCCGCCCAATGCAATAGAAACTTAAGCCCAGAGATCACTGCTGATGGAGAACTAATGCTATCCCTCCAGATGACCAGGGTGCCCCTTTTAAAGAGAAGATTTGATTATCTCCTGTTTGTAATTGGCTAATGTGTGAATTTGGAAAGTGTGTGAGAGCAAAATATTGAGAGGAAAAGCAGACAATGCTCAGACTGAGAGGCCAAACAGTCTGTGTGTGAGCTCCAGATCCGATCCACCGTGAAATACAAGAAAAACTTTTCTACTTTTTTGTTGTTTCTGAAGGGAGAGCTGTCAACATTATGAATACTGAGAATATTGGGTTCAGGCAGCTGATATCAGGCAGTGGTAAATGTTTTTGTCACCTTTTGTCTTGACTTTGTCTACCAGCGTCGTGCCAATAAAATACCCCTTACAACCCAGACTGAACTGTATTGAATGGAGGAACTGAGAGGCAGATGGGAAATTGAATGAATTCTTGGTGCCTTTTCAATCTTGACTGTCTCATACTGTTTCCTCCCCCAAGAGCCTTAATTTCCCACAGTCAATATTAATCTCTTGCTGGTGACATTTGCAACACCGTATTTGGATTAGATTTCCTGATTCGTCTCACAATCTGCAGCACGGGGCCGTGCCGTTCCACGCTCTATTTTTAAAACTTGTGGAGTGGCTGTCGTGCAGCAGAACCTCTGCTGAGCCTTTACCACCGCACAGATGGTTCCCTCACAAGTAGGGAGAGAAATTAGTAATAATGAAAAGAAAAGGATTTGCATAATTGAAAATGAAGAAATCATTCAGATTAACCTTTAGACCAGACATTTTGCACTTTGGCAGTTCTTTGTCTTAATTATAACAAAAAAAGCTTCATTAATACTGATTCATTCTCACCCAGAAAACGTGGGGAGGTTTACAGAGTGAGACATGTAAAGGTCAAATGAGATCCAGCTTTCTGAATCCTGTTTGTTCTCAGAGGGAATCAACAGCCTTCCACAAACTTTCTTTTGCTCATTTCAGACGTGATCAACTTAACAAGTGAAAAAAAGTTAGATTTTTGACGAATTTTCATGAATTTTATCACTTTAAATCTTTTTTTTTCACACGTCTTACACACATTTGCAATCCTAATTGCAAAAATTACCATTTGAAGAAGCCGCGATGAAAATCAACATGATAACCTGTCATGATTAGAGCCACCAGCTCTCCTCCCGCACAACGCCCGCGCTGCCACACTTCACTGCAAATAATTGCACAAGTCAGATAAGATATTCTGAGAAACTTTCAGAATTATGCAGCCCTGTTCCCTCACTGCTCGTCTGAGCTTTTCCCCTCACACAAACCCGTCCAGCCTCGTACTCAACGTGAGCCTTAAACTGTTTGGTTACACAATGTGTTGGGACCATAACGAGGTCTTTACACGGACATGATTGTGGAAATGCAAGCATCAGTCTTTATCCACTTGAGAATAATACCCAACACAGCAGAACGTCATGGTGACGGGAATCTGCCCATTCATCAAAACAGGGAGCGGAGTAATTTGTGCGCTCATCAGGCACCGCTGACTCCACGGATGGGAGAGCTTTATTACAGATGGCACTTTTTGTGAGAATTATGTGTGTGTAATAACCAGTCGTAGACTTAATGTGCAACACCTATTTCCCACCCTGTAGGAGCTAACAAAACCCACATGCAGAGTTAACATACCTGCACCCTAAAAGACTGCTGAATTTCACCAAAAATAATCAGCTTCAAAATGAATCCAAGGCTGTAAATGTCAGCATTAGGCATGCCTGACATTTGTCTTTTATTCTAACAATACAATTAAAAATGATTAAATTAAATGGGCAATTTTTTTTTAGAATCAGTAATACTTATGTACTAATGTTAAGCATATCTTTGTTTTGTGAACTCATATGTAGCAGATTCTGATTGTTAGAATTAAATCAAATATTTATATATTATATGTTAAATAATTATATATATGTATTTATCAATATGATCGAATATTTGGGACAGAACGTGCATCCGAATTATCTACAGCTGCCACATTACACTGACATATTAATAACTGAGTCTGTCAAACAGCCAGAAACAGAGCAACCTCTTTTTTAAGACCAGATCGTCCAATCCATAAAGCCACAACGTCAAGCAAAGATTTTGGGTTTGGATTTGTGTGACCTCAGAGGAGAAGTTACTGAGAGGAATCAAGAGATACTTCTCATAAGTCAAACAATATTAATGCAGAGACCGGATTAAAAGAGCTGGCTGTGGAAGCACATTTCAGGCACGTTGTGGAACAAGTTGGCCTCTGAGGCATTCATTTCAAATCTGACAGACGCAGTGGTGTAAAGCAGTGGTTCTCAATTGTTTTGGCCCCTCTTTTGAATTTCTTCCATCAAATTCATCTCTGCATGATGCTGATTTCAGCCCCTGCTGCTTGGTTCCTTGTAGAGAGAGAATGCTCCACAGAGGTAAGCCATTTGGAAATGCATGAGTCAGTGGTTTGAACAGCAGAAGGTTGGGCTTTTATTTTCTATTCCTCATGCATCAGCCAATATGTGCATATCAGTAGTGTTTTATGCGCTATAGGCCAGTAAATAAGTGACTGTGATCTGATCTGATGTGCACAACCTCAGTGCAGAGAGAGCCTGGACTCCAGGTTCCAGCCGGATTCTAATGGATTCCCATTAAAAACACTGTGCACATTATTTATCTCCAAACATACTGGTATTTTTAGAGGAAAAATCTTTGGCTAATATGTGTGCCTCTCATGTATTCCTCAGATGATGCATGCTTGTTTTCACCGCAATATGACTCAGGATATCTGATATTTTACCTAATAATTTCTTGTGCAAAAGGGTATCTTTATATGCAAATGATCATTTAGGAAAATGTCATCTGCATCCATTCCGGGCTTTTGGAAATCCGGTTTGTACATGAGCAGAGACCTAATAATCCAAATGGTTTGGTATGCCTTTCTCCTGCCTTTTACTCCTGCAGTCCAGTCCTGTGTCTGCTCCTGGCCCCAGGTCCACCTGCAGAGGTCCCCCACATGAGTCAGACATAGAAAAGGTCAGAAATCACAATTGGTCCATTATGTTTACTAAAAATAATAATCTGTTACCATAAAGCAAACGAACATCCTGCTGGGCAGGAAACGAAGGCTGGGAATGCTGGTATCTGCGCACTCTGAGCAGAACTGTTTCACATTCAGAAACATGGTCTGTAAAGGACCAGCGCCTCCCCAGTGTTGCACTAACGAGACCTGACCAGGCTCACCCGGAGAGAAAACCCCAAACAGCCCCATCCGAGATGGAAAAAACCTCTAACAAATGTGACAGTTAACAAAGCTTCTGTTGACATGAGCATTAGCTTCATGTAAGACATCATATCGGTTTCATGCAGCGAACTAGACAACAATATTAAAACAGAGTGTCTAACGTGGTGAATAAGAATGCAAACACCTTTAGAGAGAGAAAAGCTCCTGTGCTGACTGATCTTCTCTGTAATGGCTTTGAACAGCAAGACGGCGGAGTGAAGGGGAGTCTGGACGCCTCAGACCCGACACACAAAACGCTGACACACACAGTAACCACATAAATCCCCAGTATCTGCCCACATCGTCCGTCACATCAAGAACATGCATAAACACGGGCACGCTCTCAGCAATTTCCTCCTTCAATCTGCGGCCATTCAGGGCAGCCGTGGCGTGCCAGGCTGTGGAGCCCGGGATAATGGGGCGGCTGGTGGGTGGCAGAGGGGGCTGACGGAGCGCCTCACATGTATTAGAGAAGTACAAGCGCACTGATGAGGCCCGCTGAGAGACTCGCAAATGGCCTCATGTGGGTGCACAGACTCACTGGTTGCTCTGGGGCTGGATGAGAGGGGATATGATTCATGGTTCCTGTTGGCTTTCCAACGTGGATTTCTCTATTTCCCATTTCAGTCAATCCTTTTTTTTTTTCCAAATGAGGCTGATGGTGGAGGGACAGGGGGCCCCGGTTTTAAGTTACACCAGATGGCAATCATTTATCATTTTTCTGTTGGGCTGTGTGTGCAGAAGGGAAATGGCGGCTTTGGCTTCACCCAGAACTGTAACCGTACAACTTTCACCCGTAGCTGCTGTGTTCAGCATGTAGAGACAGAAGTGTAACTCACAGGCTTATCTATCATTGGTCATCTAACAGTTTCAGACCTGTTCAGACGTTTCCTCCCTCACTGCCCACACAGACACAGAGTAACGACCATGTCAGAGTCTCTGGACTGCTGACCACCGCCTCACAAAATCTGAATATGTGTGAGAGAATCTAATACTTCTGGTCACCTTGTTGATGAATAGGTTCAGTGCTGGTGTCCACAACACATGTGTTATACTGACCCTTCACAAAAGGCTCCTTCATCGCGCCCTCATGCACTCTGTGTGCAGACCAGAAGACTGTGCAGATCAGATTAGCTATCAAAGTCAGTTCCCTGGGAAAGCTGATCATCCTGGTCTGCAGGGTGGCCGCCCAGGGGCTTGTAAGGCAAAGTTAGAAACACGGGAACCAGCCAAATGCATTAATCAAGTGCTGTAAGTGTTAATGTCTGAATGTCTGTGTTGGTAAAGTAAGCTGCCCTGGACAGCGGCCAGTTGGGAGCCTGCTCTAAACGTCCTGTTGTCAGAGGCTGGCAGGCAATTCTACAAAGTGTTTTCTTGACAGGGTTACTTATTATTGCTACACTAACTCTCTAAATGTAAAGAGGCCCTCGCTGACAGAAAAACTACAGTCTACAGTGTGTAGTTATCACTTTATGGGACACATTAACTCCGTCCTAAATATGATCTCAGGAGGCTACCAAAGAAATGTCTGACCAAAATCCAAAGCTCGTTAATTTTCCTGAGCGGTTCAATTTGTCTTGAATGACAGCCGTCCACCTAGTTTAGAATGAGTCAGACTACATAAAATGCACTGCAATAATGCCTGGATTCAAATATTTTTAATAATAACCATTGGAACATTTGATGTATAATAGATTTTTATATTTGCAATGAATTTCGACAGTTTTAAAGCTGCATGAGACAACAGTGTGTTCCATCATGCTTCTTCTTAGTTGAAACGTTTGGAATCATTGCATACAAAACAGGATTTTCTCGCCTTTCTGTTTCCAATAATCGTGACAGTAAGTAGCATTTTGATCTTCATCTGTTGGTGGAAACTCCCATCGATCTCACGGGTACCAAAGCCCTGCGGATGGATGCTGTCACATTGTGAGCCACTTGTGTGGGACTGAAGCTGCCCTGATCCCCAGAGGCACGGATTCCACAAGCTGCTTTGGGCCTGATCCCTTAGTCCTGCAAGTGGTGAGCTGCACAAACTGAGGATCAGACTTGTCTGAGCATGTCACTCATCTCCTGTCCCCAGCTTGTGCTGCATCCTTCCTCTTCCCACTCTCGATAGGTGACTCAGAGAGCTCCATTCATCCACAATCAGGAGAAATGACCATCTTGATTGATACCAATCCATCCCGAAAGCTCATTAAAAAAAATAAAACTAGATTATCCTATGCTTCTCCTATGTCTTGTTTGGGCCCATTGTTGTGCGTGCGTAACATTTCGGGACACACAAGCAGTACAATAATATAATTTCTTTTTAGGTCCACTCTTGGTTTGGTTTGGTATGGAGAGCTCCCGTGTTTATGAAGAAGGTCATTTAAAGTGCAGGACACATTAGCTCAGGCTGAGATCAAGGAGGTTAACTTAGTGTGAGCCCGTGGGGTTTGGGGAGAGGATTGAACCGTCCAGCCACTAATCTGTCACGCCCTAAATACAAAAGGCCAAATCAAAATGCTTTCATGTCTAATTCTTTTCCGCCAAATAACAGTTGCTGGCTAATGGGTTAATCAGCTTTCATTTTGAGCTAGAGTTTGAGAAAGCGTGGATCTTCTGTAAAGCAAAGGCAGCATGCATGGCCCTCACGTCCAAAGGTGAAAGAAGAAGGTGTAAGCATCAGCTGGCAGACTGTGGCCCAAAAAAACAGACCTGGCATGCCACAAAGTTCACAGAAAGGGAAAAGAAGCTGGAAGAACAGATGAAAGACCGCAAACAAACAGTCACCGGGAGGTTTTTGGGTCAATCTGAATTTAATAATGATAAAATATTATGCCAACAACAATAAAAAGCTTATGGATTTATTGCAGATGACATCTCTCTGACAACATGGCTGTGTGGCATCTGCAGACAGGACTCATCGTCTCAGTTTAGTATTTCCCTCATGTCGGGTCATTCAGAGTTCACATTCAAATGTGCAATGAGCTTATGACTCAAAAAGATAAATAAATAAAGCACATTTAGTCTGCAAGGTTGAGTGAGCTGGTTCGCCCCCAGTACAAAAATCACATTTCATCTCGCTCCAATTAAGGCACGTTACACAGGAAGTCCGGGCCAATTTCACTCTAAGCTGTTTGAAACCAAGACTAGGTAAGAAGCTAAAAGCTCAATTATTATTGGGATTTATGGGGCGATTTATCTTCAAAAGGTAGAAATAGGACTCACATTCATTCAAAAGTACGAGAAAAAGGTTGGAACTCTACAAGAAGGTCAGTAACTGAATATTTGTCTTTTTTTAAAAGTTTTTCTGGTGGTCCACGTCAACAATGTAACAGATCAGGAGACGTAAACCAAAGGTTTAATCAAATTGCTAAAACGTTCCTCCCATCTTGCCGGTGGCTCGGCCCCTCAGCAGGAACACGCAGAGCATCCCCGCTCAGCCTCTGAGGGCCGAGGATTCATTATTTACAACCCTGACGTGCATTCAGGAATCCATCTGTAAATGCAGGATTCAGCCTGGTTTGGGCCTCTGAGCTCCGCGTGTGTCAGTTTTCAGCTTAAAATGCTGATTTCATATTTCAAATGCCGGGTCGTTTGTCAGTGAGAGGCAGAAATTTAGGAACCACACCAACAAATGTCAGAACGCGATTTGGTGTGGTGTCACTGCTAATAAGAGTAAATCCTGTTAGTGACTCCTCAGATGAGTCAGAGCTGCGAGCTGCTGATTTCTAATTGGTTTCAAATGCTGTTGTGACATTGTGCTAATGACTGAATGCACTCACCTGATGAAGATGTTATTCCACATGAGAAATTACAGCAAAAAAAAGCTGCCTTCCACACATATGAGGGTAGTGGAATGTTATTTACGGCACACGGGCCATTCAAACAGAGCCGTCTTGCTAGCGTAAATCAGGTCAGCTTCAGAGCTCGGAACAAATTTCTTCTCATCACGAATTTGTGATTTTTTTTTTCTTTTCTTCTTTTTTTTGCGCTCTCCAAAAACATATAAGACCCATCAAGCTTCTTCTTCCTCCCACTAATCCCTCTATTTTAATGCTTGTCCACACTGGGCTTGGCCACATTAAACTGATGATTAATGATGTATTGATTGGACGCTTTTCTACCACTGAGCCAAGGTGCTGAGTTGACAGCACACTTGCTTATCTGAGCCACCCAGCTTGCCAGAAGAGAATGTTTCCTGCAGGGAAATAAAAGCCTGGTACATTCTGGGACACATTAGTGGATTTTTGTTTTGGAGCCGCACAAAAAATCAAAATCCCTTGGATATTTTCATTTGTGGTTTTGATGGATGTCTCACACTGTCATGTAAGATTAATCTTTTCGTCTGCTTATCTATTGTTCTTTCCACACAACACTGTTTGTCAAAAATCAAAACTCATCTCATTTACACAACTGTCAGGTTTCGCATGAGGAAACAAACCACATTTTCCCTCAAGGACATTTTGGAAAAACCGGCAACTCTTTTCTCCTATTTCATAAACCTTCCAAAAACGCTGAAATTCAAACTGTATAATTTTATTTCTGTAGCTCAGTATTCATGTATTTAGTAATAGTTCATGTATTTATATTTATTATCAAGTGTGTAACTGAAAAGTCCACTTTTTAATGCTGTGAATACAGTAGATTGAAAAAAACAATAACAGTACATTGTAGTCATACATTTTCTATTTGACATATTGTGTCTGTATGTGAACAGTATGGTTATGTATACATATATATATATATTTATTTATTTTTATATATATGTATGTGTATATGATGTTATCATATGTTTAATTGAGTGTGTTGGTTAACTTTAATAAGGATGTTTTCCATATGCTGATACCAGTCATTTTTGGAGGTATTTGCTGATGGAATTTCAATTACCTTTGTTTTTATTTATTGTTTTTTATGTGATAGTAAATTTAGCCTCTGTGAGTGCTGTAATCAGACCACACAGTGTCAAATTCTAAATACAACGATATTTAATGGGGTTTTAATGGTAAATGTAAACAAAATAATTTAAGTAATATATGATTTGAGAAATATTTACATAATAACAACAGTTTACTCAATAGATATCATCCAGACACTTTGGTTACTTCTATACATTTCTCAGCTTTACTATGACCTTATTACACATTTCTTTAATTCATATAAACTGCACAACCTCCATGGATTGGGTTTATTTTCCTACAAAACTCAGAAATGCTCAGTCAGAAGCTCTGGAGCATGTTGAAGCTGGATCAGAACGGGTAAATCTGTACCATAAACATCATTTTTAATCGTGCTCCATGGCTTTTTCAGCACAGCAGTAGGTGGACTGTCAAAGGTCATCCAGCAGCTCTGTCCCTGCACTCTGCTCCACGCTTCCTGTCCAGTTCAGACATTTCTGCAGCCCTCTGCCCTCCTCATCCACACACACACACACACACACACACACACACATAAAGCGGGACCCTGTTAAAGGCTGGCTAATTGACCCTCCTCAGACCCCCTCTGCTACATTAACTCCCCATATGAAGGCATCATGTCCTGGCCTCCTTCTCCTGCCATAGTTTGGTCTTTGTCATTGCCATTCTATTTTTGCTTCCAGCACGTTTAAGAACTGATACGTTCTGCCCGATATATCCCTCTCCCCCGGTGCTATTTTTAATGGTTTAGTGGTTTAATGTTGTCCTCCTTTTTCTGCTTTAATTCATCATAAGACGGGCTATCTCATTGGCCGCTCCGCCCTGTGGGAAATATCCCTCGCTGATATCTGGACTTTTTTATTTTTAGGTTGCCTTTCCCACTCATGACAGTGTGCGTATACAGCAGCCATCAGCCGGCACTCTCTTGACCTTTACCATTTTGAAAAGTACATTTTAACCAGGGTAGAGTAAATTACCTGCATGGAGATGACATTTCCAACTAATTTTCACTTTGAGGCAAAATTGGTGTATTTCCAGAAGAGCCGGATGAAAAAAGCTGATGCTGTCGTTCCATTATTTTTTTCTTTTGTTCGCATACTTTCGATTTGTCTGTGTCACGCTTGCCTTCTCTCCCATGAACCGAGTCCGTTTGTTTTTTAACTATAATTAGGACTTCATATCTTCATCTCTCTTCCAGATGACCTGAGCAGCGTGCAGACTAATGACCCAGCCAGTGTCTCATTCTGTCCCTCTCACACCAGAGCCCTAAAGCCTCATCCAGACACTCTGGACTCTCTTCACCTCTGATTTGCTTTTCCTCCTCCCTGAGTCCTTGTCTGATTGGTTGATAAGTGTCATTTTGGAAGGCCTCCACATGTCACTGCCTTCTCATTTCCTGGGGGGAAATGGCTTTTTTGCCTATTTGTCGGTGATCACAAAGAACTTTGTCCTGTGTGGACCACTGATTCTTTGCTTCTCCACAAATACAATAAGACCCGGGCAACAAGGGCAGGTTTGAATTTCACCTTTTTAAAAATTATGCTTTAAACTATTATTATTACAAGATGTTAAATTCAGGATGGTGGGGTGGCTGCGAGATGGGTGGCCATATTGTGTGTACGTGTGTGTGTGTGTGTGTGTGTGTGTGTTATTTTGTGTTATTGTGTGTCATGATCAGGTAGGCTTTAAAACGTTTCTTAGGTCAGTTACTCAAATATATGGAGACCTGTGTCTTTCATGTGCTTTCAATGTGTTTCTGTGTAGAAAATTGTGTGTTACTTTTTGTATAAAAGGTGTTTTGTGTATTAATAATTTGTATTGAATGGAGTTGGGAGCTTGAGGGTCCTGCGCAGTATCTCTGCTGTTCCTAGGACTTTCCCTCTCCTGGACAGAGAGCTTGGATGTTGTTCCAGGGATCTGTTGGAGCCACTCTCTTATATTTGGAGATAAATGGATGATAAAGGTCTAATGACATAGTTTATTATGGTTAGCAGTGGGTTTACTGTACAACACTACTTCAAGTTATGAGCCTCAGGGTTCCTTGGATGAACATTGGTGTTGTAGATATTTCCATAGATGTTTTCAGTTTTTGTTCCTTTTTTCCGATAAGGCTGTGAGCTTCTGTCATACAGTGATCTGTGAACTCTGAACTTTAGTGGCCTGCAGTTAGCTCATGGTTAGCTCATGGTTAGCTCATGGTTAGCTCATGGTTAGCTTCTCTGGAAGTTTTGTGTGGACTTCTGATTCAGAGACCAGACAGCAGTATCCAAACTCACAACTTCTAAAGGCTAAAGAAGGGGTGTCAGATAAATGATTCATGGGACTGCGCACCATGGATTTATTCCCCAGAGTCCGAGTGTCCAGCTGAAGTTCCACTGAAGCATGGTGAGGCTTCTCCAGCAGATGCTTGGATCACCTGACTTCAGCTGGAGTTTCAACAGCTGTTCAGATGATGATATCCCGTCCATGATCATAATATGAATAATTTAAAGCCTTCAAAGAGTCTTTAAAGCTTCTCTACATATGCATGTGCTATTTTTAAAAGCTAGGTGACAGCAATAGCAGTTATTTCAACTGTGTTAGCACGTGCTACGTAGTTATAGCTATCCACAAAGTACAGCCATAAGAATGGTGGCTTTTTTTTTTGGAGCAACTGCACTCTGAAAGTTGATGGGGAGACTTTTTATTATTTTTGCAACCCACATTCTGGACCGTGCAAAATAATACACTTACAAAATGTTTGTTTTTACAATTAAAACCAGCATAACTGCAGTTTTTCCTTTTTTTGTGGAGGGGTGTTAATATGAAATAGAGCTGAATTTTCTTCCATTGTGTTTGTGTAATCTTTTTTTTTATCTGTGCAGTCCCGGAAGCCTTGTGATTAATTTATGAAAAAAGAAAAAAGTGCAAACCCTTTTTTTCCCCTGAGTCTCTCTTCCTGTGCATTCCTTATTAAATAAGTTAAGCAGGTAATTGGTGTCTGAAAGAGCCTCACGCTGTTTGTGAGGCTGAATAACTGCTATGAGACTTCGAAAACCCAAAGCCGTGACACAAATTCCAAGGTCCAAATAAACTAATGACTAATTTGGGCTAATTCGTGGATATATTTTGGGATGATGTGTGTGTGGTGCAACAGTCACCAGGCGTTAGATCACCAGATGGACCTGTGGACTTCAGTGTCTGACTCCTTTTGCCTGCGTTAGTTTTTGTTCCAGATGGTTTGCTCTCATTCATCCTGCTCTTTTGTTGAGACAATGGCAAAGAAATGGAAAATGCAAAGCAGAAAATAATATTTTGTTAACATTTAAGAACGGCGTCAGTCCTCTGTAAATGTTTGCTGTGGTGGTATTTGTTAATGGCCATAATGCTGTTATCCAGGTCCAGCGGCAAAGACAAAGCATTCCTTACTTCTACATTTACATTTTTCATTTGTGCCTCCGGTACCTTGTCTCCATGGTAACAGCCCCTGTAGGTCACGGGCATCATGAGTGAGATGACTCATTTAAAATACCTGATTGTTGCATAACACATTTGGGCAAATTTGGACAATAGAACTACAACGACATTGTACAGAAATTCGGAATAAAGTAAAACTCCAACGGATGGATGGACGAGGCTCCTTTTTATTATCTATCATGTGCTGTTTCAGGCCTTTTTGTCTTTTTCCTTGAGCACAACAGGAAGATTTTTTTTTAATGTACTGCAAGGATAAGACCATTTGTCAGCTAGTTTTATGTGGATAAAATAGATTTTTTTGCTCAAGTTGAATCCAATACAACTGGTGAATATGTGATATTGGAAAATAATTTCATTTTTACACTGATCCTTCTTCACAATTCAATAATTATCAAAAATTATAACATACACTCAGGTAATGATGATGTATTTTCATACTGTTTGAATTTAACTAGTTAACTTCTGTGTAATATGATGCACATTGCTACAGTTCTTTAACTCGATTTTTTAAAACAGTTTGCTATTATTATGATAAATGTATAACTACTAAACAACTACATATCTTAATGTGTTCTAGTTGCGTGCTAGCACTTGTTGGACTTTAGTTTAAATCCTTTGTGTGGAAAAGCGTCTGATGGCTCTAATCTGTCACTAAAGCGGTCCCTCTCAGACACACTGGCACTGGTGATAAAT
The DNA here is from genome assembly GCA_907169785.1 of Menidia menidia. NCBI lineage: Eukaryota > Metazoa > Chordata > Actinopteri > Atheriniformes > Atherinopsidae > Menidia > Menidia menidia. The sequence goes on from CAJRST010001113.1 coordinate 18,924,374, forward strand.
CTCCTGAAACCCGAATACCATAAGATGTGGAGCGACATTACATACCTCTCTGGATTGGGGAAGAAGTTTTGAAAATCTGGGCTTTTGTGTTGTGATCCTTGTGGTGGATTCACTTTGAATTCTCTGTAGGTTTGTTTGCAAGTTTGGGATTTAATCTTTCTTCCCTGTTGTGAAATCCAAAATATTCAGATCTGAGGGACGGTGAATACACATTTATAATTACGAACTGATGAGACAAGCTCCAGTTTAGATGTAACACACACACCCACACACGATGAACACATAGGTGTTGCCACCTTATTTAATATTTCATGTGCTCAATCAAAACCTGCAACCGGCAACAGAGAGCTAAGAAACTCAGAAACTGTTTTTGATCAGATATTCTTTAAATAATTAAAGTAAACTCAACTGACTTGAGCTTACTGTACAGTGGTGGGCATAAATACATCTGTACCTGCTGTGTTAGCACCCAGAGATTCTCCCAAATACGAGTGTGTGTGGGCTCACCTTGATGAAAAACACATCCACAGGTGATGTGAAACCACAGAAAAACCTGCGGGGCCACAGGGGAACTGGCAAGGTTGAATGAGAGAAAAAATCAACATGTTTATTTCAACGTGTTCACTTTTGTAACATGAATGAAAAATGCTTTACGTATAGAGACGAGTTGAATAAGATGAAATAACACACCAATGTGAGCCCATTTATCGCAATACTGATCAAACACAGAGCAAACGGCTTCAATAAATCATTCAGATGTAAAAGACACAGCGTCTTTTGAATCTCAAGGCTCATGGAGAACTCAGAGGTACCTGCTGGTGTGGAGAGCTGCTTCTAAAGATACAGACACCTTTTATCTCCTCATCCTCTTCCATGTGAGGTCCTTTTGTGGGCCACTCCTCAGCGTGCTGAGTCGACTGTTTGGATTTCCGAGTGAAGCGATTCTTAAGCTGAGCCGGACAATAGACGTGTGAAGGACGACTTTCATAATGTCTCTACACTCTGTCTTTCTGTACTGTAAAGGTCAGGGTAATGCTTTTAATGGAAAACATCTGCTCGTGTTTATGTCACAGTTGAAAACAACTGATCTTATTGGCTGCTCTGAGCCACAGGGTGCCGTCATGGTGGGAGACGTTGAGCAGAGGGACATCTATCATCATCAGAAAGCAGCTGCTCACAGGCCTCTCCCATCAGGCTAAACCAGCCATGACTCACATGCTACGTTTTGGATGGGGTTTTCAGCCCGGCACAAACAGGACACAGAACTGGACCAGCAGCAGGTAGCTCTGACCTCTGACCTCTGAGCCACAGCCTCCCCTTCTTCCTAAAGACTCTAACTTCTAATGTCACTTTCTCCTGTGTAGAGACACTAATGAGCCAAATGTCTGTCCTGGTGCCTGTTTGTTTGCTCAGATTAGAGAACAGATAAAAAGGAAGATACCCACGAGCTCCAGTCACAGATGTGTATAAAATGCCAGAGAGCAAAAAGTCTTTTTTAATAAAACAATGTTGGAAGAAAGAAAGAAGGAACAGACTTACTAATGATTTGCCCGTGGCAGAAACCATTTTTTTGTCTTTAAAACTGCTAACAGGAGGGGGTCGGGGGTAACTTAGCATCTGAAATGCTGCACACTGATTTTTGTGGAGGGTCTTTTTCATACATTTTCAGGACGTTTCCTGACAACTAATAACTGAGGAGGATAGTTTAATTCATTCTACCTAAAGGAAGACATTAAAAGCATAAACTGATGTTAAAAACATGTCATTCCTGAGGCTATGTGGTACTTTTAACTAAAGCCCATTCAGCTAAGAAAGAAAACCAACACAACAAGATAACATGAGAACAGTAATTACACCGAGGCTTTCAGCAGTCCTTCTCATATCCACATTCTTTTGTTTCTCATCTCTCATTTTAACTGTTTAATATCTTCTTTTGCTGGAGTTTGATCGGGTTTCCATCCACCAGTGCTGAGGAATGGAAATTCTATCAGACCGTAATGAGGCCCTCTTAGGCGTGGTGAATCAGAGGCTTATTTCATATTTCTTTGTTGATGAAATGTTTAGGTTATTATAAGAGAAAACTCTTAATGTGAAATGTGAGGAATTACCAGCTACTCTGTTCAATGTTTTGGTCACTCCACTTGATGATTGTGTGTTTTTCATTGTTGTGGTTTGTCTTGTTTTCTTTAATGCACAGAAGCCATGTACAGATATATATTATATAACATTTATGTGCTAATAATTATCACAGTTTTTGCTGCAGGAAGCTCGTCACTTGCAAATACTGCTTTCAACTAAATACTGAAACTACTAGGAGGGAAAAAAACGAATTTCTCACTCCGTTAATAAAGAAAACATCTGTTTTAATCATTAAACAATGTTAGGTTCTGACCTTTGCCGGTGTTCTCAGTATTCCGTCTACACCTGAAGGCACCCTGATGGGCGTGGCCTCAGAGGCACTCACCTGAGGTTAGTTTCACCTGGCCAGCCTTCCTTCACCAGAACAAGCTGCCAGGGCCGCTTAAAGCTGAACTTTTGGTCTGAGCCAGCCTCCAAGATTATTCCTTTGTGCTTCTCTGAGCAGTTGTGTTTAAGCTCTCTTTTTCTGTGGCCTGTGCAGCAGAAATCAGCATTTTTTGCACGTTCTCTACAGGTAGTATTTATTTTTGTGCTTTCCCTGTTTCTTTTTTACAGAATATTATGTTGATACTTTTATCCTATTTTCTTTTATCCTGTTTTTCTTTTTTAAATCTTTATTGTTGGTTTCCAATAAAGATTTTTATTAAGAGATTCTGTCTTGTTCCTGACCAATTTCCGGTGAGTAGATCCACACTCTAAATTCCCTTTAATTAGAGACTGGACAGTCAGAGATAAGAAACAAGATATCAATCAGTTTTGCACCTGAAACGTTAAGGTCCCTTTCTCACTGTTTTCTCACCTTGTATTGTAAAAGAGAGGAAAGAATGAAATTCCCCTGCTGTCACGGGTCCAGCAGAATGACTTAGTGGTCAGCGGATAGTCTCTGATGTGGGCCGAATTAGTTGTCCCACTGAGGGCAGAGAAAAGCGAGGATAAATGGTGACAACTGGAGAGATGAAGTCCCCGGTGAATTTACTTCCCACGACAGTGAATAAAAAGCAGGAGGGAAAAAGTGAGTGCCGAGGTTTTGTGGTCTGAGCTGACACAGGCAGCCGGGAGAGAAGCTGGCAAACATTTAGACTGCGTTTCACTCAGCGTTGCGTAAAATGTTAAGTTGTAAAATTTTCCCCATGGTCACCCCAGGGGAGAAAAGAAATCTTGGTATAAAAAAAGAGAGGGAGAGAGAGAGAGTGCGGAGAAAAATGGAGAGCAAATAAATTAGGTCTGCTTGTTCATGTATGGTGTAATGTGGAAGCAGCTAAGTCAGCAGCATTTCCCCCCCCCCCCCATGGCAAAGGCACCACTCCGTAGCCTACTTCTGAATCCCAGCCAGCCGGTCCCCTGCAGGAGGACACGTCCGTCCCTCTGCTTCAGCTCCACAGCTCCATGTAACGCACACACACAACATCTCTTTACAACACCAACGTGTTTGTGTTGCTGCACTTTAAATCATTTTAAAGAAAAAAAAACACAATCTGAATCCAAGCTTTTTGGAGGAAGCACTAAAAGTCTGGGAGCTTGACTTCCCTCCACCCAAAAGGGCCACAGCTCCTATTGTAGTTAATCTTAATAACCAGCTTACAATCACATCAAATACTATGTTATTAGATGGAGGATTTATTTGAAAGGGAAAAGAAAGAGATGGGCTCATGAATTAAAGGGGAGAGAAACAGAATGCCTTCATGTGGACGGAGATTAAAATCCTACAAGCTGCATTCAGAAAGCTGCTCAAGCAGGTTGTCGTCACCATTAAATGACACCAAAACGCAATCATGTCTGAGAGGGATATCCTGAATCATTTAAAGGGACAACTCATGTCCTGACAAACCCTGTTTGTGCTTCTGAATCTGAAAGAATCAGCACAGTATCTCATCATAACGGCTCATAGTCGGCATCTGGAGGCGGGAAGAGGTTTGGAATACGGTTGTTGGAAAATCTGAACAAGAACTTATCCTCTCTGTGAGCTCTGTGAGATCTGTGTAGGACAGCATGAGAGAAGTACGGATCCATGATGCACCTCTTTTCCCTCTATAGGCCCAGACTGCTGGGGGGCTCCCATCATGCACCTCTCCTACCTTTAAAACAAACACAAACTCAGCTGGGATTGAAACCAGCAACCTTCCTGCTGGGAGGTGATGGTGCTGACCACCGCATGACGGATCAGAGTGGCTTTAGCATCTGCTTTTTAAATGCACAGTCAGAGGGCTGTTTCCAGTCTGGAGCCCTCCCCAGGCTGAACCTGGCCCCCACCCAGAGGCAGCCACACTTCAGCCTGACCCTGAACTGAGCACAGCGAGGTCAGGAAATGGATGGATGGTGAGCAGGACGTTTTCCCACCGCTGCAAAGCAGCAATCCCGAAGTCAATAGAGGTTTGTGTTGTTCTGACAGACCAGTCAGCAAGCTGGAATCTGCTGAATGAGACAGTCCTCCATCCAAAAGCGCCTCCATGGGACTCACGTTCACGCTTTAGAACGGTGTTCACAAAGGCCACCGTTTTATTCTACACACTGACAGAAGCTCTAGCCAAAACTGTTTTCTAACTCTAACCATAAAGTGCTTTGGTCAAGTGTTAATATATTAGTGTGAGTCCATACTAAAACATGGGAAATGTATTACTATTGATATGTGATCTGATCTGGATACACTTTCATGTGCTCTATTTTCCTCATGAGACTTTCAGGAGTCCTTTATGCTTTTATCTAAGACTTTAAACAAACTGTATGATCACCTTAATTATAAAAAGGTGTCATGCTGTGAACTTTCTGTGTTCAAATATCCTCATTTGTGAAAGAAAAGGAGTTATATTTTCTATGTTGTGCTCAAATACATTAGCAGTCAGTTACATAAGAAGCAGCCGTTTCCTTCCAGGTGAGGGTGGAGGAACTCTGCTTTAGAACTTGGGTCGGTGGCAGTCAGGTGACAAAATGTTCTGAATATATTTGGATGCGTTAAGACTTTAGCAAAAGATATGCAAATGACAAGGTGCCAATTATCATCTTTTGATGCCAGTTTCCTCTTTCTGTCTGTCACCAGCTGGGGGAAGAATCATTTGAGTTGATTACTGTACTGTGTCAGATGTTGTCATTAGGGCAAATGAAGAGATGCAGATGAGAGAAATCAATAGGGAGCACAACGCTGGAAAAAAGAAAGGAAAGGGAAGGAAAAAAATGCAAGTAAGCATCAGAGAGTAAAGCTGGAATCCACAGAAAGAAAAGGCTCGTCTGTGTTAGATCAAGAGGCAGACAAGCAATTTTGAAAAGTTATTTTTTTCTGACAAGTGCTGATGTGTGAGTCTTCAAAGGAGCAATGTGTCATGGAGGCCGGCAGCACCTTTCCCAGACTGTCAGCCTGGCGGCATGGTAAGTCACAGTTATTTGGTTTGCTTGGACAGACACAGAAGAGGGGAGGAGGAGGCTGGCACCAGGAGTGAAGGGCTGTGGATTTCAGAGGGCAGTTAGCATTTAGGCCGTCATAAGGAGGCTGTGAGGAGGCTTACGGGAGCCGGCTGTCACTCAGCTACACATGTATTTCCTAAACTCGCAGTTGTCTGCCGCGTCTTTGTGGGATTATGTAAATGAAAGCAGCTTCCATTCACATGCGGATACAAACAGAAGCACAGCTGTCTGTTACATTTGGCAGGTTTCACCCCGAAACAACCAAGAGGGAAAGACTTTTCTGCACTCTGATCAAGACTCCAACTAAATAACATGCTGTTGCTTTTATCTTTAGTTTGAATGCACTGTAGGGGGACAAATTCACCTGTTATTGTACAGACAGATGTATTAATACTCCTAATCGTTTTGTGTGAAGGCTACATGATGTAGAGAGATCTTTCCGTAGCACCAGGATGCCTAGATAATGAAAGTATGATTATAATGAATAGATTCATTTAGTGACAACACTCAGCATCACATAAGTGGCTCAGAACTGATGACAGTCATGTATCTGCTCCGTCCCAAGCTGCTATCTAAGTGTCCTCATTAAACTATCATGGCAGGAATCATCCATAACCATCCTCACACAGACGGCAGCACTCTGCTTCTCCCAGCACAACTTCACAAAACATGTTCGGCCACACGGGGAAGTGGACCCGGCTGGTGAAAGTGTAGCAGTTGAGGGTTTGATCTCTTTGTGGGGACTTACCGGTGAGTCATGCTGTTCGTCTTTCACAGAATTACATCATACCAGTATGGTCAGGAACACAAATGTCACCAAACCCAGCCCAGTTTTAAGGCCAAACCTGAAATAGCTCCGTTGATGACATGGAAAATGTTGATTTTTTATTCCAAACAAGCATTGAGTGTGAATACACGATAAACTGAAACAAAACAAAGAAGCCTGTTTTTTATGTCCATTTATCAGGAAATTCCTGATTCAATGGGCAATTCTGATTTTCTAGCCCTCTCAACAATAAGTACTCCAACCAAAGCGTGAGTCAAAAATATCTGAAAGACCTCAGAAAACTGAATCAGATTCTTCTGCTGTGAAACCCTGTGGTTGTAATAGATGTGCCATGCGACTCTGGCTAATGGAAACGCGTTTGGCTTTGACTGAAAAACCCTGGTCGGGAGCGTATGTTGCTCCAAGACCTACATAAACCTTTTTGGTATTGATGGTGCTCGTCCAGATGTGCAGGTTTCCAGTTCCACATGTACCGATGCATCCAAACTCTTCAGATGAGGGCCAGGATCAAGCTGGGTGGTCCAGAAAAGACTGTCCTTTATTCCCAAAATATATCCGGCATTTCAATCATCCTGTCCGCAGACCGGCTCTGCCTCAGATACGCTTTGGTCCAGAGGAGATGGCAGAGTTTCTGGATCCTGTTCACACACAGCTCCCTCCCTGCTGGACGGAGCTTTAACCTGCAGCTGTGGACGCCGCGTTGGGTTGTGTTCACTGACCATCGGTTCTGGAAGGGCTCCCGAGCCCATGCAGTGATCAATCAAACTGTTTCCTTTTCCTGATTTCCAGCCGTGTCTTTGACACTGAGATGTCTCACGTACATTTGGGACGATGCTATTTACAGTACACGCTGGGTGATTTACAGTATTGAGAATTTTATATCAAGGAATATTTTTCGTTTAGCCAGTGAAAACTTGTTTAATTGGAGGCGACTGTGTGTTGAATGCTTGTGTGTCCCGTACATCTGTGTGTGTGTGTGTGTGTGTGTGTGTGTGTGTTTGCAAATTGTACAAACTTTGAGGGGATTAGGGTCTCATCGCGATTACCTGTGTCATCATTAAATGATCAAAATGTGAAATAACACATCTAACAGCGTGGGACTCAAAGAGAGCAGTCTTCAGAAGCCCCCCAGTAGTTCTTTACAGACAAATTAGGACTTCAAAAGAGAGGAATATCCCAACTGTCTGGTTCTGCAGAGGATTTTCGCAGTCTGCTGAAAGCTGAAAGCTAAAGCCTGAACAGTTCAACAAGGTTACACGTCTCAGTCGCATTACCATTTGCTAGGAGCACAACTTTACTGAAACCTGTTGTTTATTGCTGTAGTTTCTCACCTGTTGGAATGAGCAGAATGGAATAGCATAACTTTATCTGCTCTGGGAACTGATAAAGTTTCAATTACCAATGCTGGCTCCTGAAATGAGCTGAAATCTGATAAATACGCCAATGAAATGTATCCACTTTATTTCTTGTGGGATCTGCACTTTACAGGATGGCAGCATGAGTCCTTCTGAAGACCATGAACAAATCAACTTCACAACAGAAAAAAACATAATACCTAATAGAAAACAAACATAATAGAAAGACATACTGCAGCACAGTCTAAATCGATGACTATAGCATCATTTAATTAAGACATCTGCTCCACTGCATGTTGACAGAGTTCACAAAATTTAGCATTTTAACTGCCTTTGTCTCTTTTTGAACCAGAATTAATTTTCTCATAACATGTGATGTAGATTTTCTAAAAATAGGCATGGTGTTATTCAAATGTTTATCATGGGATGACCATGAAATGAACATTGATTCAATGTCTGTCCCAGGTCATGTTGCTTTATCAGCTGCAGGGGATAGTTTTCTTTTTGTTCAATGTTATTTTTGCTGTATGTATTTATCAAACACCAGATTTTATCCCAAACTGTGAACATTGCCTGTAAAGTTGCCATTTAGCAGGTTCCAGAGCAAAATGTTCTCTGGGCCGTAGGTGTAGGTGAGCATTTCCTAACATCCACTGATAAATATATTCATGTAGAGTTCAAGATCTTCCTCAAATTCTTCACATTATGTCGAAAGTCATGCAAAAAGTTTCCCAGATGAATCTTTATAAGGTGGGCCACAGTAAAAAACACTTTCAACTTTCTTGTTGTATACTGTTCCACTTTTTTAAACTATTTTTGTGCTTGTTCTTTGCTGAGTTAAACTCAACAAAAGTACACACCCACATTAATCTTACTCCGTTTCTCTAACTTATGTTTGGTAAAAAGTCTTGCTTGTTCCTTTTTTTACATATTTTAGTCTCTGCACTGGAGCCTACTAGCATGGGGCCTGTAGCACAGCAGGAAAAGGCTTTCAGGTGAGGAAATGCAGGGAAGAAGTGGCCAGTCACACGTCCTATATCATCTCCCTCAGTGTGAATGGATCTGCACGTGTCCAGTCTGCAGATAAACCACCAGGCTGGAGGCCCACAGAGACCAAACCATGCACTGTCATCCCTGTTTACCACCACTTTTCTGAGGATACTATATGTTGGTTTGAACCAAGTGAATATTTTTCATGACTATATATTTTCTGATATTGCTTTTTTTCACACAAGACAAATGAATATAAAGGTTAACGTGAACATGCTTATTCAGTCTAACAATTCAGAGGGCTTTTACATAACATGCTTCATTCATGCCCACAGCTGATACTAACATTCACACACCAATGGTTGCATCTGTAGGCAGCTCGGTTCAGCCTCTTGTCCACGAATGCTTCAACATATGGCCTGGGAATAAGCTTTCTGATTGGCAGGTGCTAGCTCTTCCTCCTGTGCTACATGGAGGCCTCATGGGCCTCTGAGGCCATATGTGAGAGTAGATGTCCTCAAGGGGAAGTCCTTCTGATCTGTTCAAGGGACAGTCTCCCTGCACTTGTGCCCAAATGAGGTCCATTTCAAATGTTAGTACATGTGCTTGTATTTCTGCTTTATCCTGTGACTGTTATAAAACAGCAGACAACTTTCAGTCATTTCTGAACATAAGTGCACAGACTTTTCCAACAACAGCTAAACAGTCTCCTCTGCTGGCCACACCATGCAGAAAACGGACAGAGTCTACTCAGCAGAGACTATGTACTATGAAGGGATACCTGATCAAACCAGTGATAGTCAGCACCTGGGGTTGAATGGCCAGCAGAGGAAGATGAGAATGTTCCTCCTCACTTTATCTGGGTTGTCACTGATGTATCTGAGGCAGCTACTTACTGGATCATCTATTGCCTTGCTTGGGAATTAGCAGGAACAGACTCAACATTTCTTGGCAGGCGACTGTCATTTGGAGGCTGACAACCTACCAAATCATCCACTGCCTTACCAGCTTGCCAAAACTGATGGGATTACCTGCTGACTTGGCTCATCTTCTTTCTATTTAGAGGCAGAACGGGGCGGTGTGCGGCCATGACGCGCTGTTGGCCGACTGTCGCTGCGTCCATCACTTAAATCAGTTGCCAAAAGTCCTCCGTTGGGACTTCCTGGTAAATATAAACATCCAAATACTGTTTTAATTCCTCTGCTCTTGGACTGGCAGCCTGTCTGAGATGGACCCGGCTCCTCACCTAATAGCATCGTGCATTGGCTCCGTCCCCCTGCGACATCGACTTGGATGAAGCTGGTATAGAAAACGGACAGTCGTCGGTTCATCCTTGTACTTAAATGGTGGAATTTGACGAATTCAGTGAATTTCCCTGGTTCTGTGTTGCTATCGAAAAGTGAAAGTCCTCAGAGAAATCCACAGAGGATGATGGGTGAGTTACAAATAGACTGTTGACCCTATAAACAATATCTACCCTGGCCTGTGTATTACAGGGTACTAAATGAAATGGCTTGAATGGTTCACTTCAGAAAAGTTAACATGGATGAAAAAACTGTGACATCAATATGTAGCCTTTGTTGTTTGTATTTTAAACTGGTAAGAGACTGACTTTCTGATATTACTGAATTTAGGTTTCAAAGTTGCATCAAACTGTTTGGTGGTGTGTTATTGTGCAGTGAGTATTACACGGCGGGTTGTGACAGGCCGGTGATTTGAGTTAGCGCGCAGTAGCCTTCGGTGCTGCTGTCCTGCATCAGGGGGGTAATGTAGAATGAAATGATGTCTGTGTGAGGTCATCTCAGATGGAATGAGAGCAGACGGAGGGGCTTACTCTGATGACCGAGTGAAAAGTCAGCACTGGCTCCCTCAGCCTTATTTTTACCATGTGCAGCTTAAGAATGCAAATATTTAAACTTTTGAAAATATCCAAATGCAGAATATAAAGCTTCAAATGATAAAACATGGTTTTACTTTCTATAGATAACATGAAACAAAGAATGAAGATCTGAATTAGTTGATTTGAAAATGAGACAGTGACAGTGTGTGGAGTGCATAGATCAAATTTCTGCTTTGCCTGTTATTATTGTTGTTATAATAAATAATATTTTGTTATTATTAATCCAATTCTCAGTGATATCAAAAACTACTTTTTCTGATGTTTCCTTGTCAAAACATCAGCATTCACCAAGTTAGGTGCAAAAGAAAATGAATAATGAATAAATCAGATTAAAAAAGGAAATCAAATGAAAAGGTAATAAGCATCAGATGAGGCTTTCAGCTAGTGCACAGGCTGGAGCAATAACTCTGCTCCGTTAGGTTCTACCAACGCCTGCTGATCCACCAGGTCGCTGCAATGAAATGTTATTTTCTGTGCTTATTGCAACAGGCCTCATATTGCTCTCTTCACTTATCTGAATATAAGTTACAGATTATTTGAATGTTGATGCAAAGCAATGTGAAAGGATGGTAGTTCAATTCATCCATCCATCCATTTTATGTACCCCTTATTCACAGTGGGGTCATCGAGAGGGGGGGTGGAGCCTATCTACTCTGGACAGGTCGCCTGTCCATCAGTTGACCACATAGAGACTAACATAGGAAAGAAGCTGGGAAAAGTCCTGGTTCCCCCAGGGACTCCAACCCAGAACCCTCTGGTCCTGGTTCCCCCGGGACTCCAACCCAGAACCCTCTGGCTGTGAGGTGATGGTGCTAAGCACCAAACCACTGTGCCTCCCCTGGTTCAACTGAATTTTGCTTTATTTCTAAAGCAGAAAATTACAGCAAATGTCATTGAATGGAACTTCGAAGTCCAAAAACCGAGTATATTTTTTTCTTCTTGTTAGACGAATGAATGCATTCTGTAAAACAGGCAAAGAAACAACTCCTGGAAGTATTCATGAAGGATTAATCTGAGTATGTTTTAGACATCATCCAAACACTGATCTGTAATGAGGTTTCCAACTTTAACAGGTGAGTCAAAGCTAACTGAAGCAGCATTCAGAGAGAAACTGAGGCTTTTGGGGCACTGATCAGCAAATTATGATAAAAAACATAATCAACACATCACCAAAACAGTGTTCAGGTATTCAGGAATAAGTCGCTGGCTTGTGCTCCACAGAAGTGATTACCTAGTCAATTTATATTTCAAAGCATTTTAAACCAAATCATGAACATCGTTTCAAAACTTTAAATTTGTTCATTCATCACTAAAACAAACAATGAGATAACTGTATAAAGAACAACGTTGGTCAATAGATTTTCCTAAATCAATATGAGTCACAACAATAATTAAATTTTAATCAGAATTTGTTTAAGCATTTCATTATATTATCTTTTTCTATGAGAGCAAAGCAAAGTTCTCAGAGAAAAGCTTGCACATGAGGGCAAATACCCCCCTCAAACCTTCCAAGAAACAAAGAGAGTATCTACAGAAGGATTATATGAGCATCGATTGGCCCTTGTGGCCACGTCTGGTCAACACAATAGCATGCTATTGATGTTCTGGAATTGCTTTTGAAGGCAGTGAGATTGATGTAATGGTGTGATGGTGGGCTCTTAAGGGCCAGGCTCCTGGTGCTGAAGTCTGATTGAATGACCTGGGGTCAATCTATCCATTTGCATCCGTCCTTTTTGGTGTTTCTGCTGTGTCCACTGAGCCAACAGACACAAACCTGCCCTCATACAGGAAATTGCCCCTTATTACTCCCACAGCTGATTTTTACTGCAAACAGGTTAATACAATTGATTTTGTGTCTGATGTAACCTGTAAAAACTGATGCAATTATATACCACCTTTCTATTTGGCAGAGCTGTGTCCTGACTAACTGCTTCTCCTCTCTCATGTATTACACTGCCGGGTTGAGGAAGATCAGCCTCAGATAAAAAGTGTTGACACACACATCGAGCCTTGCTCTCTGGTAGAATGTACCTTTCCAGTTGGGATGCTTACCAGCAGAAGATCGATTCAGACCCCTGACCTCTGCCCACTCCCCCATGCGGCCTCTGTCGCCGCACACTTAACAGCAACGGACAGTTAGGCCACATTGGTCCCGCTTTAAAGGGAAAGGATGTCTGTTCAGAAGCCATGTCTAATCTTTTTTATTGGATTTTGGCATCAGGTGGGCAGCTGCACGCCTTGAAGTGGCACACCTAAATAAGTGCACGTACACGCGTGCGTTAGTAGTAGAACTAGTTCTTAATCTACTGCGCAGGTGTTTGGTCTTTCAGATTTGCCACTAGAGGCTTCGGATCATGTGGCTGAACCGCTCACCGTCCTGCAGACTGACTGTACACTTCTGGAAGGTTCCACTGCCACTCTCAAAGATCGTCACATGCCTTAAGGCCAGCCTTTCTTCTTACTGTTCCTTTTTACAATTAAGCTGGATTAAAGAAATAGCTTGCTTAATCATCATGTCCATCAGGCCCCACTGTGAGGTCTGGGCTCAGACCTCTCCAGAGTCAGGCCGGCCTATCTTGGAAATCACTGAGCTGTTTTGTGCTGAGTCACTCTTGGTACTGACCTCCAGGAATCAGCTTTTATCACCTGCTCCTGTGTCCACTGATAAACAAGTCAGTGGATGTCTGAGTGGACGCTAAACACCGAATTCAGCTTAATCTGTTGAAAAATAGATCCGGCTCATTTGCTCTATCCGAGCTGAAACAGCCTAACATCTCAGGCATTGGACTCAACCTTTTGATCTATTTTTAATGAACAATGATGAAAAAAGTAAATAGAGAAAGGCAGGAACTGTACGCCTGGGGCTCATTCAACAGTCTTCTGCTTGCCCTGCATCCCCCTATACTTGTTTTTCTTAGTTTGATTAGATTCTGATCAGATGCTACTTAATGATTAAACCAATTATCCCAGGAATAGACTTAATAAACCCACATGTTACTGCCACGTGTATTTAACATCCTGGGTTAACATTATGTATGAAATTCTCTTTGCTACCTTGGTGTGCTGTGGAAATAATATGGGAACACAGCAGGTTTTGAGGTGGACATTTATCCAGGCTGAGGGTGAGTTGAGCCCCTTAACCCGGCTCCAAACAGGCTGCTGAAAATGGATGGGTGGATGCTCACAGCGCTCATAATACCTCAGAGCAAAAAAGGGAAGCTCTTGACCAACTATCTACTTAATAAATGGAGGTCTGGAACCCCCAACCGGCTGACAGCCACTTCAGGACCTGGTCCTGCGCGTGAGGCCAGCCCCACTCCCACCCCATGAAAACAATCTGAGAGAACGACTCTCATTTAATCACTTTTAAACACAAAGTGTGAGGGATGAATGAGGGCTTAAGCTGTGAAAACATGTCAACTCTGTAAACCAACAGAATCACTCCACTTTTCCAAAGAGAGATATTGTCATCCTACTTGACCTTCATTCAGGAGCCCCCCTCAGCAGCGGTTTATTGGACTCCTGCACATTACTGCTCAGCACTTTGCATTAAAGCTGGACTTTGCAGAGTTTGGCGGAGTTGAAGGTGAAAAGCATTACCAAAGCAGAGCCTTGAAGCTGAAAAGGGGAGAGGCTTACTGCTGCAACAATTACCCGAGTGTTTCTCCTCCTTATTTTTGAGATTTCTGCAGACATCTCTATCCAATCATAAAAAAAGAAAGAAAAAACTAAAATTCGAATGGAGCAAAGACTAAAATCTCCAACAGCAAAAAGTCTTACTGGATCCATACCTCCCCCCCCCATCCAAAATGAAAGGACCAAATGAAACTTCTGACCTCATAAACGACCCTCATGGGAATTAAGCTCACACGTTTGGTTTTGTCCTCAGGTATTTTTTGGACTGTGTTTCTCCACTTTTATTTGACTTTATTTCCCCTCCCTTTGATCTCCTCACATCCACCTCTCTGAAGTGACACAAAGTGCTGCTGCTGAGGCCACTGAAGTGGCGCCCGTGGCTCTGTTCAGTTCTGGAGTACATTCTGATTCTCGAGGCCCTTTTCATTTATGTGATATAATATACACGTCAGGAGCAGCTTTTCTTTTGCTTATGGAATCTCTGTGAGCACATTTAACGTCCCACATCTGATGTCTGGTCCTCCCTGCTCCACAGAGTGTGTTCAGCTGCACCACCGTCTGCCGTGCTGGAGGCTGATTCACCGTGGTGTTTGAGGTGCATGAGGACATACCTGGGTAATATTCAGGGTGTGGGGGGGATACTGTATCATTTCAATTTGAAGAGCAGTCCCTGTTCAAACGGAGTCCAGGCTTGGGGACGTCCTCCTGCCGAGTTTCAGTGTAAAAAGTTTCTGCTCCAGACAGAAAGAGTTATTCCTTCTCCCTACATCGATGGAAAAACACCAACAGGTAGGTTTGTTCAACATCCCCTTTTAGATGAAATACAGGTGAGAATGATCAGCCGTGATAATGTGCTGGCTCAGTAATGAACTGCTGGTGTTGCTGACTTTGAATATGTAGAAGAGAAGGGTTTATTTTATGGCAAAATATGCTGTTATTGGCACCCTCACACACACACACACACACACACACACACACACACACACACAGGTGTGGAAACCACAGACAGTCTGATTTACAACCTTTCAGTCTGACTGAAATCTTTTTTGAAGGCATTCCACTTATTCTACTTTTCAAAGTCTGAGCAGTTGAGCACCTTGAAACATCACACAACTGATTATTTTCACATGAAACTGGAGACAAATATTTCAAACAACTAACTGTCTCACAGGGATGAAAATGATATTAGGAATTCACTCAGCATTTTTCATCATTCACAAATTATGTGATTCTCAGACTTTGGTGTCTGAACACCAACACCTTTGGTAACTTATTATTCACAAATATACTTGTGTCTTTAATTATGAACAAACGTTAAGACCCTGGTCAGCCTTGTAGGGAGATGGAAGAAAGATCATCCACTCATAAAAAAGAGAAAAGAACAGTAAAAATATCTTACTGTTGTGTAAGTTGAACAATCACAATGTTGAGAGGGGTTAAGGTGAGAGTTACAAGGGAAGACAAAGCAGTGGAAAAAGGATTTCATTTGAAATATTTCTAATGCATGTCTCATGAGTGAGTCTGTGTGCATCCAACTGTTGGGTTAGGGTTAGGAGTTATGCTTAAGCTCCTCAGTGGAAAACGTTTAGTTTCTACAGGCAGTGGTACGGGGGTTAATGGGGTCTTTCCAGGAGCTGAAGAACTTCAAGAGGAATCGCTGGTGGACGAAGGCCGTGGTCAGCCAGGTGAATTGAGGAAGCAGGAAAAGAGGCGAGTGCTTCAGATGTCTGAGGGATCGGGGTGGTTAGAATTAATCAGCAGGCTGAAACAGCCTCCTAGACCTGTCTTTCTCCACAGAGGATTTCTGAGAGTATTTTTTCTTTGGATCTGTTGTCGTGCTGTCAGAAGAAGTCCTGCTGATAACTATTAGGATGAATGGTGCCAGGCACCAATCAAAAGTACTAAAAACACAGAGAAGAGTAACAGGATCACAGTCTCAAATGAAAACAGCAGGGACACAATTGTCTAAAGTCATGACTCCTTTTCTGGAAAGGAATTCTAAGAAAAGACACTGAAGAAAAATAGAGAGTACGGAGGTTCACTCTTTGTGATCCTTTGCCATAGCATGCTAAAGGCCACCATGTTCCATCCTCAGTCCATTCATCACCAACAGCTTCTCCCATTTCTCACCATTTGTTGTTACTAACAAACCATGCCATTGTCCATGTAGCCACATACTTGTTTTAGGAGTATCTGCAGCCTTGTGCTGTTTTCCTGTTTCATATGAGGGGATGTTGGTGGCTTTGTGGTGATAAACCGTCATTTCAGAATGAATCAATCCAACTCAGTTGACCGGTATTGGATGTATTTTAGCGTTTTTATTCAATTATGTCATGTTGAAGCCAGAGCTTGCTTGGATACAGAATTAAGAATAGTGCAGCACAGGGCTGCCATGGCAACTCAGTGCCACTGGCCATTCGGTCTCCAGATGCCTTTGAAATGGTCTGTATGCGCCCGCTTCAAACAGCACATCACATGGTGAACCCTCTGAAGTATCCCTGATCTTACCATTGCCTTTCATCTTTGGCGAAAATAAGTCTTTCCTTTAACCCAAGTGGGCGAGAGAAAGAGTGTGAAAACAATCAGGTGCTGGAAATTCAGACTGTCACAGCTGAAAACAGTAATGTTTGATAAAGAAGGACTGGAAAAATACATAACGGCCTTTGATTTGTTTCTGAGGGTTTAGAAAAGATGAATAGATAATTTCATAGTCTGTCATAGATTTGCAACTTTTCTGTACAGGTCACAGTTGTACCTCGTTAAGATGAACTAATTATTTTTTCCAACTTTGTTTAAGAGATCTGAGAACTAAGGACAGTGAGAAAAACGGTGCATTTGTGAGGAAAGTGAAACAAAGAGTCCAGAAGTTTGTAGTTAAACAGGAGTGGGAGCAGTTTTGTCTAATTACTTAGTTTAATTAGGATTTATGTCCGGTTTAAGCTCATCAATGGTGTGAGTTGGTGTTTGGCAGATTCCAGTGTCTCAGTTTTCTTTCAGACACAATGCCCATTTATGTCTTATTCGAGTGCCCCACCTCCTATGAAAATGACCCACTCATGCAAGTCAGACTCAAATTTTGCTCACTGGAATCAAGCTAATTTTTGACAGATGGGGTTGTAGAAAAAGGTCTGATAGATAAATAGATAGAGAGATAGATAGAGAGATAGATTTCAAAGGATTGTCTGCAGGATCTAGCAAGTATGAGAGCAAATACACATTACGACTCTGGTCAGAAACATGAGTGTGGTTAAAAGTAAGTCAGACAATAAGCTAATTCATATAAAATGTGAGGGCATCTGTCCATAGGTTCACCAAAGCTAATCTACAAGGGAAATATGGAGCAGCGCAGAAGTTTGCAAATGACAGATCCATTTAGTGAATTCATGGGCTTTTTTTCACTTCTTTTCATGTTAATTGCTGCAAGACAACTTTCTAAAGAAAAGCAGTGAGCCACAAAGCCACATGCTGTGTTGACTGGACACTATTTGAAAGCAAATGACTGTGAATGAAAGCACATTCAAAAGAAAATAATGTGGGTTCTCAAACGGGTCCAATTTTTTATTGTATTTGAAGTCTGAAATATCAATTAGCACACAAATGTATGCAAAAATGGTCTTCTTGAGGCAGAACATCGTCATATCGAAGCCCTTCACAGCTACAACTTAATGTAACGGCATGAACCTCAATAACAACATAAAGCTTCCTGAGTTTGGAGCGGACAGACTTGTTATCATTCTGTCATGAAAGGCCCAGCTCACATTTTTCTCTAATTCAATAAGAATGTACTCCTGAAATGGACTGCACGAGAGACCTACTCTGCACCCTCATTAAGCCTCATTTAAGAACCAGAGAAAGTGCAGTGCCAGTTGTATCGTTATCTGGACAATAATATATAAATAATATGCTACAATTTCACACATGCACAGCAAATATTTCTTAATGTATACTATTCTTTTACTAAATGCCCCTGTTAACTGTTTTTTCCTTTATAAACTCAAACCAGAAATGAACAGTAGCTAAAAAAAAAAAGTAGATTCAACTAAAAAAAAAAGTTAACAAAAATACAATTAAAAAACTTGTTTTACCTTTATCTGATTATATAAAAAAACAATGAAAGAAGCATTTTGGCTTATTTATCAGACTGTCATGTGTTTAGCTGCTTGTGTAGATATGGTGATCCCGGTTATCCTCTCTCTTTATGTCATTATTGTTAGAGTTCAAATCAAGCAGGGAAACTGACCATTCATTTTGAACACACACCATTTTGGGTAAATCCTTGCATACCCTTGTCTGTGTGTTGGTGACTGTGAGTTTTACAGTTGGAATCATCCCCAGAGCCACAAGGGCCCCCTTTATGGAAAATAAGCCAGGTGGAAGTGAGAGGATCTTTTTGAGGTGCGGTCTAAGTGAGCATATCCAGATAAATTAGATTTTAATTGCAAAACACAGAGAAATATTCCGTACGAGGTAATCCACATTAGGAGAAGCCTCCAGGACGACAATGGCAGAGCGGGGCGAATTGAGAAAAGCTCATTACATCCAGCATGCTCCATTTGACATGCAGCCTGGTCCACAGCACAGAAGCTATGCTAATGGTTATGGACACTGCTCAGCCCGGATTGGCTGCTTTGCCCTCATAATACCAGCCAAATACAGCTGGTTACCCCCCCCCCACCGGTACCTCTGTCAGGGGGTTGCTACGCAGGCAGGGTTGAGAGTCACCTGGAGTTTTTGATAAGTGTCATTCATCATTATCTTTGGTTCACTGGCTTATTTCCCACCTGTGAGGTATGTGCAGCTCAGACGGCTTATTATCAGCTGCCAGCTGGCTCCAGGAAGTGCCACTTCACCCCGTAACACGGGCCTCATTCAGGTGCAAATGTCTCGCCATGTACACACACACACACACACACACACACACACACACAATATTTGCTCTTGATAATCCTGATTTAGATCCTTTTAGCTTAAAGCCTCCACCGGTAGTTCTGCTTGGAAAAAAGGTGGAGACCTGAGCTCCTCTCACTGCCTGAATCCAGGCTGAAGAGGAGGAGGTCTGGGATGAGATCAGCTCACTAACCGGAGGATTTTAGACTAGAAGCCTCCGTTTCTCCTCGTTTCCCTTCTCATTCAGCCCGCTGTCCTCTTCCATGTGTGAGAGTAGTCACACAGCGGGGGCTGACCTCCTCCTGCCTTCCAGCAGGGCAGTCGCCACTCTTTCCCAGGACTTTTTGGAAGATTCAGACAGTTTATTACCACAATAGCATCCATCTAATCTTCCTCCAGAACAGTGTTATGCATTTAATCTTTTGTCCCCATGCTAATGGATCCCGTCACAGTGGAAAGCATTTTACTTCTATTGTCTTTGAGATTTATTCTAATTGAACTTACATGTGAACAAGCTTATCTCTGGCCATTAAATGGCTACTACAACATGATTAAGTAAATATGTGAACAAGGGCACATTAGGAGCCCACACTAATGTGCAGAAAGAATTACAAGCTTTGTAATAGCTGAGTAAACTTGCACTGCTAATGAGTTTTTAGAAAGGCCATAGCAGCATGTGGCACATGCAGTGTGAAGGTGCTGAGGCGAGAGCTGTCTGGGAAAGTTACTGTTTAAATCTAGATGATGTCCTGACCTTTTGGCAGCTTTACTTTATCTTAACTTGGTCGAGCCACTTCTCCTTATGTCTCAAAACTCAGAAGATATTCCTGAGCAGAAAAGCAGTTGATGAAATCCAAAGAAATTTACAATACCACAAATCTGAGGTGGTTTGTGTTCCACGTCTGCTCTGTGACATTTGTCTTGTCTTCTGCTGCCATCTTCTCAAGCAGATAAATAGATTACCGGTTATCACATCCACTTGATTAGATTTAATTTCACTCAAGCTTGAAGGCTTTTACAAGACTTTTTGTAAAATGACAAACATGCAAGCAGACGTTACACAAAAACAGACACAAAAAAAGCGCTTATGAATAGTGTTACATCAGAAGCGCTGTATGTGTGTGTGAATGGATCCATTAAGAGTGGAAGCTACGCTATGTAAGGCTGGAGGTTTCCTATCTGTACCAGACACGCATGGTCACACATACACTTATTTCATAATCTCGGTGGCAGATTGAATTTGCTCTCTGAACCTGTGTACCTGGTAATCCAGCCACCTGCAGAACACATTTGAAGTCCCATGAAATACAATTTTCCATACATGCTACAAGTAAATCAGTTTGTCACTCCCACTCAGATTGGATTATGATTAGCATGTAGACGTTGCTGTTTTTCCAGATGGTGAGTATTGTTCGATTTTGTTCAAATGACAGCAGTGTCTAAATGTTTACGTTTAACAATTGTGAAATCCAAATAAAAATATCTCATAAGTCAAACCTTCAGTAGAGGAGTCAAGAAACCTGGAATGAATCTAATTATCAACATGAGGCAAATTCCTCAAAGCAAAGGCTGCTCTGCTGGTGGCTTTTGGCTTCTGGGTTACCTCCAACTTATGTACCAACCAAAACTACAATCTGCCAAACTATAGTCACTCTGCTGAAAAATGATAGTTAAAGCCAAGTTGGAAGTACAGGCAGTGCTTGTTTGTTTGGCAGTACAATGGGTTTCTAAAATAAACCATTGATTGCGGTTCAGAATGGACGGCAGCTCCATGAAAGACTTTAGAAAAATTAAAGGCTTAGCTCCGTACAAATCCATCAAGTTGTTCTCACCTGCGGCTCCTCGTCTTTTCTCTCCTTGATCCTCCTTTCTGTGGCCTGGAAATCAAAGTCAGCAAAGGCTGTCCCAGTTTCTTCTGCCCTCAGAGAGGGGGCTTTCTGAAGGATTTACAGATGAAGTTGTACAGGTGGATCCTCCACATATCAGTCCTATCTCAATACCATTCAAAGTGAATACTGTCATAAACTGGCCATACATTCAGTGTTTTCCCCCCACCCCCACCCCCCCCTGGCCTAGTGGCAGCTGGGTAGGCTCCCCCCCGTGGCCCCATACAGAAGAAGCTAAACTGGCCGAGGGCCGGTGACTTCTGCCTGTAGGGACAGAAACACCACAATCTCAGTTGGCAGTTCATGAAACTGTCCGGAATACTGTCTCAGATGAAAACCCGGAAGTAAAGATGTACATGTTTATGGACTCCCCTCAGAGGGAAAACGCATGCCCACTTCATAAGTCCTCTTTTCTTGTGCCAGATGCAAGGAGAGCACTATGAGTCCAGGACTGGAATTGAGGAAGGGAACGGATCATGGGCCATTTGGAAAATTAGATACTAAGAAGGAGTTTCCAGATCTTTTTATTTTTCTGTGAAACAAATTAAGTCACTTCTCAATTTCTAAAGACCCCAGAATAACAAAGCTAATAGTGACAGGTTGAAATGGCTGTTTGGACCTGCAGGGAATAAAATTAGATGCTCTAGTCATAACACATTATCAACTGAGGATCTGAGACTCACACAACTCAGCCAGTGTGTGCGTTTCTGCACTCCTTTTCATTTGCACCTATAACCTTCTATCCCCGATGATGATTAATGTCTGCAGGGATTGGTTTATGCCACAACTGCATAGACACAGACAGAGACAGACAGACTCACACTGAGAGCTGACAAATCAACACTCACCCCAGCCTACCAAGCAACGGCAATTACAATTTAGTTATCTACCCCCCATTTTTTCAAATCTGCAGTGTGGTTCTCTATCCATCATCTATCCATCTAATTGTGTCTGAGTGATTACCAGAAAGCTGTCACAATCTTGCTCTCTGTGGGACGTCACATGCGCACCAAAATCACATTTGTCAACAGCGCCGCTGGTGTGCGTTCAGCCAGAAAGTAATCAGACATGACAGGATATCCACACTGCGTCTTAAATGGTCACCTTTGATGGATCTCTGGATATTCAAAGCCATAAAATGCTCAGTAGTTGTTTTTGTACTTTGTACTAAAAGTTCATATCTTTAAACAATGCATGAACTTCAGAATTAGCCTCACATATTCAAACCACAGAATGTTTCATAAAAGAAATAAACTTCGACCTAGACACTTTAGAACAAATTTCTGGGTAGATTTACTAGTATTAGCAAAAGTAGGGATGATCATATAAGGGATTACGATGTAGTTTCCACCACTGAATCAACACAGGAGAGTAAACAACCATTAGTGATCATTGTAAACTGATCATCATTCTTTTTTAAATAACTTAAACTTCTCAAATTCCATGTGGGATGCACAGATGTTTTCCAAAACAGTGATATCGGGATAGTTATAGGTTGCAACCCGAACTGATTTGATTGGCCTGATTTATTTATCTGTACATGTTTTGTGCTGATCCAAACTGGAGAAACTAGGTGGGACCCTTTGAAATGACGACAACGAAAATAGTATCATTCTAATCTTAAAGTCAAAATGGAGAAAATGTAATTAAAGATCAAATTTAAAAAGACTGGAACTTCGACAATTTCATAACATTTTTTGCTACTGAATTTGAACTCAGAAAGGTTGGGATGGCTACAAATTATGGTTAGAAAAGTAAGTGGTTCTAAAAGGAAACAGCAGGTTGAACTCACTGCAACTAATCAGGTTGCCTGGCAACAGATAAGGAACACGGCTGCCTTTAAAGAAGAGGATGTTTCATTGGCCCTTTTTTTTACATCTTCAAACAAATTTGAAGTGGACAGAGGTTCAGCAATCTGCAAACAAAAACAAGTGTTTTCAAACTGGAGTAGTTTTTTAATCAGTGGACATTTCCCAACATTTGCCTGCTAGTCTATCTAGTAAATGACATCTTCATCACAGTCTTTAAATCTACAGAAATCTACAGACGGTTGTGCTTGAATACCAGTACTGCATGCTGCTGATCCTCAGGCCCTTATTGTTTCACAGTGTTAAAAATAGACTTAATTCTATCATGGGAATAAATACATAGACCCAGGAAGACTCCAGGAAGAATCCACTGGTCTTAAAGAGACTGTGCAGAGCCCTCTGAGCATGTAAGCAAAGTGGGCAGATTAATCAAACCTGGAATTCTTGTGGAGGTCACAGATGATGCTTCTTAAACATTCAGGAGAATAGCCATTCAGCTTCTTCTCAGCTTTAGGTCCAAAAGCCTGCATCTCTGATGCTGTACAAATAAATTTGTGTCTCAGGAAATGGAAACTCGGACATATGGCACCTTCAGTGCTGAGGAGAATAAAACTCAGGCTGCTATCTTGATGTGTTGTGCAAGGAAGGTCTTGGACATTTCATTAGGACAATGTGAAATTAATCAATGTTAAATCTAACAGCGTGCCTTTGACTGCTTTCCAGATGTTTCACAACATGTAAAAACCAGCAAAGCTGTATACTGCATATATACAGCAACTAAATCTAACTCCAAAGAAGCTCGGCCAGCCTGGAGCACATTTCTAGCTATTCTCAGTAAACTAAAATGAGCAAACAGAGGGTCTGCAGCAGTTATTGCAGTAGGTGATGGAAGGACAAAGGCACTTCAGAGAATAACCTGTGAATGTTAGAATGGTGAGTGGCTCACAGCGAGCACTCTAACACCCTGGAGGACACACACGGGTTAAATGGTATTGTGCACTGGTCACCGGTAGACCCTCTGAGTGCAGCTGCAAATTCATCTGTTTTCCAGCAATCTTTTGCATGAATTGTAAATTCCACAGTCGTGTTTACTTTGAAAGCTTTTGTTTTTCTCCTCAATTATTAATAGTAAAACAGGGAAATGTGGAACTTGAAAGTCATTGCCCTTGAGCACTGGTATGTTGCCTGTCAGGTGGTAACACTTAACCAGATGTCCTTCAAGAGGAGTGCTGTTTGCAGAGACACGTGCACTGTGCGTGGACCGGTTTCAGTGAGCTGGTATTGGATTCTGTCTGAGCTGACCTTGTGTAAGACGCTCTTAAACACGTATCTTGCGCTGAGTGATACAAGCTACACATATGTGAAGCTTCTGATACAAACAAATGATTCAGTCGATTCCTTGCACTTATTGATTCCAGAGTCAGTTTGAACGTTTGGTGCTCAGAGCTCCACAGTGTAGATATCATAAAGCCCACAGCGGGAGGGGTCAGCCTGAACAAGCCTCTCTGAATCCGATCTGACTGCATCAGATTTAACAAATTACACTGAAAACGTGTCACATGTGTAGCAACACGCTGGCTTCTAGTTTCCAGGGGGTGATGGAACAATATAAATATCACATAACAAATGAGTCGCTCACGGTGTGTAAGTGAGGTAATTTCCTTTGCACTAAAGGTAATGGAAACAAAGTGTGGACACACGCTTGCCTTGTTATGCATACTGCATGCAGAGTTAAAGAGAAGCATTAAAATCTAAAGCACCACACGGATTCTCCCGTTTACTGTGATCATAAAAGTTCAAACAAGAACAAACAAATATATACTGCATAATATCACATCCTGTGTTAATTCTTTGTTTTTATTCATTTTATTTAGCAGGAATATCTCACTGAACTCAGATTTCTCTTCTTCTAGGGAGTGGCATAGAGGCAGTATAATGCAGCCTCCTTTAAAACTAACCTCACACATTATAATATGGATTTTGGTTCTAGCTAAAGACAATGGGTCTGCTCTCAATGGGCCACAAGGCCCAAATACACTGTTTCCTCCCACTGAGTGTACTTTCAAGAGCCTGGATGCACAAAAAACACATTAAAAGCATCTGAAAAACGGAATCATGCATTGGCTTCAACCAGTCACCCATTTCCAAAGCAAAACAGATGCCTGTAAGACATAGGGGGAGCTGAGGGTCAAAGAGCCCTGCTTCATTTCCTAAATGACACGTTAGCATATGATTGGATCAGACTCTGCACTTTGAAGCGTGTGCAGTGTGTGCTAGCTTCAGGGAAACACAACCAAAGCAAAGCCATTCAAATGTCCAACCAAGGAGAACTTGGCAAGTGTGTGCGTTTATGGGAGAGTGTGGTCTGTTTAGCAAAAGCACTTTGAGTGATCAACCCAGTGAGGAAGGTGATAGATGAGTCCAGTCCACTTACAGATCACCCTGAATAAAACAGAGGGACATCAGCCCTGATGGAATCAAGACATAAAAAGAAGGACTGACACAAAATGCTCAGAGCTTAAGAAGCTCTTTGCTTGTTTGTCCAATTTATTTCAGAGTGTTGTGAACCTAGTTCCCAATCATCAGCCACTAGTGGACATTTAGACCCAGTCCGGTCACACCAGCTCCTCCACACATATCGGTCACACTGCTGACAGCGGGGGGGGGGGTTCGGTCCACGGTGAGCTACCACTGATCCTGGAGCAGTCTGAGAGCTGGGAGCAACGTTCAGTGTATTTAAAAGGCCTCTGTTCCTCCTACAAATCAGCCACAAAATCCCTGAGTAAGGACAGCCACAGCGTCCCTGGATGGTTAGCAGCAATAAAAGCTTTTGAGTGTTTTCTGCTCCTCACACACACAAACATCTCACCACACAGGGCCACTTTGCCGGGGGGGAAATGGATCGACCAAGGACGCTGCACTCACAAACCTCAGCCGGAGGAAGGTGTGCTGTCCATCTCTGCCTTTAAATGACCCCCCCCCCCCCGACCTGTGTCTCAGCACACGTCTCTCAACAGGATGCCCCAGTGGAAGACAAACACCGCCCACTGTTAGCCCCATTCTTCAGCTGGAAACCTGAGGACCAACCAGAGTAGATCAAGAGTACAAAAATGACATTTATTGGCTCACAGGCAAAGTTTATCAGCCCGGCTCAGAGGGACATCAGCCTCAGTACATTAGTACTGTCCACTGCCTCAAAAGCAGTGGACAGTACTGAGTGCTCATTGGCCAGTTACTTCCGACATGAACAGGCCAGGTCCTAATTCGTGCAGATGACATTTGAATGACAAAGTGTGTGTGTGTTTGTGTGTGTTGACCTAAAGGTGGATCTGATGCAGCAGATAAAAAAAAAGAGAGAAAAGAAAAAAGAAAAAAGAGACACAGCCAGAGACTTTAACACAAAAGTGTAGTTCTAAAAGGAATAAGACAATCAGTCATTTACATGGATCATGTGATAAACACCCCCCTCAGGACTCTGGTGTCCCGCAGGGCTGCGTGTTAGCCACTCACCCGTGACCCAAAACCTCAGAGACCAGCAGCAAAGTTAGGTTTGCTCACACTCGGCTCGGTCAGAGACACAGTCCACAGAGGTCCAGACCCCGCCCGTCCTCTGTAACGCTCTGGAAGAGTGGTTAAATATAACTGTTCAGTTACAAACTGAAGGTTTGTTTGAAGAGTTTTAGATGCGATTTAGAACGTGCTCCTGAAAAGACAGTAGGGCCGCAAGGTGGTGGTGGAAAGATTCCCAGTTTGGATCCCAGCTGTCCTTTTTGTATGGAAGTAGTATGTCCCTCCTGTGTATGTGCAGGTCCATAAACATGCATGCTAGCTTAGCCGGAGACTAAACTAAATTACCTGTATTGTGCGTTGTCGTCTGGCCCGTTAGTCTCTATGTGGCACTGTTATAGATAAAATGAGTGAAAATAAACAATAAAAAGCAGGCCAGACAAAAGAAGCAGTAGAAATATGCCATGTACAACTTTTGCAATTTGTGGGGAACAATGCATGTGGGCGTGTCCGCCTCTCACCCAATAAGAGCCGGGATAGGCTCCAGCCTTCCATGACCTAAAGGAATAAGTGGTGTAGAACATGGATGGATGGATGACGATATAGAGGTGAAGTAGAAATAAATCTCTGTAGATGAGCCTTCGTGCTGCTGATGAAGTGAGACAGAAGACACCTTTTGTGTCATCCTCTTAACCATTTCCTGAGGTTTAACCGAAAGGAGTGTGACAGGTTCTGGCTAAACTTTGGTCAGACCTTCTCTCACACATACTGAAAGCCCTCTCCTGGGATCAGGTTCTTATGAGGGCTCAACAAAGTGTGCAGTTACTCAGTTATGGATCATGGATCATGTTCTTTGTAACTGTGCACAGGAATCATATACAGACTAAATACAGAAAAGGTTTGACCTGAGGTAGAAATGAGTTTGAGATCAAAATAATGTATGTGAGTTTTTCAAAAACACCAAACGTGTTGCACATTCTTCTGATTTCAATGGAATATCTCTCCACCTCCCCTAAACTGTCTGGAGCTCTCTGGGGAGGCCCGCCTCGCCCTCTGAATATCACAGGTTTCAATTCAAAAGACTGCAATGAATAAAAATGGCCTCTATTTATATTTGATCAAATGTTGAGGAAAGTGTGTGGAATTTGTGCATGACTTTGAAAGTCAAATCACCCCAAAATAAAAGAGGAGTGCAGGGATTCAGCACAATGAGTCACTGAGCGGAGCTAAGTGTGCCAGCCTTTGCTCTAATTCTGGCTCCGCAGCCCTCAGATAGCACTCCCATCTACAGACCAGACTTCAGTGTGCAGGATGCTGTCATCTCATCTGGCTATGACAAAGAAAACATCTGTACGTGGATATGGAATTCAGGAAGGAAGCAGACAGCATTAGTTAGAAATACTTTTAAGTTCCTGTAAAGCCTCACAGATGTAGTTATTGGACTCAATAACTTGTATGGACTGTGAGTAAGTAATGGGGGAAAAAAATACTCCTTCACCTGTGTACACTTTATTACTACTAATGATGATAATTGAATCGTTATTAGTGGCAGCAGCACCATAGGAGTAGTGTTATTCTAAAAAGCATACGTATACTTTTAAGAAAGGACGAGATTGGATGATCACACAATTAGCTGATCAAATCAGATGGATTTACAAAAGAGTTCAAGTTAAATGTGCAATAGACACTTTTTAAAAATCTATTTGGGTTTCTGAATTTTGGTATTTGGTTTAGTCTTTTAGCTTTCCAGTGTTTTAGTCTTTACCTGTTTTTATTATCAATCACTCTCTTTGCAGTTCTCTCTGCTTGATTGGTCTTTTTGTCCTGTCGGCATGTGCTTTTGGGTGGAATCAGATTGGTATTGTGTAACTTCAGGTGTTGCTTTCTGTCTCTACATTCAGCAGAGCAGCAGGGCCAGCAGCAGGGAGAGCCTGTGAGCGGCCAGCCTTTACCTGAGTTTAACCCAAACAGCTCAAGCTTCTGCCCAACATCAA
>CAJRST010001113.1:18954028-18995537 GCA_907169785.1 Menidia menidia
GATGGATGGATGGATGGATGGATGGATGGATGGATGGATGGATGGATCTGTGGAGTGATTACATAGATGCAGTGAATACAATCTGTCTTTTAATGACTTAATTGACTCTACCTCCCCCCGTTTGCAGCTCCTCTCACACCTGTGCAGCACATTTTTGCTTCTTCTCAACTCAGCCTGCTAAAAGTGACAAACAAAAAGGTGTCTTCTGTCTCACTTCATCATTTCATCAGTTCGTTGAACTCTTCAGGGTACCTAATATTCCAGCAGCTTTTACCCATCACTGTTGCTGTCAGCTGCAATTTCTACCACTAATGTTCTCAGTGACATGCTTCTCTATTAGCCCATCATGTCCCAGATCAAAATGACTAAATAACCGCTTACAGCAGTCATGAGTACAACATGAAAACTATACAAAAAGAGCATGGTGATAGTTTCAAATGGCAAAAATCAGGAAGATGCTCTAGACTTTTCAAATGTTGTCATGTTATGTTTTACTGGGTGATGAGACAGGCCCCATGCCCAGGCCTGGGGGTTAAGAATGAGGAGTTTAGAAGTTTAGAAACAAGCAAACATCAGATGTTCATTGTCTTATTTTAATGTGACATCGATACCATCTCTAGAACAGAGGGATTATTCATTAGTCAGAATAGTTCCTGTTTTGTTGATTGACCTGTACTGGTACAGTTAAATTAAGTTACCGTGGATGCAGGATGGGGGGAGCCATCAGCCACATCTGAGACACTTTGGACTGTTTGACTGCGCCAGGGATGTCTAACTCTACTTAACCTTATTGGACCTTTTAACCCCAGTCCACCAGACTTTTCTCATTGTTACACTTGATTTCTACCTTACTTTCTACATTTGGCGAAATGCATCTTGCTGCTTTAGTGGAATCACAAAGACTCACCTTGAGATAGCGAAAACACGCCAGAGGTGCTCCTGTGCATCTTAATTCTCTGTGTAAACAGCAGCAGATAAACAGCCAGGGGGCTGTTCCCCGTCAGGTGGAGACTGATTGTGAGCAGTTAAAGGCTCTTAGTGCGGCGCTCACTCATCCTCTCCAGTCAGATCGCCCCTGTGTCTGTCAGCCTTTGTTCCTGTTCTGGATCGCTGATATCATTGTGTGGATCTGCTCACAGTGAAGAGGGTGAAACTAAACAGATGTTGCTCTTGACTTTCCTTCTCTTGCACGACTTGTGGGGTGCGTGCATTCGTATGGACGGCTGCTGGTGGTAACAATCCATCGCCATCAACCAGAAATGTGGCCCGGACAAGTTATCATAATGCCCTCTGAGAAAGGGCTGAATGAATACTGAGTGTGTCCCACTGTGTTTGTGATTATCCCCACATATTTCACATGCTAATGCCTGAGCAGAAAGGAAGCTATTAGGGCTGGGGTCATAAATACAGGTTGTTTAAGGAGCCTGCCTGGATGTTTCACTGCTGACAGACAGAGGGAAGCTACCAGACACAGGCTGAGCTCGGGGAGGTCTTTGGCTGAACAGCTAAACATCTATCTCTAACAACAATCAAGAGACAAGAAGGGTTTACAATAGCATAAATTGCCTTCACTTCACTCTTGGCAAGAGCCAGTTTAGACCTGGTTATGGTACTTAGATTGCTTATGACAGAAGAAGTGCCACAGAGGCTTCACACTGAGTCCTGCACACCTGTGTGTTTCCTCCAGCAGGCACATGCATAAAGTCTCATGACTATCAAATGTCTTCCTTTTACTTTCCTTTTTCTTATTGCACAACCTCTTTTTTTCCTTACATGAGTCGTGGACCATCAATAGCTGCTCTGGTGCACCAGCGAGACTCCCATTCTGCCTCCCCGAGTCTGTGAAAAGCTTTCTGCAAAGAGCTGAGTGTGAACTTTCTGAACTTAACTTGACATGCCTCCATAATCTTTGTGCACTCTGCCTTTCACAGTTATATTTTTAAAGCTTGTGAAACAAGAGTTTTCTTCTCTTTTAAAGCTGTCACCACAAAAATCCCCCAACTCAAGTGACATCACTCACATTTTCAAACAAATATGAACCTTCAATCAAACTCTATGACACAAATAGAAAGCAAAGGCTTTTGATGTGTAATTTTTTTTACATATTTCTGTATTTCAAGGTATGTAGAAAAAAAGCTCATCACGGGATACGGCTCCACCTCTTTCGTCTTCCTTATTCAGTGAATAGGAACCTATGAACTTGTTAATATCTGCCCACCTGCAGCTGTCATCCTGAATCCTGCTGCTAATGACCAGCTCTGATACTGGTGGAGCTCAGAATACCTTTATATGTCTGCTCAGTGGTCATCAGAGAAAACTGGATAAATCCCACCTGCCCCTCCACACAATCAGAGGCTGATTCTCAAGAGAGGTGGACATCTCCACAGTTAGATCTCTGTGTTTGCTTTGAAAAAACGTGGCTCCAGCAGTGAGAGTCTAACCCAGCATTCTCAGAAGCTGTCCAGCTCCAGCCATCAACGATTTACACCAGAAACAAGGCCAATCAAGGGTCAGTGAAACTCAACCGGCCGGCCCTTAGGGAGTTTAGCTCTGAGAGCTCTGGGCTTTAGAGGTAGCTCCTGCAGCCAGTGAGGAGCTAGCGTCAGAGACAGGTTCTGGTTGGCTGAGCTGGCATGCTGAGTTAGACTTTACCTGCCTTTGCTTCTGCTTTACGGCTTTAGGCCAGGCCCGTCCAGCCTTACTCCTCCAGAGCATCTAGTCTGCTCGCTGAGCTGCTACTGGACTGAGAATAAGCGGGTAAACTGCCTCTGACTGCAGACCTGCTGCTGTTTTCACCTCCCAACCAAACGACCTGCATGTACAGCTCAGCCAGGTACTCTGAATGTTTGGTGTTGGATCTCCAAATAGTCTAAGTAGAGATAATGGCTGTCTGGTTTAGCTTTTGCAAGGCCGTCAGCGCAAACACGACTCGTTTTTTGATAGAATATGCTAATGAACAAGAGTTATACAAGTTTTTAGAAGACATAAATTGTCATTTGAAATGTTGTGCATTCTTGTGCAATTATGTTTCTGTTTCTGCATTTAGAGGATTTTATCCGAAGAGATTTACAGTTATCATCAATAGGGTTAGGGTTAGGGACAGTCATCTCTCTGGAGGAAAACCCAATTAGTATAATATTATGATTATATTAAGGAATAAATAAAGATAATAAAGATTAAAGCAGACATTTATAAACTAAATAAGCCCATACCCTAAAAATACAAATTACCATTTTCAACTAGTGGGTTTTATTTTTTACTGTGTGTATTTTTTTAGGCAGGTGATGGATGCGTCCTTTTTACAGGCCAACAGGGGAGACAAGTGAAGGACAGTCTGCTTTATTTTCATAATGAGGTTGCAGTGCTCAAGGAAATAATAAAACACAAACAGTGAGGAAATAAATGGGCCTGTTGAAAAATTGAACAAGAAAAATAAAAGAAACACAAAGGCGTCCATAAGTAAAATAAAGTGTGACCGAAATTCTAATGAAATCTAGACAAATTAAAACTAATTGCCTGAATAAATAATGTGTTCCAAATGAAAGAAAGAAGAAAATGTCAAGGGAAAATATGGTAGTAATTTACTACAGGATACAAAAAAAACTGACAAAAATAATTAAAACCAAAATTAAATAGTTATTTTATATTGCAAATCATAATTAATAATGAAAAGTAAAATGATGTAACAATGTGCCATTTAATTGGTGCAGTTTTTAAGCAGATGGATTTATTGCTGAGGCATTTACATGTCTATACATTTATTTTTACATTCAAACCCCCATATTTCAGAATATATCGCTATGACAACCTGCCTATCACATCGTAGCATGCAGCATGTGTGTGACCTGCTGCAGGTACTGTATATTAACGGAAACACGTGCAGCCCTGGGTCACATCATCACAAGATCTGAGAAACCTGACAGGACCAGTTACACAAAAAAGACAAGAGACCCCCTTTTCACTGGATTCCTCTCAGTTATTATCTGCAGCACCTTTTTGTTGGCTCAACGTCTGAGCCAGATGTAAGCGGAGGAGAGTGGGCTTGAGGGAATGTGAGCAGCCGTGGTTTAGCGGTGGTGTTATCCAGCTGCAGGCTGTTATCAGCTGCGTCTAACGCGGCACAGGTTGGAAAGAGTCAGGCCTGCTTTCATCAGAGGCTTTAGAGGAAAACTGTAACTCTACCGGAACATCATTTACATCAGGCTCTGGTTATCGTCTTCTGGTGGACACAGAGGAAATACGGGACTGTGTAACAGTGACAGTTGGATAAGCGTCTCCAGTAGGAAGGCTTCTGCTTCCAGTCACAGCTATTTTCTCCCAGCCGCCGCAGGATTGGCTGCAGACATGTATGAATAGTTTCAGTAATGTGACATTTTATGAGCACTTATACCGCTCTTGATGTAGTGGCCACTTTCTTTTGAATGCTAAATTGCACAGTTCATCACTCTCTGTCACTTTCACTGCTTCAAAGACGCTCTGAGAAGTGTTTTACCCCCCCCCCCTCTGAGCTGGTGCTGTTTCTATTTGCTGTTTTACTGTCGGCTAAGAACTATTCCAGAAGAGGCACACTCCACACAACATTAGGATGAAATACGATGACCCCCCCCCCTGCTCGGGCACACTCTTTCCAACCCCTTACTCAGCACAGCACGCACACACACACACACACACACACACACACACACACACACACTGAAAAGTTGCCAGAAAACCTGATTGTCCCATTGGTTGTGACAGATGTGCGGTGATCTGCGGGTCCCAGTGTGCTGTATCAATGTCAGAATCAGGAGTTCTCAGCCTTTTCTGAATGATTCAGGCCTGGGGTGCATCTCCTGCCAACACGCATGTCAAACCAATGTGTCTGCGTGTGTGCACGTGTGTCCGTGCACACGTCCAGTCCCTGCTGACGTGCACTCTCAGGAACATTCACCGGGAGCCCGCACACCAATCAGGGGAAGGCAGGTCCCATTTCATCTGATTCTCACTTGGAGGCGGGGAACACACACACACACACACACAAACACACACACACACACTATCCTAAATTCCCTCCATATTCTGCTGTCGCCACTCTTTTTCCACGAACACAAACACAGCTAAAGCAGCTCAGTGTCACAGGAAGTCCTAATCTGAGCTAAGAGTCCCTCTTCTTTCATTTTCTCCTCCTCTTTGTATTATCCGTTCCTTTTCGTCTTCACATCTTTTGTCATCACATCCCCCCCAGGACTATAAGTTTGAGTTATTTTGACCAATAGGTGGTCAGTGAAAAACCCCCGTCTCCTCCACAGAGGTGCCCTTCATCTAAGTGATAGAATTTAGCATCTCCCTAACACACACGTACACACACATTCATGCTGGGCTGAAATTCGCCGTTGAAAACTGCAGAGACAGATTCACAGTAAGCGCTGAGTTATTTCATGTTTCAGACCTTTGTCTCCCTGTCAGCTGGAATGATTCATGCCTCTGGGTGCCCCAGTTCTCTGGCTCAGCCACTTATTTTCTACACCAAGTATGTTTGTTTCTCACATTTTTATGGCTGTTCCTGAACTTACACGAATATGTGACTCCTAAATTATATATCTTGTAACTTTACAGCTTTTGAAATCACTGCCATGCAACCAAATGGAAATATTGAACTGCATGAAAGTCAAAGTGGGTCAGCCATTTCAGGAGTGCTTCATCAAACACTAATCGATGCAAACTGATGAACTTTGCCAACAATGACTTGCAGAAGCCATGTTTTTCTCCTAGCAGACACATATTTTTATCTCTGGAAATGACATTTTTGCAGCACTAGCTAAACTCTCTAGGCATTCAGTCACAGTGAGAGCGGCACATGCAGAGATGTTGGGTCTCTGGCTCATCAGAGCAATGACTGAAAACCACCATCAGCAACAAGGTCACTCAGCGGGTTTTCTCTGTGCCTGATGCACTCTTATTGTGTCTGTATGTTTCCATAATGTGCGTGCCACCATGTTTTTTAATGGTGTCATAAACCTAACCAACAGTAGGGTGGAAATGTGACACAACAGGAGAAATGATTGTTGCACATGAGCCTCAAGCTGAGGCACACATGTCTGTCAATACGGAGATCCTCCTCTCGCTCTTTATCAAAGGCCCGCACAACGCAGACCGTATGCCTGTCACGATTTCCAAAGATAAACACAAGTGCTGAAATATATTCGGGAACCTGAAACCGATCCATTTTGTGCTGTGGACCAGCAAAGCTATCACACATGCAGGCCGCGCTCACGCTGTGGCTACTGCAGCATGGATATTGCACAGACGGGCCCTTGTAGTCTTCTGTGGTTGAGCATGGATAAACTGATATGGAATATCTGGTAGTGTGGAGGAAATGTTTCATCTGAGAGGCTTTCTCCATCTGGACAAACTTTCAGGCTTTCAGGACATCCATTAACCTCTGGAGCTTATAGGGGCTATTTTCTTTCTCCCACTGTGGCCACTGCCGCTAAAAGCCAATATGTTTCTGTTTGGTGTGTGTTTCTGCCATGTGGGGCATTTTGCTGCTTCTTTTGCATGTGTGACAGCAGGGTGGAGGCAACTGTGATAACTGGAGGAGTTCCCTCATCATTCCTCACTTCTCTGAGTTCATAAAAAGCTTAGTTAGCATTAGTGAGCATTTATGAAACTATCATGCCTCTCCTTAATATTTCTGTGCAGTAAAAAGGACGTGTGACAGCATTAGTCTGTTACTTTAGGCTGTTTTTAATGTTCTAAACAGCATTTTTCAGTCAGTATTGGGCATAGTACAGCAAAACCTCTACATACGATGCCTAAACATACGAAGTGAAATTCGATCAAATATTCTATACACAAAGTCAAATTCCAACAATTTGATGTTGAAGTAATAGAAAAATACATATAAAATATAAAAATTAAATCAAAATAACTAGTCTAAGTCAGTTTAAAGTTCCCGTTGGAAAGTCAGAGTGAGTTATGGTTGGTCCTGTATCTCCGTTTATCAGTATCTGAGCTAAAGGGCCTATAAAAACACTTTTCATTTATTATTTTTTCATAATTTATTTTATTTTCCATCTTTCTTCTAGAAGTCATTTGTTTTATTGCTATGTGTAATTATCTTCTGTATTTATTAAGGAGTTATGATATAGTTTTTGGAAAAAATTGTAGGAATTACAATGGATTCTGATGGAAGATTTGAACCAACATACAAATATTTTATCATTTGAAGTCGGTCCCAGACCAAAATTAAATTCATTTGTAGAGGTTCTACTGTACTTCCAGTTGTTAGTACTTGTACTAACAACACTATATGATAATCAGTGAAAGTGTTTATTTGGAGGTATGTCACATTTTCCATCAAGAAATATACCCACATCACATCATTTGGTCATGGGGTCATGTCCAGCGTGGGCTCACTGTGCAGCTCCACAGCCTCTGACCACAGAAGTGAGTGAGGGTTGTTTGTCTCCTTTGGGCTTGTGAAGGACCTGTCACCCCTCCAGGGTGTGCCCATCCTGTTGCCTGACAGACAGACTCATTTCTCCACCTCTTTACTGATTCATGTTGCTCCATCAGCCACATCTCTAAACTCGAGGTTGCTTGTTGTCAGAAATAGAATCATAGAACTAAAAAGCTATCAAACAAATGAAAAGACCAGAGAAGACTAGCAAACTGTTCTGACCAATGGATGCTCACTCATGCATAGTTTTGTCAGTTTTTCTTGAACCCTTAATGGTGGCTTTGTTTTTATCTGCTTGATGAGTTTCAGTTTCATTGATCGGGGGGGAATTGGGCTCATTTACATCAGTAGCCAGAGCAGTTTAGGACCAGCCCGTCTACGCTGACCTTCTCACTTCACCTCGCTCCATGACGGCCAGCCGTGGGCTCCATCTCTGCCCAACACTGGTTTTGGGCAGAGTAACATTTAACTGGCAGCTTTTTCTGACGGGGGATCTGTTAACTCCAACGTGCTGCAGTAAAACTGTCACGGCTCAGTGAGGAGAGAAGAGAGAGGATGCAATCACCGGGACATGACAGGAGGGAGAGTAAAGGCTCTTATTGGGCCGCCCAGGGCTGCTGCAGGACTACAGGTGAGGAGGTCCACTGCTGAGGGTGGCTCAGGACAGGGAAAGGGAAGAAGGTTAATTTCTGTGCTTTTGAAGGAGTCCTAAGGTAGATCTGATAGAGTTGGTCTCGGGGTGACCCGGGACAGGCCACGACTGAGGAGCCAGGGGGCCTGGCAGGTAAGACACAGGTGGAATCACACACAGAGGAGCACAGAGAAGCTCTGGAGGTGAGGTAAGACACACTGAAGGAAGATAACAGCCAAGAGTCCAAGATCAGCCTGGTCCTGGCTCCCCGGGTCCCTCTGAAGGGGTCCTGACTAACTGGAGATGGAACTCAGGTGTGTGGCTAGAACCAGTCCGACTCTGGAAACCATCACAGCCTGCTCGTTCAGCCCAGGACTCGGACACCAACACAGCCCAGGATACGGACAGCTGGGAGGCATCTGCCTGCTGTTGGCTGTACAGATGTGATCAGGGGGAGAAGCTCTTATTTCTATCTGGTTTACCTTTATATGGGTACATGACTGATCTGACCTCAGCGATAACAGCCCTCCAGTTCTGAGTGCCGGTGGTGTTGGCTTTACTGTGGAGCAGCTCAATTTAAATCTGGATTTTTCATGACCAATCAAATCAAATCATTTAAGATGAGTGTGAAGTAGTGCTGCATGGTGTGTGATTAGCACTATCGCTTCACAACAAGAGCCAACAGGCATGCAGACTCCACCCAGAAAGGGCTTTTCCTGCGTGTGTGTGGGTTCGGTCTGGGCCCTCCAGCATCCTCCCACCCTTCCAAAACCAAGGTGAGTATGTGCCTGTGTGTCTGTTTGCTTTGGCTCTGCGTGGCCCTGTGATGGACTGAGGGGGAACCCGGTCTCCCCATCTCGCTCCAGATTAAACAGATTTATACAAAGGTAATACTTTGAACACATTTTGAGCTAACTAGAGCAGTTCAGCTCTGAAGGTTTTTTTTCTGTGGCCTATTGAATGCAGATGAACTTCCCTTTCATATACTCTAATGTAAATCCAGTCTGGTAGCTATCTCTTTCTTCCTCTGCACTCTTCCCTTTGCCGTGTCAATCAGAAGACGGTTTCATTTGCCGGCTGTACAGCTACAGCACCTCCCCACCATTTCCATATCTGATCAGCTCAGGGTGTCTTATCTGTCCATTCTGCAGCTTACAGACTTGTGGACGGGCTTTAACCTGTGTAAAACAAGCCTCTGGGCTCCACAGCACGCTCCTTTAGTGGGAAAAGAAAAAGTGTAATCCCCTCTGTGTTTGAATATGGTTTACAAAGTCAAACCGGCCCCCCGGCTCACAGAGCAAACAGCTCCGGCTCTGTGTGCCGTTTCCTGACACAAAACCGACCTGGAGCAAACCCGCTGGCCCGGGGAGGGGGCGGTCTGATTGGCTGAAACTGTGAGCTTGAGTTTGCACAAACGTTTAACTGATTTAAATCTTATTAGCAAGTGTTTTTGTTCCGGTTATTTCAAACATAAGTACGGCAAATAGAAACTCAACCACCACCAAGGACATCCTCCAGCCTGCACTTATTCTGCACTTTGTTTAACGCTCAAAGTTTTATGAACCTGACTGAAGGTTTCTTTCTGTTTTTCAGATGTTTGTTTTCCATTTGAAAGTGTAGAGCTCCCATTAAAGACGATGAAATAGTAATGACAACAAACCAAATAAAGGTTTCTAGCTCAGTCTGAGTTTGACTCACAAACAGCTTAAATTCCTACTGCAGTTCTCCCAAGATGCTTTGCAAAGGTTTTTACATTTACATATATATATATAAATATATATATAGATATATGTGATGAAATTTTCATCATTTTTTAAGATATTTACTCTGACCCGCAGGTCTTTTGATTAGTGTGTGCATTTCTCTGAGCGCTCGTCTTCAGCACATTTCCTAAGTCCTGTTGCCCTTTCCTTTTATAATCCACATTTACTCTGCACTCAAAGAAATATTAATATTTTATAAGGATCAGTTATAGAAACCCTAGAATGAACCCAGCACATGCAATAGTAGGAATGCATTTTTAAGCCTAAATGGGACTTGGTTGGACATCCTTTCACCACCGAGTCTCCAATGCCACCTGGCTGTCTCTCTGGAAACAGGCACTATTTCCAGCTGGAGTCCTGCTGGGAGGTGTTGGCTAAAAGGAAATGAGGCCCTTATGGGATCAATAAGAGATGCTTGTTAACAATCATAGTCTTAAATGGCAGCGATCGGCTCAGACTCCATACAGCATCATGAGCTCTAACACACCAGAGAGCTTTAAAAGACCTGTCAGACCCCCAGAAGGACCAAGGAGTTATGGCAACACAATTACTGGCAGATTCATCAGAATATACATATATATATATATATATATGTATACTGTATATATAGATATATATATATATATCCATATACATATACTAAAATGTCACTAAATTAATTTCCCTGCATTCCTAAACAGATTTTCTAACTTCTCAGAGAAGCCTGAAATGAGCAAAAAAAGGGGGAAATCACGATCAAAGCTCAAAATGAGTAACATTATATTACTATCATTCCACCTTTCTAACACAATCAAGCTTGTGCATCCAGATATCGAAATGAGGAAAAAAAAAAGGTCTACCCAGAAAATGTGTAGAAAATTAGTTTCTGTAGTAGGAAAGTTGAATGGGCCCGATGATCAAACAGTGACAGTATTGACAGCATTCTGACAGCTCCATAAACAGCTTAAAAACCAATGTCCATTATGCAGGCACACAGGCACAAGAGACTCCTGTAGATTACCGAATGGGGGATGTAAACATTTCAAACTCCTTTCTTTTGTGTGGTTATTCTCATCCAGGCATGTCACACTGGACTGG
The DNA here is from genome assembly GCA_907169785.1 of Menidia menidia. NCBI lineage: Eukaryota > Metazoa > Chordata > Actinopteri > Atheriniformes > Atherinopsidae > Menidia > Menidia menidia. The sequence continues at coordinate 18,964,941 of CAJRST010001113.1, forward strand.
GGCGGTTTCAAGTCATTAACAATTATAAAAGAAAAAATAACATAGCATATGGACGCTGAGGGGCTCTGATAAAAGCACAGGGGAATGTATTAAGCTCCCTTTGTCTTGTGGAGTGGTGCTGAAATGACAGCCTCAGTCTGGTGACTGCTCACTAAGAGCATCAAACTAAGCAGTTTTGAACTTTTTTACATGTTATAGACATGCTTTTTACCCCATTTTTAGAATAAAACAGTCCAAATTGTGCTGTATGCATGTTTCAGGTTATCTAACAGAAAGGTTTGTGCAGTTCCCATAGCAGCTGTGGTCTCCCTGTACTGGAAATCCCCGGTGAGAATCCCACATCTGCTCCTGTGTTTGATCAGGGGGGATTCTTGTTGCATTATGAAGGATAAAGCGATGCCTCGGTGTCGTAATGGAACCTGTACTGTTGCTCCCTCTGTTCTGCAAAGTAAATGATAAAAGTACTGGTGACAACCACCATGAAACAGACAGCGCCACTTTCCAAATCAGAGAAGGAAAATGAGGGCTGAGGCTGAGGCTGCAGGCAGGAGACAAAAGCAGCTCACGTTCCTGCCGAGCTTTGAAACAGGTCAGTAATCCTGTTTGATGGGGGCCGATTGGGTCCCATTTTGTGTTAATAGAAAGCACATTTACTGTTTTACAGTGAATATTTGTTCACACGTGTGATTATGAGCAGACAGAAAACAGGCCCGGCTGCAGACGCCTCTCTTTGTGCAGGAAATTGAGCCTTCCTGAACCTGGCAGGCGACAGAATTGCATAATTATGGCAAAGCTTATCAGCAAAACAATCCACACACAGATGGTGTCATCATGCTCTACTTATTACACTGTGCAGTCAACATTTATTTCATTATTTCAACTTCCATCCAAAAATGGCGAGTGAAGGATCCCTGGCTCCAGTCCCAACAAAAGCCTCTTTGTCTCTGCTGAAGTGAGCATGAAGTGAACTGGTAATTAACCACCACCTCAGGCATCACTTCCCTCTCCAGGAGAATGACATGGAACAGTGTAATGGAGGGGGCAGAGGGGGGGGGGGCATCCAGACTGATCCACGCAACAGCTGCTTGTTGATTGGCCCAAAATTGGGAGTGGAGAAGCATGGTGGAAAGAAGAAGATCCAAAGGAGGTGCTGGTTACCACATGAGGATCATGGCTTTAAAGCCCAATCCAAGAAAAAATACTGAGAATTTTTGTTATTGTCTGAAGTCTTTATTTGACCCTTCACAAAATATATGAGAAAAAAACTGAAATGATTTTTTAATATTCGTCATTTAGTACCTTCTGCTGAGTCAAAATTATTGTGCACAGTCTTCTGCCCACTGTTACCAGCTATACCTGATTGTGTACGGCAAGGTTTTGAACAAAGTTTTTACCATGAAATGATGCAAAAGGTCTCAGATGCTAAATCTCTCAGAAATCGTATGTATCAAATATGATACATGTGGCGTTATAGGGTTAACCCCCAGCGCCCCACAGTCCCTGGGTCTCTGCTGACAGTCCCACAGAAGGACGGCACTCAGGATGCTCTCTCTGAGCTCAGAGCTCCGCCCACAGCTGGAAACAGCTGTGGGCAGGTGTTTTTCTGCTGGACGTACCGACAGCCATTCCTCACTGAGCTGCGGATGCTAGCTGGCTCACTTGGGTGTTTCAGGGCAAATATTTTTAATGTACCAGTTTGTAATGTTTGCTTAATGAGTTCCTCGGCTCAGAGACTCTAGGTTTTTTCCAGTTTTCCAGAAACTGGTTGATAATTACAGATTTATTGTTTTGGAGCAGTTTCCTGCCCTGCTTCGCTTCCTCTCAAGCGGAGCAGCAGCCGCCTGCTGTTTTCTGTCTGAAACTCATTCTACATCATTTACAGCATGAAGATTTGGATGCAATCATGTCAACAAGCAGCAGAATCTTAAAAATAATGTCTCTGACATGTTTTCAAACCCCCAGTACCACAAATGAGGCTGAATTACAAATAGAGTCCAGGACAGGATTTATTTGTGCTAAGTGGATCGTTAGTGTGCTCCCTGCTTAATGAATTTTACAGTGATAATTAATTTGATGTTAGCATATTTGTAGATGACAGACATGGCTGGGGATTTGTAGATGGATGTGAAAACGCCACCTCGTGTTTCCTGAACAGACGTGTGCGGTGTATTTAGCAGCGGTGCTGCTGGCCTCTGGGGGCTGGAGGCAGAGCGTCCAGACCCAGACAGGTCAGCAGCAGCCTGGACAGCACGCCCCCCCCCTCCCAGCTCCGCTTCTGCTGCCTGTGCTGTCTACTTCTGATGGTGATGTCATTCTGAAGCAGGCCCTTCTGTAAAAACGAGCGCCTGCCAAGTCATTTTAGAGAGCCACAGCTTTGGGAAGATTAAGAGGATTAAAACAGAACAGTTGTGTCCAGACAGCCGAGATTCAGCTGGACGGGCCTCCTCTGACAGTGTTTGGACAATGTCAGCGCAGCCAAAATCAGCACTGGCTGTTTTTCCCAACGAGCTAAATCGGCAAAAAAGCCTTTTTAAGTTCCCTCAAGCCCTTCTCCAAGCTTCTGCTCTTTGTTGTTGATCTGAGAAGTGTGTTTGTCGTCCTGCTCTTAAAGCCACAGCAACCTGCCGGAGCTGGACATGCGGGCCCGGGCTAATTCACACAGATAATCAGGGTGCACAGTCCCTGACTCCACTGCTCTCTGAGAGCTGGTTCATGATCCCCAGCTGACTTCTAATGTTGGCAAAAAAAAAGGCTTCCTCTCCAAATGAATCATCTACTGATCCTAATTAAGCCTTTTTGAGCTTTGCGTAGTGTTTATTTCATACAGATGTGTTTGAACTGATCACGGCAGAAGCTTCATGAAACCCATCACCATGGCGACAGGGCAGACATTTTCTTCGTACTGTTGCCATGACAACTTTCCAGGCAGAGTATTTATTTATGTGCCGGTAGAGTGAGGAGCATTTCCAGGAAAACTTATTGTATCAGAAACTCAAATCTCAGAGTCCTGACGGAGGACCAGGGTCCACACAGGTCCAGGGTCCGTACCTACAGGTCCTGCAAGGAAATGCAGAGGTTACAGGTAGAAAAATCCCCCATTTGGGATAAAAAGAGGTTGTATTTTTTCATTTAGTTTTGGAGTATTTAGTTCTGCGTCTGCTGTTTTGCACGGATGCTAACGTCAGGATTTTGCTCACTCCCCAGCATCGTTCTGCTCACCGCCTCCCTCCCTATTTCCTGCTCTTGTCTTTCTCGTACATATCAACTCTTTCCTGCCATCCTTCACTAAAGCTAATTGAAGTGCCTGCGTGGAAAGACCTGGGGAAGGTTCTGAGGGGGCCTTCTTTAATGAAGTCGGATCTCATTAAAAGATACAGCAACCAATGTGAACATGAGGAAAAACATGCTGGGACAAAGGAGGACAGGGCAAGGAGAGCATCAGTGTTTTGTTCTTCTCATAATTAAATACTACCATTAACAACCCATGAATAGCAATATTAAAATGTGTGGAATGGGCATGCTCATTCAAATGGGCATTCTTTAAGGCTTTTTGCCCAGACAGTCAATGTGGATGGTATCTATATTTTGATGTTTTGTCACAAAGTATGAAAACTCTGCATGTGGCATGCTCAGAATGATTCACTAATGATTGGACACATATCTTCTATGCCTTTAGAATGTATTGATTCCTGTTTAATTTCAAACCATGCAGAGAGAAAAGCAGTAACTTTGCCTTTGTAAGAGAGGCATGGTTGGACTTCTCAGATTTCCATCGTCCATCAGCAGATTTAGTTTGGTCTCACCTGTATGAGAGAGGGGAATTTATTTATTTATTTGTATTATTATTGAGCTTTTCTGCTCAGTTCGTCACACTTTTTCCATATGTTTTGGCTAATATCATTATTTCTTCCATGTTTTTATGACAGTACTTGCCTTGTATTTTGATAAGGGCACCTAATGAGTCCTTCAAGTGTTTTTAACAAGAAATAATATGAGTCTGAGTTTTTTCCACACAGAGGAAAATATATTCCAACAAGATCCCAACCAGCCAAGAAAGACTACAATTTTTCTAAAATTAGGTTTCATCTAGAAATAAGAGGAAAATCAGTGCTGTTCTCTGCTCTCAGATGCTGGATGCTTGGCAACTGAGTGACGTGTCTCAGATTAGCTCAAATGACCCACATTAACCTGGTAAACAGATCTGTGTTTGTTCTAACCAAAAATGCTTTACACAGAAACACACTCTGCAGACATGAAGCATTTGTGAGAACAGCTCAAGCTTTCCTGACAAATGTTCATGAGAAACACAGGCAAAGTCCTTAATACATCAATCCAACTCCAATCATGCTGTGAAGACCAGTCCGACAGGGTGAAGAATCCCATAAGAAAGGGCCAAATCTCCCAATGCCACATACAGCTACCTGGTGGGGGGGTATCAGTAAATCTAAAGGAGAACATTCTGTACCTGTTATGAGAAACCATGTCAGAGTTTATACAAAAGTAAAAAAAGGTCACATCAACGTCAGATTTCAGAATCAACCAGACTCAAAGAATTTGTTCATTAAACAGTATTACTTCAGACATATATTTTCATCAAATTAAAGGAAATTCATAGCCACTCAGGATTTGATGTCAGGTGTTTCCGATCAGCTTTTTCCCAGCTGTAGAACTCTGTGTCATCAGCATAAAATGTGGACAGCACACTGGACTGACATGCAACACTGGACCATCTACATGGAGGCACAGAACACACCGTGCTGCTTTGGGAAGGGTTGCTACAATCTGCTTTACCACCACCTGTTAGAAACGCAAAGAAACTGGACACACATCTTCAGGGGACTGCTCCGGAGCTTACTGTACAAAGAGGCCAACCACACAACCTCATGAAAATAAGGAACATCACAGTGGGACTGCTGGAACACGGATACATGAGGTCCATCATGTCCGCTGTAATAACTATGTATCAGGACAGCTCATAGAGGAATAATGGTTTAAAATGGTACTAGAACAATGTTAAATCTCTCAGCATATGTAAAGTCAGCCCTGCCTGTCGCCCAGTGGCAGCTGGGATAGTGACAGCTCCCCCCGTGAATTCGAGTTAGCAGGGATAGAAAACAGATGGACAGAAGCCTGTCAGGTGAAGGACAGGGACAGAAAAGCCTTTATAGACTGAGCGTGTTATTAGGGCTGTTAGTCCTCTGCTTTTTGTCAGGATCTCTGTGAGGTTGAGCCTCTGAAAAAAACACTAAAGGCCAGATGCACAACTCAGACTGTGATTTGGCTGAAAGGAATAAATAGTATTAAAGGTGAGGAAAAAATAAACTGGGGAAACAGAAAAATCTGACAGGTTGGCCCTGGACTGAAGTGAAGGTTTCCGTCTGGTGGCCATGTGTTAAAACCTTCCCTCATGTCCATGACAGAGTCTGTCACCACCAACACCACCGTCCTCCCCATGTTTGGCCCGGCTCTCGCACATTCCACCCTTCACATGTCAACGGCCGACACTTGATCCTAATTGGCTACTTCTTGAGTGAGGGTGTCTGGTCTCCAGGCAGAAGTGTTTAAATTCCGCCTGTGGAACCCGAGCTCGCTCACAGGGTCGTTTCTCTTTGGGTGGGGGCTTGGAAATGAACAAGAGCTCCAGTTTTGTCCCAGGCCGTCCGGATTCAAACCCCATCAGAACAATCCCCACTTCCCCCCAGCCCCCTGTGGGGGCGGGCTTCTCCTCACTGGAGGAAAGCCCATTCCAGCCTGTCAGCAAACGTGCTGAGCAGAACAGGCCTCCAGAGTTCTCACTCACTCAGTAGAGCTGGATAAAAGCCAGCAGGTTGGCCTTATCAGTAATCGCTTACACAACTTTGACTGTTTGAGGAAATCCAAGTTAGCCCACAAGTTGGAACAGATGAGGAACAGAAGCCCGTCCACACCTGAACCGGCTTCCTGGGCTGGAATGTGAAAAGCACCTGATATAAACCTGCTGGTTTTATGCCAGCTCTGATTAGAATGTATCACTTACTTTGGATTTTTATGTCTCAAATGACTGTGATGGACCAGGGTGACCCCACCTCTCCCCATTGGCTACTGGGATAGGCTCCAGTCCCCCCGCTAGCCCATTAGGGAATAAGTGGTTATGAGGATGGATGGATGGGTGGATGGATGGATGGATGGATGGATGGATGGATGGATGGGTGGATGGATGGATGGATGGATGGATGGATGGATGGATGGATGGATGGAAAAAAGAAAAAAAGAGTATCCAGGGAGGCTTCAGGGGCTGGAGGCAGATGTCATATGGGTGCTGTGCTCCACCCCCTGTGGTCTTCAAAACTCTTCATTTCCCCTGAAGCTTTTAAAGCTTCCATCAAATAATTCCATGTTTACATGAGATGTCTGGCAGCTCCGTCTCTGAGCTTCAGATGACAGAACGGTTTAATTCTGCTGACAGCCTGAGCGTGGCAAAGAGGACCACTGGACTGGTCATATAGTTTCTGTTGACACTCAGAGAGCTGAGTACAACACGACAGTGCCGTGCTAACGGAATTAGCACTGTAGGCTTCTTCACTGACTGCTTTCTGGCCAGTTTTCCAGACTGGAAACAACAATCAAAACAAGCAGATGGCAGTACACAAATTTTATTTGGCTGGAAAAGCAAGACCAAAATGAATTTTACTTTTCTACATTTGAGCCGGCTATAAATACAAATTGAAAACACAGTTTTGCCCACCTCACATAAATTGTGTAGACTTTAAAATGACGCCATTCTTTCTGACTTTATTTCTTAACTGAGAAAGAAAGTAGGAACTTGTGGAAGAATCAGCATAACTTTGGTTGCCTGCAACTGACAGTGTCCTCCAATCCAAATAAACCGCAGATTTAGGAGCCCTGGGGATCCATTAAGGATGGACTGAGACATGAGCATAAAACCTGACTTTGATGCTAGAATGGGAGCAACTTATTCATGGCACATTAGAACAAGTCAGCCAACAGATGTCTTCTTAAATTAAATATCAGTCAATCATCACATCCCTTCTGCGTGTTGTACATGTTGTCCTGCAGTTTGACTTTCTGAATCGCTGTTCGGCTCCCAAAATGGGGATCAGTGTCAGTGGCTCACCAGCAGCAGCCCAAAAGACCTTTAATCAAAATGAGAGGATAATCTATTTATTCTAATTCCTATAGGTCCCAAATGGAAATAGGTTTTTGTTAATCTATAACTACTCCTGATTACCTAGCGTCAGTGTAAAGATCTTTGTTTGTTTGTCTGATTTTCATATCATTACCTGTCTCATCCTGTTATGGGCAGATTGGGGCTGTAGCCCAAACCAGCTGCCATCCAATGGGAAGCAGGACACATCCCAGACAAGGGGCCAGTCTAACACAGGCCAGCATGCCCACATTTTCACATTCCCTTGGAAATGATGCAAAGAAATCAACAAAGAATTATTCTCTTAAAGCAATCCAACACACACCACTGACTTAAAAAAAAGAAGTTTTTCTTTAGTTAATCTTATTTGCGTAGCAGAGAAGTTGATGACCTTTTCGGGCTAACATGGTAATCATACAGCATTTACACAGTGTGGTATAATTATCTTTTTTCTCTGTTCTGGGGCCTTGTGAACACACAGAAAAACATCCTCTCTCAGATTTTCCAGTCAGTTAAAGGCAAAGGAACACAGACATAGAAAATATTGTCCTTATTTCAACAACTTTAAAATGTCAGGTTGGAGGTCCCTCAATTAATTAATTTATCTGGCAGGAAGTTGTTAAATAAACTTCTATACCTCTTCAACAACAATTTGCTGGAACATAAAGCAACATTTTATGTGTGATGTAGCCCTGCGATTAAGAGCAAAGTCTACTGTCATTTACAAATTAGATTTATTCTAAGATAATGAGGTACAGCTCTTATTTCAAAGCTATTAAAACCTGGTTGGTATTTAATGTATTTGAAGAACTGTGAACACCACAGCCAAAAGTAAAGACACAGTTAGCACCTGTCAGACAGGTGGATGCCGGCTCCTCTGGATGGTGGAGACTGACTAGTTCTTTAGCCAAAAGTATAACCTTGCACCACTCACTTGATTAATTGATGGGGAAGTTAATTGAACATCTAAGACCCTAACCTCTAATATTATATCCATCTTTAAACTGGCTATACTTAGACCATTAAGCTGCTGTCATCAACATGTTTTTTACTTTTACAAACAATATTGAATAAGAGATTTTGTGGCTTTTTTCAGCTGCCTTAATAAGAAAAAATGCTTTTGATCTCTGGTTGCTAAAGTTCCTGGCCACATCGTTCTTTTTCTGGACCTCCGGTGTTATGTTTTAACTTGTCCCCTGTAGCACCTGGAGTTCAGGTTCTGGGTTCTGGTCAGTTTCTTGGCTTTTCTCAGCTCCTCAGCACCACAGTTACCCGTTCAATGCCAGGACATCTCAACTCCATCAGCCTCCTCCTGATGGGTTTTCTCCACATCCGTGTTCTGAATCAGTCTCACCCTGACTCATTATTGCTCATCACTGGGCCAGTTCCCCTCCCTTCTCGTAAACGCCCGAACCCATTGTGGATTTGAACAGGTTACACCAGCGTTCTCATAGCTTTATCTTTAAAACTCCTGAGTGTGAGAGAGCTGTGAGTGTGGGTCTTCTGCTGTCAGTTGAACACGTTTCCAGTAGTTGCTGATCATCACCCTGGTGCTCTGTGTCTGATTGGCTGAGCAAAGCTGATGAAAAAGAGAGAGAAGCCATTGACGGTATACCGATGGTGGGATCTACCATTGAAAAAGTCACCGTGATGAATTCCGATTTATACTAAATGTTTGAATCTGGAAAACTTTACACCAGCTGCAGCTATACAGAAATCCCAGAAGTTTCCGAAAAGGCAACAGTCTTTATTACTGTGAGGTATGTCAGGAGTCTTTATTACATAAATGATGTTTATACCCTTTGAAATGGCAATGACCGTCCCCTATGAACCTGCAACACAGGGACAAATGAAACATTAACCTTAATGGAACAGGAACAAAAGCGGGACGGGCCTCAGACTGAGAGAAGACACAGCTCAGCTGACCTCACACAGATGATGATGAGGAGTTGATGAGTGGGAACCAGCTTGGATCTTTGCCTGAGTAATAGTTCAGAAAGGAATTGCACCCACCCATCTAGGTCATTAGTTCTGTTCTGAAGAGCCCGGCGAGCAGCAGGAAGCCAGCCCAAAACAGCAAAGCTACAGAATAAGACGACAGGATCATTCAAGAAAATCTACCACCGATGAATAATGTAATGCCGTGAATTATTAAGCAGTGTTCTGGTTCGGGGGCTTCTGGAGAGTGTGTGCCCCATCATGGTTAACTGCCTACAGTCAGAACTACATGGAGCTACAGCGGTGAAGAGCATGATGAGCAGCACAGACACACACCAGTGTCTGCTTATTCATCTTTTATCTGTGGGACATTTGTTGGATGGAGGGTTAAAGAAGAACCCACTACACACAAGTGGACTCATGCTGTGCTGACTATGAGCTAAACCAAAACGTCCTCTGATTTGGGGAACTCTTTGGAGGAAGAGGCATCTGCAGAATTTAAAAAAATGTAATATAATTGTTTATGATTGCAACGTCCCATGTTGTGTGAAAAAGCATTCAAAGGGTGACTCTACATAATCTCAGACTCTAAATTCAACTGAATCTGAATACAGCTTAGAAACTCGAGGGGATATTTAGAGGCTCCATGGCATGTTTTTGGACTGTGGGAGGAAGCAGGAGTAGTTGTAGGGAACCCACTCACTCTCAGGGAGGACAAACTCCAGCTGCTGGTGCTTCAGTCACCAGACCACCGCTGGGCTCTGCCTTTACTCACCAGTTTAAGGCAGTCCTGAGTCCCAGCCCTTTACTCATCAGTTTAAGGCTGTCCTCAGTCCCAGCCCTTTACTCATCCACATACGGTGAGCTGACCAGGAAGGCTTGTTCATATTCACATGAGCTGTAGTCTGGTGTCATAGGTTTAACAGAAGAAAAAGTGAACTCGGTCTTTTATTATTGGCCTGATGCTTTTCCAACCAGCATGATTTTCCGTGTAGTTCCTTAAAACTCTCTGAATGACAGCGACTGTGATTCAGGGGGACTGCAGGCCACAGAACTGGAACAGTGAAATAGGTCACCTACTCCTCACTCATCCAGCTCATGAGTAATTTAAAGTAGCTGTGCTCCACACTGAAGACTGACGAGTAAACAGACGACATTTTCACCTCGGAATCAGACTTGGTTACCCGAACACACACCCTACACACACACACGCACACACACACTGCTCACTTGCAAAGCATCACTTATTTTGTTGCCCTCAACCATGGATGACAAATTAGCATTCAGTATGCGTTCCGGCTGAGCACATTTGCTGTTAGAGTGAAGCCTTACACTCGTCCTAATTCAGCTGGACAACGTTCAACTTTCCAAAGCCGTGCTCAGAAACTCTCATAAAAGTTCTGTGGTAAATTAGCCATTAGCTTCTCGCAGGCACATTTGTATTGCGCAGTCAAGCATATTATGGGGTGTCTGAGACAGCTTGTGTTTCGAGACAGTTTCCAAGAATGTTTTAAAGCTAACATCAAAGTGCTCTCTATAGCAACACGGCCAACTGTCACCAACCTGATTAAAATCCCGTGTTTGCTTTGGCCAGAAGCATGCATACACTGAGGGAAATCATTAGAGGGCAAAAAAGCCCCAAAAAAACAAGGTACCAAGCTTCTTTGTAACTGTCTCATATTTGTTTTGCTTTGAGTCCGGCCCCTCTTCAGCCAAGGCAAACTCCCCACGGCCAGCCGCTTTCTTCTGACATGGTCTCTGCTTTAGCTTCAGCTGCTGCAGCTGCAGGATGACATCACATCACTCAGAAGCGTCCCGCAACGGGCTGCTCTCACGCCAAAGAAACAAAAAGAAATATTGGAAAATGTTCAACCACAAAAGGGGGACTTGTGAAAGATAGCATGGTGGAGACTTTTCAGGCTCCTGTCAACAGTAAGGAGAAAGAATGGTGTCGGATGAAAAGTGTCAGGGTGAAAATGTTCACTTCATGTCATCCATAAATATTACTGTCTGCTTCATCGTCATTAAAGCTCAATAATAGAAGCTCAAATGTCACACTTGGGACCCCCCAGCTACAACCAAGCGTTCCCTGACTCGGTGTCATTAGTCTGTCACCCTGACTTCCCTTCTCAATGTCCCCATTCGATCTTAATGGTGCTGGTGCAACCACTCTGAGAGTGGGACCGGGTTATTACAAAAATGAGGCACAAGGTAAAAAAGGACTTGCAAAGGGGCATTAACTGGGGGGGGGGGGGGGGGGGGGGGGGGAGGTGCCATCTTTAGGAGGGTGACAGCACATGTGCCGGTCTGGAATATGTGCACTTTGCTTTTCTGAGTACAGCACATGCCTCTGTTCAGCTGGGAGTACACATGTAGTACATTTCATACAGACACCAATATTTCCCATTCATGTGCCGGTGATGGTGAGAGGACACACTCACACACACACACACACACACACACACCTCCAAGTCAGCACTTAAGGGTGAATGTTGAAGGTCAGTAGATGCAGCTGGTGATGCCGAGACTTTCAGTTAAAGTAGAGTAACTACATGCTCCACAGCCTATTAGACATATTATCCATCTTTTTCCCTACGAAAACAAGTCTGCGTCCCTTCATGCACGCACACACACACACACACACCTTACTGTACATTTGGTATTCACCACACCTTCCGAGTGATTCACAATATGAAGTAAGATGTTCCACATCGTTACCAGGCCACCAGGCAACAACAGCAAGGTGATCATCAGAACCCGTCCTGTTGGGACTGCTGCACTCCTCCAAATGGTGCATGAGGGAGAAAAAATACTCTCCAAGTGGAGAAAGACGCCATTGCCTGGATGATTTTTCTGGAGAATAAATGCTGTTGTTAATTGGGTATGTATGAATTTAACATAAATGATCAAATTAACTGTGTCAAACCTGCACAGATAAGAGCAGAGCTCTGAGGATTTCACCTTTACACAACCACATTCTATAGCGTATTCATTCTTTAGTGAAAAGTACTATAATAAATGGACTTTAATGTCATGTACAAATGGGGCCGCAGATCTTTACCTGCTGATATTTAGATTAGTATTGGTTTAGTTCCTTTTTCTTTGCTGCTTAAGAGCAATGTAGACCTTTTATTTCAATACATTTGATTTAGTACTTAGTGGTCTTACTTCTTAGGGATAGTAAGACCACGCCTTGTATGGTAAAGTCCTTTTTTTCTATAAATGAAATCAGCCATATTTTATCTAAATCTCCCAGTTTGTCATTGAGGAAGCACCGCACCCTCTCCAGATGCAGGGGATCAGTCAGTGCAGAGATCCAGGCTGTGAGTCAGGGCCTCCCTCTTTTCCCAGAACAGCAAGACGGGTTCCTAAGCACAGAGGAACCGATCGAACAAAGGGTAAAGTTGTGTCTTCTTCAGTGACTCCAATTCTTCTGACACACATAGAGATGACAAACAGTGCGTCCAGCCTGATTGTGATTTTAGAGGCTCTAAAAAAAAATGAGAATAAAGCTTTCCAAAGTTCCCTGAAGACTGGAGCGTAGTACATGACATTTATCAGGTGGTGCTGACACATCAGGGAACATGTTCTGCTGCCTCGCCTTTGGGTGATGGAACCTAAGCAAAATCCTGAACTGAATCCGTCTGGCATTAAGGGAGACCTTTTTCTACATGTCTTCTGATATTCCCATCCCTAATTCCTTTTCCCACTCTGTCTTAGCTCTGATTGTGTTCACTTGTCAAAGTCCCTGTAAAATATCAGAGATAACTAAAATGGGGTTACCTTAGTTGTGCATTCTTTGTGGAACTGATCTATTATCTGGTGCAACATCTTCAAAGTTGTGGAGATGACTTACCTGGAGATGAATCTGTATCTCTACTCAGTCTTAATTCACAGGTAATGAGAGAAATGAGAGGACAGTGTTACCAGTTTATGGACAGTGATCTGAGGCCTTCTGCTGCCCATACGTTGGACTGTCATTTGCTCTTAAGACATTGCGAGATGATAGTAATCCTTAAAAATTATATGATTAGGATGTATGGTTTCTTGTGTTCAAGACGCTCAGTTGCATAATTCAGGGACTCTGATTTTGGTTTCTGATTGACAAGCGTTGACACAAGAGGACACTTCTCTTTTCTCATAAATTGCCGGAAGAAGTTTTCCGCGGAGGGAAAACTAAAATATCAAACAATTATCATGAGCAGCTTTCAAAACAAAGAGATGAAATGTAACCGGGACCAACACCGTGGAAGCTTGTTATGTTAAAAAGTGCCTGCCTCCCACTCATTAAGCTCTGGCAGCCTCTGCAGATCAGATCAGAACGTGGTGCCCATCAAACGTCTGCTCCCGGCTGGTGACACAGAGGCAACAACAACCCCCCCTCCAACTTCTACTCGCTGACTTTGACTTGCTTTTTTAGTTAGATCACATTTTCAGTCTGTCATGTTATTCAAAGTGGTCACAGAATGATGGAGAGACTATGATATGATCAGCAGTATTTAAGTTTAAGAAAGATGAGTTCAGAGTCTGCCACTGTGACTTTAATTATTCATTACCAAATCATTTGATTGATAAACATGTTGCACAAACTCAAGTTTCCAACTGAGAGAAGAAGGGTTGAGTATGAATGACTGCTAACTTTTAAGTCGGAGGACTTTTCAATATTATATTCCATGAAGGAAATCCTTAAGCCCACTGATAGAAATAAAGATTTCACATCAGTTTTATCAATTGAAAGACAGATGTATAAATCTGCGGTTTTCTCCAAGGAAATGGGCTGAATTTGGACATGAACTCTCTGGATGGGATTTATTCCAGCTACCACCGACTGATAGCCTCTCTTTGACCCAGTCCCCGGACCTGAGGATGCTTCTTTCTCAGAACCAGAACCGGGATGGCACCAGGCCAGGGATAGCTGCTCAGATAGAGAAACAAAAGTCAAAGATGTAACGGCTGGCTTCAGTTTACTAACTCCAGAGTAACTTAATTTATTTAATGTAAATTACTGAGAGTTTTGTGCATTTTAAGAGTCATACTCAGACACTGAACTCATGTTAAGTCCATGGTTGTACTCCCAGATTTCTAAATGTCTCTTCTTTCTATCAGACATTAGATCCACGTCATCCAGGACAAAACTCCCACACCCGTGTCTTATCACATCTCGGTGGAATCTGGATGAGCTGGGTTTTGGCCTGATCATGATCATCAGAGGGTTCCCGCCAATAAGACTGGGATTCGACCAGCAGGCCCCCCAAGATGATAAATGTCCATCACTCCCTTAGATACATCCTGAAGAAGCTTTGTCAGTTAGAGCCAGCGCGCTGATGTACTTTAACATGTGACATGAATAAATGATACATTTGTACTCTGATCATTTCTCTGGTTTATTCTCAGGCTTCTGATAAAAGAATCGGGCTGACAATGACAACAATAATGTCCCATGCTCACGGAGAGGGAAGAGAGCAGAGCTGAGTTAGACACCAAATCAAAAACAGCACTCACACATAATTTATCAGTGTGGAGATATTGCTTCTGACAGTCAGGCCAAAGCCGCTCTCACGCGCTGACATCATTAGCGTGGGAGGGTGCAGGATTGATGACTGACCCTGCTGTCACACACTATTTAAAATGGTGGTGTCTTCCCTGGAGGATACAAGTTTGAGGATCACAAAGAATGTGCCTGGCAAAGTCCCTGCTGTGATCACACTGACTTCAAGTCAGCGAGGGAGGAGGTGGAAATCCATACATTAGAGGGTTTGCGGCAGTGCATTGTAGTGCTAACAATGTGGCCCATCAGTACCAAACAATAGCTCAGTCTTAGCTTTCAGTTTTCTTGGTTTATATCTGTTCATTTAGAGAAACACATATGCAACATGCATATCTTATTCTAATGTATAAGAAAACTGCTTAATATGTTTTAATAATTTACAGTAAGATCCCTGCTTCTGATGGTGTAAATGGGGTCTGGCAGAGACACAGTAGTGTCACATATACACACACAAATGATAAGAAGTTCATGTTAACAACACAACAGAAATCTCATTTATTTTGGCTGTAAAAAGTGAATCAGCCAATCATGAGTGGGGATAAATGTCCATGAAGATGCTTCTAAAAGCTGCTGAAAATGGAGGACACTGCTCTGATAGCATGGCTAGCCTACTGCATGTGTGTCAGGGTGCTCTTCTTTAATGACTGTGAACTTTTTCTGATGAGCAACACAAGGCAGAGCTGGCGAGTGGGAAGCAGCCCGTCTGAAATTTAAACAGCTTATTGTGAGACTCACAATGTAGTCGTTATGCTTCAGGGTTCCTTTATAGGAAGAGAGAGGTGCTAACGCACAGAAGCTCAGGAAGAGATTGACACCAAAGTGTGATGTCCCAAAGGACAAACCTGACTGAGAGTGATGTGGAGGCCTGGGAGAGGCACTGAGAATAAAAGATAAAAACACATGGTCCAATACATGGCAGCTGCATTTGCATTTGACATTTCTGGCCTTCAAAAAAGGCTCTTGGAATATCAACTGAAATGTTACAGCAGTAGGAAAAGTCAGTAAGCACAGGCAAGACTTCTGCTGCAGGAGAAATAGAAAGAAAACAAAAATATATCCTCACCACAAATGAAGCTGCTTCGCTATGGAAACGGATATCCTATAACTCCTGGTTCAGATGTTAAAGATTCATAGATTTGCCAAAACTTATTTCAAAAGTCAGGAATCACAGCTGACAGGAAACTTTTCAGTGCTAATGAAGAGATGCATGAAGGCTTCAGAGGAAAATACAAAACAGGCTCTCTACCAGCAGCGAGTGAAATGTGCCATCCATCCAGAAAATGATGGATGCAACAACAATCGCACACTTGCTGACAAAGCTTTTCTTATTCAGCCTGCAGCCTCTAAGAAGGGGAGATTAAAGTCCAAGAAGTGTGCCGTTTATATCAGTGTGAGTGCAGCTAATTAAATTCCTTTACATTTAAAAAATCAAGTTATCTCTTACTGACAGTTGGTTCCAAATTTGCCAAGTGCACCCTTGAATTTCTGTCGCTCGCATCCAGAGTGAGGACGATTTTGTCGATGCACCGCTTTAATTTAATCTACTTGATGGAGAGGATGAATAGGCTGTGATAATTGGGAGTGTTGGATCAGGTTTTCCATCCAGATGGATCAATCCAGCATATTTGGTCTGACTTAATTAAAAGCCCGTCTGTTTGGCTGATTCTTATTGAAAAAGCATAACCTCTGTGATTATTAAAAACCCCAAGATTTCACACAATTTAATGCTATTTTCAACCCAACTTATTGTTTATTTTCATTTTCCACCAGTTCACATTGAGCCTATTTGCATAGTGTAATTATCTCTCAGTTAAACACGCTCCACATCAGCCGACTTCAGACCGAACCAGGCTCTCATGACCCAACACGGAGGGCTTTATTTGGAGAAGGGGAACTCTGTGGGAAATCAGTCTTAAATCTAACTACTGTTAGAACAGGGCTCTAGTTACTCACTTTAGCATTGTATGCTATAACATAATCTATGTAAATGACTGATTGTTTTATTTCTTTTAGAAATATACTCTTGTGTTAAACGCTCTGGATGAGCCCACAGATTTTCTATCTATATCTGTTTCAGTAGACACACGTCTTTAGGTCAACACACACACACACACACACACACACACACTTTGTTGCCACATTGCAATGTCATCTGCATGAATTGGGAGCTGGCCTGTTCATGTCAGAGGTAACTGACCAATAACACTCGGTTGTGTCCAGTCTTCCTCCTCTATGGGTCCCAGCCCAGAAGATAAATGTCCATCACACCCGGAAATCGAGGCTCTTGTCGACTGAGATCCTCCGGGAGCTTTGTCTGTGAGAACCCAGCAAAGAATACTTCACCTGTGACCAGTAAATGTCATATTTGTACTCTTGATCTGCTCTGGTATATTCTCAGGTTTCCAGCTAAAGAATCGGGCTAACACTACAGCAGAACCTCTACTTCTCATGCCTAAACATACCAATTTTCCAAAATCCAAAGTGGAAATTGATCAAATATTCGACTCGACATCCGAAGTACATTTCCAACATACGTCAAAGTCAAAGAAAAAAATTTGAAATATAAAAATAAATAAGCTAAAACAAATGATTAAATATAAAAATAAATAAGCTCAGTTGGTTCAAAGTTCATGTGGTGAAAGTTTGAGTATTCATTAAGGAGTTATCGTAGGTTTTGGGGCTGTGAAACCAATTCCAGGCATTACAGTGTATTCTGATAGGAAGATTTGAACCAACACATGAATATCTTAACATACGAAGTCGGTCCCGGAACGAGTTATATTCGTTTGTGTTTCCGGTGCAGACCGGTCTACTTGCTCACTGCTGGACGCATGGTGCTCTCTTTGCATCGTATTGTGATTTGAAATTAAAAATGTTTGTAAATTGGACAAATCAAACTTATTTGATTGCAGCTCAATCATTATCAGTCATAACTGAGTTGAATTGGACTATAAATCAAAGTTCTTGCAGTTCTTGAGACTGGATCAAATCAGACTAATGAGACTGAGTAGTGGTTTAGCTAAAGAGGCTGCTTGAGTCTTTTTTTTATCATCTTAAGATCCAGTTATTTACCTTGAGATAAGAAGGATTATTTTGTTGTGATAATGGATACATTTGACTTATCTTCAGATTACAACACTTGCTTTTTTAGATAAAGACTTAATATTATCTGTTAGTTTGGTCGAGTAAAGTTTGTTTTCCTGTACTGCAAACAGTGAATTTGATGCAGGGCAGCTAACTGAAGCAGAGCGAGCTTCATTAAACTCTTATCTATGCCCACAGACTGAACTAAAAAGCAGGCGTTTGCTTACCGGCAGAAAACAGAGTTTAAAAACATGACTACTGTTTTAGATCCCTCCAAATGTCATGACACATCGTCGCGACACAAACGATGGAGCTGTCCGATAACACCAGAGCTACTTACTTCTGAGCTCGCTGTTATCTTCTCGAGATCTCGTAAACCAAAGTTAATTTTCTTATGATAACAGATCACTTTCCATTGTGACCTCAATAAAATGAAAGCAGATTCCAAGGAAAAGAAGATAGATTAAGTTGTCATAAAAATCTGCTTTGTTATCTTGAGAAAACAGAACATTCCACTGGTGATCGACAAGGTCCAGGAAGAGCAAAACAAAACCATCTCAGGCGAGTTGCTGGCGGCCTGTGTGCTCAGAGCATGTTCTTCCACCTCTTTATGATGATGGCTTCCATCATTAACCATGCAGACCCCCCCAGTGGCTTTGCAGACTCTGGCTCTCTCGCGCTTGCTTAAATGGTGTGATGTGAGCAGTGGTGTGATGAGCAGAGCGGCCTGAAGCTGCTGGTAGCCCTATCTCAGCTTAAAGGAGTTCCAAACTCTCGGGTAGATGCACTCTGACGAGCATTACAGAGTCTCAACCTGACTTTTGGTTGTGGTACAGTTGCAAGCATCCTCTATATTTAAGTTTTCTGCTATCCTTAAAGGGCCTTGACCAAACATCCCAGGTGCCAAATAGATCAGAAGCCTCTGTAAGTTACAAAGACAGAATAAAGGATACATGGACATGATCAAAGTATAAGGGCATCTCAAAGGATTAGACGATCTTACAAAGTTCCCCTTGAATCAGGAAAAAATGGAGCACATCACAGAGGACAAACAAAAGAAAAATACAGCTCAGTACTTCTTCAGACTAAACCAAAAAATGGAACAAATCCCATTTAAGTCATGAAACAACAAACAAGAGAAATGCTGAGAGAATTCGCAGTGTAGCAGAGCCTGTTATGTCACATACCCAAGGGTCACTCTGCACTAAGAGGGCTCAAATGGATGCAATCAGTGCTGATAGGAGTGTTGAGCTGTCCACTGATCAGCAAACACTGCAGCCCGCTCCTGTCCACACAGACCCAGAGTCCAGCTGTCAGCATCTACCAGCACCCCGCCGGGTAATCCACTAATGAGGGCTCCTTTCTCATCACAGTCCAAAACATGGAATCACGAATCTGATTACCTGTGCAGGTGAAATATTCAGTAGTGGCAGCTCCGGCAAAAAGAAGAGCCTCGGTGAGTCTTGAGTTTAATTAGACTGAGATGTGATTGTGTCTGCTGAGCCGGTCCTCCAGCCTTTGGCCTGGTGGAGGGCATTGGTATGCAGGGCTGCACCAAACCGCTGCAGCAAAACTCAGATGTTTCTCTGTGAAATGAAGGAATGGAAATCGCTTTTTGACCTAATTAGAAAAAACCCGGCTCATGATAACAAGGTTCTAAAATCTGGCAATGACACTCTAATCCCAACCCAGTCATTATCCTGCAGCAAAGGCTTTGCCTGAAAGAAAAGCATCACGGAGGCTCTCACAGAAATTCCCACACTAAACCAGGTGGAGGATGAATCCGGTCAGCCGAGACTTTCCATGTCCTGTCTCAGACAGTGCCAGGAAGAAGCCTCGGGGGTCATACAAAGCTCCCAGAGGGGTCCCAAAAGTCTGCAGAGCACCTTTTAAGGCTTGAAGAACAATTGCATGCTCAGCACAAACAGCAGAACTCCAAATACATGAAAACTACAAGAATGTGAGGACTTTAGTCAACTGTCCTCTTCAGCTTGTTGGTAGAAACAGCACGAGATGCTGTTTCCTTTTATGACAACAAAAAAATGCTCCACGCTTGGCTGAGAAGACTGCAGATATTTAAAAGTCTGAAGTAACAGCAATGAATTTATTGAGAATCAGCACAGAACCTGAAGTCTTGTGGGGAAAAGGGAGCCTTCTAAACATCTCCTTCCAGCTTAGTGAGGGGGGGGCAGAGACCAAAACCCCGTAGAAGGGGACTGTTGCTTTAGTCTTTTTATTCTTCATCCAGTCTTTCCTGTCTCACCAAATGTGAGCGCTGTTTGGATTGGAATACTCTTCTACATTCATGAACAACCAAACTCATTATGCAGCTTAAGATGGCTCTCTTTACTTATCTGGAAATTACAATGTGAAAGAGCTCCATATTCCCTAACAATGATGAAAGATCAGTTACCTCATCTCTGCTGTTCTCTGCCTGCCGCTGGCTGTCTGAATCCAGCTCTCTGCTCCTCTATTTGTTGCTTTGTCCCCACGACACCACTGAGAAACATTTTCAGACTTTTACAAAAGTCTGAACCGTTCCCACTGATCTGACAGCCTAAAAGGGGACAACACACTTCATACACAGGAGAAGAAGCATTTCTTTGACAGAGTTTCCAAATCTGCTTTTCACCCAACGTGCCCATTAAACCATCCAGAAACGTCCTTAAATTTCAGCTTTGAATTCCTCGTGCTGATGTGTTTTTCTTGAATTCGATCTTCAATTGGGCCAACGAGTATTCCTCCAGACGAAAAACGCATGCTTATCATGGACCGTTTAAGGTTTGTAAATGAAAATGTGTCTGGGAAATATCATCTGTAAAGGCTTTTGGGTGCCCTACACACATTCAAATGACCTAAAGGAGGCACCCTGCCTGCTAGATGAAAGCTGGCTCTTCTAACAGTTGTAGTTGTCACATACTCTGTGGGGGGGGGCATCATCCAGTACATGTTTACATTTTTACATTTGGCCTTAGGATACACATGCATTTGTCATGTTTGTGATGTTTATGGAGATGCTTTTACCCAAAACGACCCTGAGATGGGAAAAAGCGCAGCAGATAGTGGATGGATGGATATTTGATGCATGATCCATTTCTTCGCTCTGTACTAAGTGGAACAATACCATAACATTGATCTATACAGATCTATACAGCAGGGTCCAACGCTCATGCCTACTGTTTAACATGAGCCAGCTGTCATGTCTGACAGAGGTTAAGTGCACGTTCTGATCCAGAAAACATTAAAAAAAAGGGTATCCAGGGAGGATTCAGGGGAAGGAGGCAGATGTCATATGGGTGCTTTGCTCCACCCCCCGTGGTCTATGGGGGGGACTGAAAATGGATGAATGGATAGAAATTGGATGGATGGATGGATGGATGGATGGATGGATGGATGGATGGATGGATGGACGGACGGACGGATGGACGGATGGATGGACGGATGGATGGATGGATGGATGGATGGATGGATGGATGGATGGATGGATGGATGGATGGATGGATGGATGGATGGATGGATGGATGGATGGATGTGAGGCTGGACCCTCATTGAGTTCCTCGGTTGCTGTTGGCTCCCTGTCTGTATTCAGCTATTCTCTACATTCAGGATGTTTGACTCTGTTTTAGATCTCTGGATCAATATTTTCAGACGTCACTTCCATCACTGACATACCGTACAGTCTCTACTGCCTGCCTGTCTGTGGAAACACCCAGAAATCCACCAGTGTTTCCTTTTATTTGGGCACATCAGCTACCAGCTGGGCAGCTTGGCACTGATCCATGGCCGCTCTCACAGCACCATGATGCACACTCTCATTACAAAGCAGGGACTCAATCGCCAAATCATTTGCAAATTTGTGACCTTCACACTGGTTTTGACGACACTTTATAGACCGAACAAAAGAAGGGAGGGAACTCACCCCTATAATGAGAATGTCTCATAAAACTCTGATGTGTTATGAATGAAATGTAAAAAAAATCCATTAGCCAGCAAATCAGAAAGAAGTCAATGTGGATTACAACACAGAGCTGAATGTGAACGCAGATAAAAGCAGAAGAAAAGCCAGAACAAGATGCATGGTGTACTTCTCTTCCTCTCATGAAGCAAAGTGGGGAGGGTCTACCTGATCCTGAGTCTTCCAGGTTTCTCATGGTCTCTTGGGATCGCCAAGAGTCGCTGGGATGCGCAGAACATGCAACTGTGCTGATCATGAAAGACTCAAAAATGACCAAAGTAGTCACCAGAAACCAGGCAAATCAGCACAAAGTCTGAGCCAGGCAGGCCTGTAGATGATCAGGATGCTGCAGTCCACCAACAGGGTCTGATTAGAGCATCCCCGGAATGTATCCACATGTAAAACTAATGGCCCTCCATCGGGATGGCTTTTGTTAGTGGAGTCACCAGTTTAGCCCCGTTTGTTTGGGTCTGTGTGGTGTTGGTTGGAGCAGTGAGGAGCAGTTGGTTGCTTCCTAAACACAGCTTAGTGGCTCACTTGAGGCTGTCAGCTGGTGTAGAAATGGTTTCATGGTGTTTCCACTAAGTGGTAGCACATGCAGAGTACATTTGGAAAGCTGAGATTTGTTTTTTGAGTAATCCAAAGTTTTTACCATCCACCAACCACAGCTCAGAAACTCACCTATAAACCTCCTGATAACCCATCAATCATCATGAAAAGGGTCCCAGACACCCAGTTCTGCAAAGCCTTCAGCCCAGTCGTGTGTTTTATTCCAACAGGCGGATGGTTTCCAGTCAGGTGGCAGCTGTACACCAGCTTCTGCACACTGTGATCAACGGCAGGTGGTTGTTGTGGCTCACTAGGACCACACGGGCCAAATCCTGCATCACCAACTGGCACCAGCAGCATTCAGCCACTGTCACCAGCCACTGGTCACATAAATCCCTTTGTAAGGTCAGATCTCTGAGATTCAAGCAGCCCCGTTTGTCCTCTCCACCTCAGAGAATTTCCACAGAGGAGGAAAAACCAGACCTCAACTTCTGCACCTGCTTTGGCTTCCATTGTGAATAAATCCCTTATCTTTCACCTCAGCTCCTCTTTGGGTCCTAACTACCTTAAAAAGCCCAAACAGCTAGCCTTCCACTAAAAGAGTTTAAAGGCTGGAGAAGGTGGTTGCTGTAAAATGTCGTCTGAGCAATGCTCTGAAACATGTTTCAACAACACCGTGTATGCCAGAAAAAACTCCTCTCTGTGCAACAGATCTTTCATCTGGTGAACAGGAGGTTTTTACTTTTCTTTGTCCTATCCATCTTTAACTGACAGCCAGCCATCTGACTATGCATTGTAGTCAGATTTAGGACTGGTCACCAACATGTTTACCGCACAAGCTATGTCATTTATATTTATATATATAGCTAAAGACTTCAAAGTGGTGACATGAGTCATTTTATTGTTTCGTTTCTACAAACTATAGAGAATGGGATATTTGCTCAGAGATGCAGTACAGGACAGATTGAATGTCTGTTGAGTTTTCTTTTCTCCTCCTGGCTCTTGGTTTTTCTCCAGCAGTGTGTTGGCTAGAGATTGTGGCAGGAACCATTAGGATGAGAAATGACAGTGAATTCTGGGCCAACCTTCAGGGCTTACACAGAGGAGATTCTTAACAACCCCACACACACATAAAGTCAGTGCAGAGCACATGTCTCTGTAAACTGTATAAAGCAGCTAGCATCATGTCCTGTCCTCCACCAATGTTCTGGTTGTGTTGTTGCTCTGTTAAAGCTAACCCTGCAAGACCAACCTCAACCCGATTCAGCCTCCTACAGTTAAGAGAAGAGATTGACCTTTATTTAACTTCAAACTGCAGAGCCTTGTGATCTAGTCGAGCCATATAGACAAAAATCTCAGAATTCTGTCTTCACAGATGTTTGACAGCTGTGAATTATTTCCAGACCATGGTGACTCACCATAAAGCTGACAATAAATCCTCTCTGACAAGCCTCTTAAGTCTGTGTACTGTAAGCCTTTTTTACAGCTGGAACTCCCGTATTCATCTTGAGAATTGACTGTATAACAGATACATTTAAATAGAAAATCAGTGCCTGGAGAAGAGTAATAAAGTGTCTGTGAATCCGAATAAAAGATAAGAGGAGATGTAGTGAGTTCCACCACATGCAGGCAGGGGCAGACACCACTACAGAGCAGCCTTTCATGCTAACACACGTGTCACACATGAGTTCACGCTTCACCCCTCAGAAACCGCCATCTTGTTTCAGACCAAGCGGAGTCCCTTCACCAGATGGATGAGGGAGCCACCGTCATGCTGGGGTCAAAGCCACTGGCTTCTCTTCACACTGCGGCCAGAGAGAAGGATCTGGCCTGGTCCACATCCATCACAGCATTATTTTAACTCTCTAGAAACTTCAATACACAGACGCATCCAGTTCTCTAACAGCTCTGAGGCTCGCTCCCTCACGTTAAGGAGAAATCTCAGAAGTGTAGAGGGGGCCTTGTTCTGTCAGCCATGGTCCTGATGGTCTCTCAGGACCGTCTGAGGGTCACAGGTAGTGGTCCCCCACTGCTGCCTGCTCAGGGATCTGGGATCAGATGGCTTTGGCAGTATCCCGACAGCTGACCAACAGAGTGATGGAGCTACTCTGTGCTGTCTCACTGCCCAAAGCGGAGCCACACAGGGGCTCATGGAGACAAAGTCCAACACATTCTGGCAACATTTGTACAACATGGAAATGCTGTTAAAAATCCAGTTGACCGCCAATGACTCACCAATGAGAAGAAAAGGAGACGGAACTGTGATTAAGTCAGTTTTTATCTCAGCTGATGGGACTAAATAAAATAGACGACAAATGTATTTGGGTGGGTAAAAGGTTTGAACTCAATAACATTTAAAAATGCAGATATTTTTATCTTTATCTGATACTGAGTCTAGTTCAGCTGCTCCATCCACATTAGACTGTGAATTTGTTGCGTCGAAATCCACTTAAAAGTGAACCGCTTTGATCTAAATCTGCACACAGTTGTTAGACAGGAGCTTTCCTTTGATTTTACCATGACTGGTTATTATATTATGATGTAAAATTATTATTTTTTTATGCATGTTTAAGTCTACATCCGCTGCATTCACTCAGATGAGAACTCCCAAAGGTAACCGCCATTCTACCAATCAATATCAGAAAGTCCTCCATTCAAAAACAAATCGATAGGCAATAATTCACAAAAACGAGTAAAGAGGACAGCTGCCTTCACGTAGGAGTTAGAAACTGGGCTTTCAGTCCTTTTCCTTTTTTCTTTAAATCTTGTTTGAGACACATTTATATTCTTTGCTTTTAACCCAGTTTGAGACTGACATTGATTGCTTCTCACTGTTTATTCAGTGTATTTTTACTAAGTTCTCTTTCAATTTTCTCCCTGTTTTCAGTGTTTTATGGTTCTGTTATGAGCCTTAGTTACTATCCTGTCTTTTAACTGTGTGAATATAAATAGTGTGGTATGGTATGTTTCAACCATAAGATCCAACCTCAGGTCCAACTCATGACTCAGTCGCTTCATAACTTTACAACTCTTTAACTAAACACTTTTGAATTAAATCCGTGGAGGGTCGTCCTAAATAACATCATTTTGAGTGAATCACAAATCCTGTCCCCACTGCCAAATGGGGAATAGTTTGATGATGTCCAGACTATAATATTGGGTATTATATAATATTACAACTAAAACCATGTCCTTTTACAATGCTACCTTCATCTTTGTGGATTTGATCTTTTCTGCATTTCCTGTTGACTTCATTGAAGGGTTGCTCTGGTCCTGGTGAGCACACCAGCCCATGAACAGCCTGATTTCTTCATTCATGTCAGTTATTTGTTCATTTATCTGTATATTAATTGCATTACACTTTTTGTTCAGTTTAATACAAACTCAGGCAGTTCAGCCCTCACAGACGAGGAAGAACTGCTGGCAGCATGTTACTGTAGAGAAGTTTCCTGGACCATGGACAAAGACCCTGATCTATGCTTTTAAAGCTGATGCACTTTGGATGTGGCATGTTAAGACTGAGATTTGTACAGAGACTGGCACTACCCCAACACTAAAGCGAGCCTCAACTTTCATGAGTTCTTTCTCAAATGTACCAAATGTGGATTTGCTTCTTTAAATGTTTGGAAGGAAACTAAATGGCTGTTGTTCCCCTCAAATGTAGGCAGAACACACCCGCCATGCAGCATGATCGCTGACATTTCCAGAGATGCTTTTCAGCACGTCAGATAACATGTTTAGCAGTCTGGGTCTGGTAGGGGGGGAAAGTGGTCCAGATGTTACTGACTCCTGGTCTGATAAAGCCAGATGCAGGCAGAGTGAGGCCCACCATCCCCAGAGCTCCCACTTTACAAAAATACACACATTTTAAGACTTGAACTTTTTGTTTAAACACATTCATTGACAAATAAACACAAATACACAGTCCGGTAATGATGAACGGACGGGCCCACGCGTCCCATCCGTCTTCCTCACTCCGTTCCTTCTCATCTGTGTCCTCTGGCTGACTCGTCCTCCCCTTGACCTCATCTCCAGACCCTGCCCTCATGTCTTTTCACAGCCCATTGTCCAGTAGTCACAATGATCTATGTTTCTGGATGTATGTGTCATTTCACTGCTAAAACTGTGTCTGGGAATAACTCCTCACTGGAAATCCCAGCATGAGGGTAACTGGAGCAAAGAAACCAAAAATGTGGTGTGTACCAGTGCTTAGTCCTGTTCGGTGGACTTTAGGAGACTGTTGGTTTAGTGGCTGATTAAAGCCCAGTTTGACAGGTGGCTCATTTCTATATTCAGTGACTCAAAGAAGTTTGATTGTCCCTCTTAGTTACAGTAAAGACTGAGGTCCAGGCTGGTAACTTTTTCCAGAAATGATGAAAAAATCAAGCCCTTTCTTTATTTAATCATAACCCTGGCTCCATGAGTTGGTCTTAAACTATGCTGAGTATAAAATGGAAGAAATGCCTCACTTGGTAAAGCTTGCATTTTATCAAGACATGCTATTTGCATTAGCCCTGTCATGGCATCCAATCTAAACATTTCCTGTTAAATGATAGCCTTTAAGGACAGCTTTTCCAGGGACCCTGTCGGATAGTCCATTGGAGCATAAGAGGAGACTGGAAAGGAAAACGTGGAGACAAATCCTGTCTCTGCTCCTGCCATGTTAGGTTTCTATATTCAATTAAATGTTATATCACCTGATTTATTATTCTGGAGTGATCCGACTAAAAACATGTTTTGTGACTTTTCTTAGCCGAAGTCACTCAGAGATCTGTGGTTTTAGAGAAGAGGGAAAAGCTCGTGAAAAACATTAGACGTGATGTTGCTTTTATTTGCAGATGGACTTCTAGTCTTTATAGGGATTTTAAAAAGTGTGATAAAAGTGGTACATCAAGTGTTTATAGGTTTATAGTAAATGAGATAAATTGTCAAACGCAGCAGCATATTTGAGTTTTTCCTGTGTGTCTGTGGGATGAACGTTTCCTGTCAAAGCCTGTTGGGCTTCAGCCTCACTGATGCTCAGCATCCATTTGTTCTCTGCAGCAATCTGTTTTTTTCATATCCTTGCAGGGAAGCTTCAGTACAATAGTACGTTAATTAAATCTAGAGGATGCCAGATTGTAATCACTGACTTTAGAGGTAACGGAATGGGGGGGAGCTTAACAGTGATTTTTTTGCCCATTCCCACCTGAGCCGAATAAGAGAAATGCGTGTATTTGATTTACAAGAACGATCCCGCTACAAGAGGTTCAAAGAAGGAGCTGAGGCATTTTAAATTAGACATGGGCCCCCGTACTGCAGAGCTTTATCAGTAATTACATTACTCATCTCTAAATCACACTGTCATCATGCTTAATCGAGCAAAAATTGGACACATAAGAAAAAATAATTAAGGTGCCCTTTTCCATCAAAGAGATTCATTAATAAATACACAGAGTAAGACATGCCCTCTTTTCCCATCACACTCATAACACTGAACAGTGCACATTTAAAACAATTTTGGGCATTTTTCTTTCAAGGACACTCATTATCAATTTTGATAAAATGCAAGCGGCTGTTTGATGACCACCTCCACCAATTAGATACTTAATGCAAGACGTATTTGCAATTAAACCTGTATTTCTTTGACAGACAGCTAATGCAGATTAACACCATTTAACCCTCTTTCATTTTAATTTAGTTGATTATTGTATTAGCCCTCATGAGAAGATCTTGAGATCCATCATTGTTTTAGGCAGGCTTGACGCACTGACTGTTTTCAATTTGTTAACTTTTGCATACTATGGATGTGAGATGAGATGTGTCAGGGCCCTCATTTACCCAGACAGGAACATAGATATGCTCCTGACGGGCATTTGAGTTCCATTTAAGCACAAATGGATGCACTGGCATGTGAGATGAAGCCGGTATTAGGCTGTAGACGGTTCTGAGCAGCAGGCTGCTTGAGCTGGTCTGTTAACAAGCTTTGAGTGGTCAGCTTAACCAGAGGAGCTCCATAAATACAGCCTATTTATGGGACCACATCTTTATTTTCTTCCACATAAAGGATTGATGGGGTGAAATCTTCCCAGTGAAGGACAATGTTTCAGCAGAGCAAGTATACTTATGATGCATCAGACGGATATTATCACAGTTTTGTCAGTTTGATGGATCTTTTTAACAGGAGACAGAGGCAGGAAACGTGCTGCTGTTTGTTGGATGGACAGACGCTCCATGGTCCAGAGGAAAAATGCTAAGAAATGATTCCATGAATATGTCGTTCCTTTCTGCCATAGAAACGTAGTCATTTAGATTTAAATTATATTTACCACATCATGGAAATCCTGTGGTGTGGAGAGCTTTGTGTCCCTACAGTCCTCTGAGGGGAGAACCAGTCGGTCCCTGTCTGTGGAACTAAAGCAGATCCCAGTCTTCAGCATGTTTAAGAGTTCCTGTGCGTAAATAAATAAATCAGTGGACAAGAGTGCAGTGCTGTTTCCATGGCGATGGATAACAAAGTTTAGCCGGTCGAGCGAATCACACTTCTTGAGCAAAGTGACAATTACAGTGGCTGTTAAAGCATCAAAGGCCATTTTAAAGCACGTCCAGCTCCCTTCCATCAGAGGAAAAACAGTCTTGGCAAAGCACTCTGAATGGCCCCGTACGCAGAATGTGCTATACAAACAAATCTGCCTCGCCTGAACTTCCCTCTATAAAAGATTGATAGTAAAAGAGTTTCAATTTATCAGCGTCGTCCAAATATAATAATTACAGTTCCTCTTACAAGCCGTATGAGCTTCTTTCATCCCATGAACAAGGGCTTTTCTTTTAATCCTTTTTTCTTTGTTTTGCTATTAATTAGCCGAATGTCATGTCCACACACTGAGGATTAAGGGGCACAAAAGTCTTTTAATTCAACCCTGACATTAATTCTTCTACTGACGTCCACTCTCAAAGCCACTAAATCCACTTCATTATTTCCTTGTCTCTTTGTCTGGCAGTGGTACAGCTTTGCTCCGAAGCCAAACGCCCGTATGTACTAAAGTCCAATATCAAGAAAACAGCTACGCTGCTGCTGTGAGAGCAGTGCTGTCGTTCAGAGGTCTGCTGATGGCTTTGTGGTGAAGCGGTCCTTCATCTGGAGGTCACTCACAGATGATGGATCCCTGCTCCGTCTGATCTGGCCTCAGCAGAGCACTGTTTGACTACTAACCTTCAGGCCCAAGAAAATGAAGTCATTTACGTGTATTTGCCTCGTAAACCTGACATATCAACAGACAGTAATGTTCCCTCTGAAAGTGACACCTCCCTATCTGCCTCTGTCTTCATGCACCTGCAGGTTGACTATCCGGGTTGTTAGGGAGGCTCATGTAATCACTTTCCACCAAAAGGGACTCGTTCTTTATTTCATTTCTCCTTTCGTCAGTATCATAAACCTCCTGATCAGCCGACCGTTGGGACACATTTTATAAACACATTCCTTCATGAAATATGACTCTTTAAGGTTTTCCAGTCAGAGTGTTGGTCAGATCACACGCCTCAGATCACAAAGCAAAACATGTGAGTGGATACAAACAACGGAGCAAATCAAATAAGATTCCAAACAGGGTTGTTTAGGGTTACACACAGCTCCTCGTGGTCATATTCTCTAGATGACCTTTTCTGGGCTGGACGGTTGGAGGTGAGTAGGTGATTGGCACTACCCCAACACTGATTGGGAAGTGTAGCCACTTCCCATTCAGATCCACAGAGATGACAAACCCTCTGACAAATGCCTGCGTATTGTTTACATTTCAGTTTGTTTTTAAGCAGCCTAACAAAACCTCTGGGTAACACTGGGCCTAACCACAACAGTTAAATCCATGCCCCATGAGACAAAGTAGTCCCGTGGATCAGGGCTCAGTCAGCATGGTCAGAAGTGCAAACGGAAAGGTTTCCACATCCTTACCCCTGTTGTCTTATTCTCAGTTGAATACTTTACTGGACAGAACAATGGATCAAAAATGGGAAATCATGTTTCAAATAGGAGGTCTACTGTTAAAAGATTGAATATTTTGTGAATGGTTTGTTTTAAACATTGTAGGACACACAAACGGCATTTAAATGTGATGAGATGGTCACACATTAGACTTGTACTTGTACTTTAGTGATCCCTTGGGAAGACTCCCTCAGGAAATTAAAGTTACCAGCAGCTTACAGAGAGCAAAATGCAAAAAAATACAGATTAAGTACAGGTACACACTAAATAATAAAATAAGAATATAAATACAATACATTGGTTAGATTAGTGGATTTTAGTAAGAAGTCAAACTCCCATGTGTGAGAACAGCATGCACAGAGCAAAGCACCAGACTGCTCTGTGCCTTTTCTTTAAAGTGTGTGTGTGTGTGTGGGGGGGGG
>CAJRST010001113.1:18995547-19011660 GCA_907169785.1 Menidia menidia
CGGTTGGCCTTTAGGAGTAGGACTGTAACAAATGAAGTATCCTGGTAAGAGCATTAGGGTGTTTAACTGTGTAATCATTTGTTGCCTTCTCTCCCTGTGGACCCACTTGCCAGATGGGAAAAAGTCAAGACTGGAAAAAAAATCATGAAATTCAAGTAATTTGAGAGTGCACCCCAAGGAATCTCATTAAAGGAGCTCCACACGTCGATGGTGCAGCCTTGCACTGCTGTTATTCTTACTGAGCATGAGCCGTCCATGGTGGATTTAACGGGATAATGGCATTGGTTTCACATCAGCACAGGAGCAGGAAGTCCACAGTGGATAAGCTGTGAGGATAGCCTCTGCCTCCCCCGTCCCCTGCTTCTTGACTGATTAATTATTCCTTAAGCACCTACCCAGGCAACAAAAATAAAATTGATTTCCCATTATGTGAGGCATGGCCCCTGTTGGGGAGGTCCTGTCGGGGGGAGCGGGCAGCGAGCACAAGGCAATCTGAGGTTTAAATCCTGGAGAGGGAGTAAACACCGATTTTAAACTTTTGTTACTTCAGACCAGTTGTGGCACGGAGGAGGAGGAGGAGGAGGAGGAGGAGGGTGAGGAGGAGGAGGGGGGGGAGGCTGACAGAGGCCTGCTGGGGCAGCGTCCACCTCGGTCCACTGTGGGGCCTGACAGCTAGTCCTACTCCTGCCTCCCCATCCCTGCTTTGTGTTCAAACTGAAACAGGTTATTTTCCAAAAGAAATTCTTGGACACTAGGACACTGAGATGAAGCCAGTGTTAATTAGAGCTAGTGTAAACCCTCTTTCCACTCTAAAGTTGTAGCATTATGACCTATGAAGAAATACTAGAAAACGGTGGAAGTGCCTCGTTGCGTCTCCTCAGTTGTTTGTTTTTTCTCCCTGCTCTCCAGCCTTTGTGTGTGTGCTGTTGGTCTCCTGGGTGTGTCTAATTGTGAGAGTGGAGACAGCTGTGGGAGCGGGGCTCTACATGCTGATGCAGTTCTGTTCTGAAGAGCTCTCCACATGCTCGGCCCTGCCACCTCCCTCTGCCCCTGAACACACACCAAACAGGGACTCCATGGGGTGGAATTTGGATAGTAAGATGTATTAATCATTTTTTGTTTTCATATAACAGTTCTGTTTATTATTTAGAGACGACTTCAGCTCATTTTAACTCATTGACTGCCAGCCATTTTCAGAACAGAGAGTCGCTTACTGCCAGAGTTTTTTGAGAATTTTGACTGATTTTTCAAGAGCCACAGAATAGTTTGTGCTATGACTATGTAAACACAGAACACACCAAAAGAAAGTGTAGACTCTCTTCTTTCATCAGGAAAAAAGATTTTGTTTCTACCTTATTCCGTTCTTCTTCGACGTGCGTCTCACCGGCGACATTTCTCTCATAGCGAACCATTGCGTTTGTTTTTATTTGCTTACAATCTATGCTAATCTCCCATCAAAAGTGGCACTGCCCCCTAGAGGGTACATTTGTTAGTCCATACTCTGTCTAGAAGCCCATATTTACGGAAAAACTTTCGCCGATCGTCCCCCAAGCCACTCGCATTGAAAAACATAAAAGACGTCTATAGACGTCTTTGGCAGCGAATGAGTTAAAAGGTCAATCACAGGCCAGATTGAAATCCAAGACT
This sequence comes from Menidia menidia, assembly GCA_907169785.1. Classification (NCBI taxonomy): domain Eukaryota; kingdom Metazoa; phylum Chordata; class Actinopteri; order Atheriniformes; family Atherinopsidae; genus Menidia; species Menidia menidia. The sequence goes on from CAJRST010001113.1 coordinate 18,997,195, forward strand.
ACCACATGTACTGATCCATAAATCTGATTTGTGCAGTGAAATGCCGCTGTGATCCATGGAGGGAGAAAACAGAAAAGTGCCTTCTACGAGCCATCTACAAGAAAGGACCAAAAGGGACAGAGTGGCCTGTAGGTCCACAGGAAGCTAGGATCCTTCAGTGTTTGCAGCCAGATGTTGCAGATCTTCCATAAGTCTGGTGTTTAAAGGGTTGTCTCCTCTGCAGCAGCATCAGAACCAGGGGCCCAAAAGGCTCCATAACCTGACCCAGGAGGCTGGTCCAGTTCTGGGGATGACTGTGGAACCTCCGGAGATGATGGTGCAAACAAGGATCTAATATAGATTCAAGAAAATTATGGAGAACCCTGAACATCCTCTTCATGAGACTGGAATTGGAACACAGAGTTTCTTCAGTCAGAGTCTTTCCTGCCCACAGCCATCATAAACTATTATAACTCCTTAACTAAATGAGGTACACAACATTTGATTTCCATCTGGGATAAATCAGGTACTTTTTTAATTGAAAATTAGATTAACTGCATTTCAAAACTACAATATAATCAAAAAGATGTGGTGATGTTTTTTAGGTGCACCACAAACACATTTGTTAACATAAAGACAGGACTCTCCATTTGAGTCAGATTGTTCCAATATAAAATTCTGACTAAATAATGAAGCCAGGATGAAATTTCCCGTGGAAGATGTTTAGTCATTCATTTGATCAGTGTGTGTACCTGCTTTATGGGGGATTAGTGCAGCTAATCCCTGTTACCAGAGCTCCAGAGTTCATCAGCCTGGCCATCGCTCCATCACGGCCGTACAGAATATTTCAAACCTTAATACAGAAGCAAACAACAACCTGCTCTGTGAGGATGTTGTGTTGTGTTGATGTTCCTCCCTGAGCCTTCAGCCTCCTTCCCCCTCGTGTCCTCAATTTCCTGTTCTTTAGCTCCTGGTCAGCCTGCCCAGATGCTCCACATATCTGACCAGGTTTGAGCTCCACTCCCAACCCTGAAGAGAAAACGTGGAACCTTCAACCAGGGCTTTGTGCATGTTAACTAGTTCTACCATGCACAAAGGAATAGCTCCATAAGGGCTGCAGATAAATGGCTGAGAAAGAAGATAAACTGAAATATCACATTGTAACTGCCTGGACTGATTCCTCTTGTTTGTCACGGAGGTGGGTGTTGACGGGAGGACTCAGTCGCGGAATGAGGGGAAACAAGGTTTATTGAACAAAAACAGGGTGAATGTCCAGACAAAGTACAAAACAAAGCTGTGGCAAACTGTGGGCAAAGTAACAAAGCAATGAGCAAACAATACTGTGGCAAAAACTATGACTTGACAAAGTAACAAAATAAAGATAAACAAGACTATGACAAAACGTGACTATGACTGTGGCAGAACTGTGACGAAACAAACCTGGCGTGGGGGTGACGACGGACGAAAGGACAAGAGACAAGGCAAGAAGACAAGAAGACAAGAAGACAAGAACGACCCCGCACCAGACAAGGGGAAACGAGGACTATTTAAACACATGAGGGAGGGAAACCCCAGGTGTACACAATAGGTAATCAAGACGAGACATTCCCCCAGACGTGACATTGTTGGACCTAAAGTGGAAGCATGGCTGCCTACCATTCCACGTTTTTTAAGTTTGGAAGCTAAAACAGCATTTTTTCATATGACACAGGAACACTGGTTCATTTTCATTTCATATTGAAGGACTCGTTGGAAAAACCAACATTTAAGAAAACTTAAGGTTTAGTAGCAGATTTGCTGTTCTTTTAAGACAGTATAACATGTTGCCACCAGGTAACTCCTCTGTTTTAGTTTGGGAACTACAGTGAGCAAACAGCACAGCATCTGCAGGGAAATGTGATTGAATTTGATGCTGGATGTTTAATCTAAAATTGGATATTGACCTTATTGCTGGCGTGTAGCAGCTGCATCTACAAAAGCCCTGGGTTTAACAAGGTCCGTCTTCCATTTAGTCCAGCTCTCTGAGAGCTCTGTAAGCTGCTTAGTTTTAAACATGTGATTTCTTTACATCCCGTCATATATTCAGACCCCTAAACATTCATCTGACACAGGTCCAGGAGAAAGGAGATCAAGATCCTGAGGAAGATCTGAGTGAATCACAGAATGCAGATGTGTGAAATTCAGGATTTTCAATTACAAATGTCAGTTACTGAAATTGCATAAAGAAACTAAACAGAAAGAAGGAAATAAAATTCACATTCAGATTTTTGGTGTGTTTTCTTTGGGACTTCTTGTGATCACTGCTGGTGTTTTGAGGAGGAAATGATTTTCATGATATTTGTCAAAGCAGATTTTGTGTCTGGGCAACAGTCATTCGGAAACACTTAACATCATCCTGTCCCGGAGCTTTGAGGCATCGCAGACAACACTACCCCTCCATACCATAAAAGCCTTCAGCCGGCGTGTTTGGCCTTGATAATGACTTTGACCACTGAGCAAAGGTCATCCCCTGTGACAGCAGAGCCAGCGAACAATAACTCTGTCCAACTCCAGAAGCTTCCATTTACCTCAGCGGGCCGTTTCAGCCCTCAGACATCCATCAGCACTCTGAGAGGGCTCTGAAGGCATCAGGGGTCTCCACAGACTCACAAAGGGGCTGTGCCAGCTTCAGATGCTGGCACTCTGCTCCTCTTTACCTCATCTCTGCACTTCAGTGCAGCTCCAACCATTCTATAAGGAAGATTTTGATGGAAACAGTTATACTGGTGAGTGAAAACACACAAACTGATTTCTTGGTCGTCGTGTTTGCCGAATAATTGATTCACAAATAGCAGGCTCTCATTTCTGAAAGGTTCTTCGGTCTGTGGATGTTCCTACCAACCTCAGCTGGTTCAGTCCTGAAACTCCACCTGTGACCGAGTGTCCTAAAGAGGAAGTCCAAGATAAAACAGAGAAAAACCCCAGAGCTAATTCCAAATAAATGGAGTTCCCCGTTAGACTCACAAGTATACCTGGCAACTAAAGGAACAGATGAGGAACTTAAGATAGGAACAAAGTTTATTGTACATATAGTTTAAAACCGTTTAATATGATATCCAAAAAGAATAAAAGCACCTGTCCAAAAAAAAAAACACTGTTCAAACAAAGGTTTTACACATTGGTGGGTGAAAGAAACAAACCAAACAAACCAAAGTTAGTAACAAATGTCAAAACAAACATTTAGTAACAACACAACCCACAAACTATTAACTAAAACCCTAAATGACAAACTTAAACTGACTGGTGGAAACAGTTGAAAGCATAAGATAAGCACAGAACCACTGAAATATAAACAAACATTAGTCTCCTACCAATGATATGAGAGCATCGTACACACTATAATTAGCTGTAATACCTGTAATACAACAACCCCTGACCAGCACTGCTGCACACACCAGGCCAACCGACAAACTTCTACAGGAGATGATAGCTGGCCTACACAGGCTTTTATGCATTACAAATCAAATAGGGAAACGGCGCGTTTGATGACCCACAACAGGGTGGGAAAACCTCATTATCAGCCCCAAATAATTCAGGGCTGACCTGGTTACACACCTTTATGCCTCTGCGAAAAATAAAGCTCAAAAACACATCCCTGTGACACCAGCCTGGCTCTGCCAGAGGAACTTTGTACGACTGTGTTCCCACAGCTCCAATCTGCCCACATTCCTGTGAAAGCCGCCATATTGGCCACCTAAGCAGGTGCCAATCACAGCAGGCCCACTTGCCCAGAGCCCTTAGTGGCTGGAACTCATTAGAATAAGCCGAGCATGCTTTGGTGTTGTCATAGATCGCGTTCACCCAGAGACCCAATGTGAGACATTCCTTGGGGCATGGAGGGTTAATCAACAGGGCAGAAACAATGAACTCAGGTCCTGGAGGAAGGGAGGCAGACAGAGGAGAGGGAGACGGGAGAGGAGGAGGGCAGATGATACAGCGTGTCAGAGGGAGTGCGAAGGACAGCGTGCTGGGCCGACTGTGAAATGAGGGGACGGCCAAGGACACAGAGGATACCCAACATTTTGGTGTGTGCAGCACATTTATAAAGCAGACAAAGTCAGACAATACCCAGGGTGCTCTGAAAGTGGCAGCAGTAGAAAGCTCCGGCCTTTGGACAAAACTGAGTCCTGAAATCCGCTCGCTCACTTTCACTTTGAGCCGCCCCATGCAGGCGACAGCACCACCAGCACAAATGGAAAAATGATCACTGAATCAGACAGACTGGACTTCCTGAAACAGAAGAAAGTGAGCAAGAATTCTCCCTTTTTGGGCTGGTTTTACTGGGAGGTTCCATCTCCAAATTGTTTATGCTGACGTAAAACATATGAGGGAATGGATGGCTCCCGCTGTCGAATGCCTGCCTTATGATCCATCCTGACCACTAATGGCAGAGGCCTAGTGTCAGTTCATGGCCAGTCCGGCTGTAAAACTCCCTGTGGTTGGCTTTTATGAGGCGCTTCTAGCCACGGCCCATGCCTCGCTCCAGCACAGCCACATTAGTAACAACAACACGGCTGAGTGACAGCCGTGCACGGTTATGGAACAAACTCACTGGACTCCAGAGACGGCTCCACACAGTGGCCGGTGAGGACCCTCACCTCGTGTAACGGGGAGCCGCTTTTCATTTTTCCTTGGCTGTCGGAGGATAATTTATTCTGAAGCGATAGTGTCAGCTGTGGAAACGAGAGATAAATGAAATATCAGCACGTCTCCTCCCACTGGTGGAACACCGATAACACCACCCTGCCTACCAGCGCTCCTCCGTCTTCACCTGCCGCGCTGCTGGACACATTCATTAGCATATCTGACCGCTTTCGCTTGTTAACATTCCCACTCTCATTTGTCTGGGCCTCAGGCCTCAGCCATATGTTGTGGAGGTGGTAGACGGAGCCTTTGGAAAACACCTACCCACACTTCCTCTCTGTTCTTCTCCTCACGCTGTACATGCTGTATGATGCCATGACCTTTGACCCCTGGGCTGTGTCTTCCTGTCTCGGCCCTGAGGGACGGCCACAGTGTGCGTGTTAACTCCTGTTTGTCTTTCTGGCTGAGATCGGTGGTTACTTTTTTTCCAACCATTTTATTTTTCCTTCTAAAAGGATCAGATTGAATTTAAGGAGAGTGAAACCAGCAGAGTTTCACTCTCTGTGTAATAACACGCTGAACTATGGACACGGATGCTTCTGTATATTTCTGTAACAACAACACAATCTACCGAGCAGGCTTATGCTAATGATGCTGCCGGCCTTATCGGCTACCAGCAGAGCCCCGGCCTGTTTTTTGTGCTATGAGTCATTATTAGAAACGCACTACAACATGGTCCGTGTCAGGACCCCGACACGACTCCACACACGTTAAGCATGCACAAAGAAATATTCTGTCTTCAGAGGACCGAAATGAGAGTCTGCCTGTCCGGGGCTCAGAGAAGGCCTGGCAGGAAGCATTGTGCACAACTGTACAGCCTGTAATGGGAAACCAGCAGAGGCCTTTGAAAAGTTGAGGGATGGAGATGCAGACCTTTGGCCAAAGAATGAGCACACGCTGGCCGGGAATAAACGACTGCCCAGTAAAGGAGGCTTTAGCTGTCTGGGTTTTATAAGTGTTTGATTAAGCAGCTCTGAAACATTTAAAAAATAAAATAGTATACGACAGAAAACAGTGGATTTGACAACATTTTACGTCACAGAGCAGGAGGACTGGAGTTTTGTAGCAAAAGGAAAAGATGACATCACATCACTGTCTCATTGTTCTGAGAGGATAGCTATTCCAGAATTATCAACACGCAGGGGTACAGTGTGTGTGTGTGTGTGTGTGTGTGTGTGTGTGTGTGTGTGTGTGTGTGTGTTCTTCTTGTCTGGTCTGGGAACTCTGCTTTGCCTGATTGGCTATTCGATGTGAAATGGCTGTTAACACCCACAACAGGGTGCTTCCTGATTTTTTTCAGAGCTGTGAACCCACCAAAAAGGTCGGTCCCCAGACAGCATGGCCTGGTCCTGCGTCCTTACAATATACTAAAGACAAGGATGTGTGTGTGTGTGTGCCCAGACCAGAAACAGAGGGATGAACAGAGCTAATGATACCAACTGTGTCATTCCAGCTGGACAGCACACAGAATGCTGAAAAGAGTCAGAGGCCACTATTTTAGGGCTGCAAAAAGTTTCGGTTCCCACTGGTGTATGAAGGAGGGCGGGCTGCCATGGTAACAATGACCTCACCTTCTCAAATGGGATTTTTGTTCCCACTGAACCTCTTTATTAAATCCTAACAGCAGTCCTTTAACAGCAGACATTAACTCTGAGCCTCCGTCCCTCTCCAGTGTGCAGCCGGCCACAACAGGCTGTTGTGTGTTCATACTTTGCATGTCGGCTGTTTTGGACAGACTGGAAACGAGACTTCCAAATGAGCCCTCAGAGGCTGTTTCCTCCATGCGGTATTTACAGCAGCTTTATCCAAGAGACAAGTTCTGTCACTGCTCTGAATGTAATCCCGCTTGCAGGTCTGTCCTAACGGGCTCATTGATCCTGGAGTGAAGCGAGATGCAGTCACCACGCTAATGAACATGCCTGCCATGTGACTATTTCCCAAACATTCAAATAGCAGCATTGTGGCAACGCTTCACGACAGCAGGACAGCTAAAGGGAGCCAAGCTGACTAATTTAAGCTCCAAAAATCATTTAAACTATAATATTCAGAACTTTTAAATGACTCAAATGAAGCAGCAGATAAGATAAATGCCATTGGAAATGGAACAGACAGCACTGCAAAATGACTTCCTATCAACCTCATATTTATTGGACTTTCTTTTCATAAACATCAAATGGAGCACAGCTAATGTGGGAATCAACGATAAGGCCGAGCTGTTGCTCGGAAAGGCATTTTAAACAGGATAAGATCTCCAGGAAGCCCTTCTGTTGAGATGGGGCTCATCATTTTGTCAGGATTTCCCTCCCCAGCCAAAGCTCGACCAATTCTTTCCCTGCTTTCACTCTCCTCAGTGCACTTGTCCATTCCTCTTATCTTGACTGTCGAGAGTGGTGGTTGGAAGTGAACCATCAACAGGGAGGAGTCACCAATGAGACATCAGCCCTCACCTGCAGGACATCCATGATCTCAGCTGCCGCCGGCCTCGGATGCAGAGCACAGGCTGCCCAGACAGGCTGCTTGGGCTCCGGCCAGCCACGCAAGCTGTGAAAAGGTCCTGCGGCCTCCCTCACATTTCACCAGTTTTACATTTGTTCTAGCTCATCTTCACTTCTCCTGCCATCTGTGCTCTTAATGAAGCTGTCAAGAAGCTGTCATTCATTCATGAGTGGCTGTGCCTCACAGCACGCTGCCAACACTCCGCCAACAGGGACCGGCACAGCATCCAGCAGAGGCAGAAACTTCCAGAAGTGCTGTTGAAATGACTTTCACTCCATCAAACAGCACCACTTATGAGCTTCTTTTTACCTCTGATTATCCAAGCTGATGATATCGAAGAGCAGAGAGAGCTCTGCCTTTGCGAATGAAAGCACATTAACAGAATGAGTAATGACAAATCACAGCATGCCACACAAAGTCTTGGACCCGAGTGAGATTGTGGTTGAGAAGAACAAAAGAGAAAGTCCTACTGTTAATGGAGGAGGAGTCATGGCAACGGCGGGCCGCTGGGAGGCCTGTGAATGACAGAAGGGATCCTGCTTCTTGTTCACATGGAGCCGCACATGGCTGCAGCGGAACAGGGCCGGCCTGGAGCCCTGCAGACCCCAGGTGGGCCCTCCCCTCCCTCACACAGACCCACAAAAGACGGCACGGACATAATGAGCAGGATAAAGCGTGGGATCCCACTTTTTACCGGCATGCGTTTCTTAAGCCATCTTTTAAACTTCCACAACACCGTCTGTAAGAGGACAAAACCCAGAGAAGCTCAAATGAAAGCTGAGCAGAAAAAGAAGGTTTGTTTGGTCTTTTTAAATGGGGCATAAAGTCCATGGCAGCAATCTTAATAGAGTCATAATGATGGGTGAAATTAGAGTTTTGGAAAAAATGTGCAAGATGTTTTTTGAGCTCTTTAATTAAATTGTCAGTCTTCTCCTCCGTGATTAGAAAATGAGAGGAGAAAGATACACTTCAAATTAAGTTTTGGAAAATAATCTATTTCAGTGTTGTTACTCAGCCCAAAAAACAAGATTAAAGAAATTACAAAGATCTGACAGAAAATGATGAAGAGAGAAACAGGCCCAGTCCCATTAAATGGACTTTTTGTTTGGCAAACCACAAAGATCCTGAAACATCTGCGGGCTGGAGGGACGGTTGTGGTTTTCGTGGAGGAAGTTGACCAAGAAACGAAGCGTCCAGTGGGACTCAGCGGACTGGCGGTTGTAGCCTCCGATAAGGGAAGGTCCTGGCGTGTCCGTGGTCTGACGTGTTTATGGCGTGTGCTCTGACATGCCGAGTCAGCAGATCCCACTGGATCCCTGTTAGCAGATCCAAGGATCCCCTCAGGCTTATCTGCTGTGTGTGGGACTGAGAAAGCGGTGGACTTAAGCTAGGAGGAGTGGGTTGTGTTTGTGGTGTAACACTTTGAGGGGCCTCTGACTATAAAAAAGTATAAATGCAGTCCATTTATCAAGGTCCAGACGCGTCCCCGTAATCAGTCCTGAGCACGAGCGGTGTGCATGTCACCGCTGGTCTTTCTCCTGTTCGGACTCAGTTTCTCTCCTCCTCCTGCTGCAAATCAGGGCCGTAATGAATCGCACGCTGAACTGCGCTGTGATCCGGACTAGCAGCGGTGGAAGGAAGATTAGGGCAGAAAATGTAATAAATGTCTTTGTGGAGACAAACCATGAGAAGTGCAACATTTTCCAGCAGAGCCCAGCGGGACTGGTAGGTGGAGGGAAGGCTCTCAGAGTGAATAAGCATTCCTCAGAGCCAGGGGTTGTTCTGGGCCATAAGAAGTGTGGCCACAATGACACTAGCCAGCGCTGGCTTTTTTTAGGGGAGGAGGGATGTGGCAGGCCAAAGGAGAAAGCCAAAGCTGCCCGGGCAGACACCCACAACCACAGGGCTCAGAGTAAAGCCCAGCTCAGTCCATTTCATTTAACCCATCACTCCGTCCTCTCTCCAGCTCCAGCCCTCTCCCCCTCCAAACATCTGTCTCTGTCAGGTCCTGCCCACACCTTTGGCTTCATTTCAATCTGTGTTTTTACTTTGATTTTTATTTGTCGGTTGGGTCTCTGCCAGTCGTCAATCAGCAGGATCTCTGAGGCATTACCACGGGGACCAAATGTGCCAGGGTGAAATAAAGAGGAATAAAGGCCTGGACGAAACGGGTCGATTTATGAGCACAACACAAATAAACTAACCTTCAGGGCAGGGCTGAACGAGGCCTGGCCCAGAGTGGGGCCACAGGCAGCAGCTCTCACCACTGGAGGACCCAGCACCACACCCCTCACCATCACCTGAGCTGATCCGGCCGGGTCCTGTCTGTCCTGCAGCCTGACTCCCTTCAGTGCACCATTGGCAGACTTGTGGAGAGCTTTGATTCGATCCATTTCATCAGAATCGGGTTTGTTGAAGCAGGGAAACTTCTAAAGAGTCCAAAGTGGGCCGGAGCTGGACCCCCCTGGCCTGTCTGACCCACTAAAGTTGAAAAAGTGAGTTTTCATATCTTATCTTTTAATCTAACTGCTGTGGAGTTGGGAGATAAAACAGGAAAAAACTAGATGAAAGTTGGTGTTTACGGCTCTTCCACCTACAGCAGACGCACCACAACAAAACCAGGAGAAAAGACTTTGTTTCCATTCAATAGGTAGAAAGACCAAGTGGAGATGGAGCATGAAAAATTGTTCCCATAGTAACCTGTTCAGTGCCTAAGAGCCATTTTCACGGCATGGAATAAGTGTTCTGATTCAGATGAGGGCCAGAGGCACTGACCCTGTCAGGGAGGTGCCACTACCAGGCCTTGGAAACATCTCTTTACTGACGTGTGCAGAGATCATTATCTTCCCTGAAAGTCGAGCTAAAACACTGACTGACATAATGAAGCTGTTTGCTGATGGTGTCCACAAGCTGAAGGCTTCTGTTCAAATAAAACAGACTTTAAATGATGACTGTGAGCACAGCATCAGCATCTGTGAAGGAAATAGTTCAGTTTAAAGTCGTTTTCATTCTAAGACGTTCTCTGAGTAACAAAACAGAAAAAAAAAAAACCCTCATCATGGAGAGTCTTTTCATGTGATATGAAAAAAGAGTCTCCTCTCATGAGGGAGGTTGGGCTCTCACCCCATCCCAAAGCATTTAGGGTAAAATAAGCTTAAGAATAAACACACGATGCAGAAAATGTTCCAAAAGCTACAAACGAATCAAACCTGATGTGGAGACTTTAAAGTGCCTAACGCATGCAGCAGAACCATGACCGCATGTCTGATGTAAAGACCAATCACAGTAAAGTTTGGAGGGAGGTCAGGGAAAGTATCATAGGAGTCTGATCAATTTTAGATTTCAGACATTTTTACTGTGGATTAAAAGGACCCAAATTTGAGCCATTTTGAGCCTCTGAGGAAAAAATTGCCAGGAAAAAAACAAATAAATCACAAATACATTTTTCTTTTCACAGAGCCTATGAGAAATGCTGGAAGTTGTTTTTCTGCCTCAGAGCTGATCTGTTAAATGAACCCGTGTATGTGTGTGTGTGCATGTGTGTGTGTCCCAGAACCAGCCGGACGCAGCAACAGGGGGAGGAGACCAACATCTGAGCCCTGATCACTGATCTGATTAGCTCTTTTTTCATATGGGGCCAAAGGTTGCAGCCCAAAAATGTCACAAGTACAGCAACACAAAAGGACGACAGGCTAACAAAGGCTGTGTGTCTTCACAGGAACACAACCCAGCCTCAGAAAGCCTGCACACACCATGTCTGTCCATGTGAAGTGTGTGTCTAAATAAAACAGACTTGTATATTCATGATGAATCAAGTCTGTTTTTATCATACCTCTAATATTAATTTAGATCAACTAAAGAGCTCAGTCAAAGGCATTAAAATGTTTCTGTAGAAATATATGTGTGTCAATAATATATCCCATTTGTTTTATGTTTTCTTTATTCTAATTATGAGTAGATCTATGCCTCTCCTTTAGGACTCAAGGGACATCTTTAAATGGTGATGTTTACGAAAAGGGAAACAAATGCAGAAAAAAACAGAAATATGGAAAATATCAATCTAAAAAAGATTTTCACTAAGGATTGAATTCTGAGATGGGGATCTGGGATGCCTATTATTAAATATTTGTAGTTTTTTTTCTTGATTTTTAAATGAACTACGGATTCTGGCACCTTATTCAGATGCTTTTCATTTTGCTTATAGAAGGTGAAGGCTACTTTTCTGATCCAGCTCTGACCATCAGGTACCTGTACAGGTACAGGTACCTGGTCCTCCTCCAGACAAAACAAAAGGGGAGTTTTTTAAACCATTTCAGGTTCCAGCAGTTCATTTCCCTCAATATGTCTGACAGATTGTTTGGAAACAGAAGCCAGAGGGGGCAGCTCTCATTCTCTGAGTCAAACTCAAAGCTCTTCTTTTCTGCTCTGGACTAAACAAAATGATTATTTCTCTGCCTCCAGTATTCCAGTATTCACGCTGAACAGAGCTAAACCTCCGGATTCCAGCTCTCTACTTAATGGTCATGTTCTTTCACTTCTTTACCAAATAGTGTGTTGCCTCCGCCTGCCCCCCCCCCCTTCTCTCTCCATAACCTTCCATTGTCCCTGTGTGAGCTCCGGCTCAGTATGCCCGTTCAGCTCTCAGGAGATAATGTTCACAGCCACAGGACCCATTTATTCCATCTTGGCTGACGGTGTACTGGGCCTGGGAGGATCCTGGACACCTCCTGGAGCACTGCTGACCTCTGAAGCGGAGAGGACAAAGAAGGGGAACGAGCCACCCGGGGCCCCGGCCGCTCCAAAGTGTGCATTCACTGGCACAGCGAGAGAGATTGGACCTTCTCCACCTGCTCCGGAGCTCTCTTTGTACACCTTCCTCCTCTGGCTGTGAGGCGTCTCTCCCTCTGATACTTTCTCACACACAGAGGTCAGTCATCCATACCGATTACAGCCCCCACTGAGGGGCTGCGGAGGGGTAGCTGGGTTAAAAGTGCCTCCACCGTGTGCTATCCTCTGGGAGCTCCTCTGTCTGCTCACCATCAGCGCTGAGCTCTGCCGCTGAGTCATGACGAGACAAACAGGAGGCTGCGGGGGAGTTTACTCAGTTGTGAAAAGTAAAAGAGCTTGGAGTGCCACACCTGAGATCATCTATAAATAAAGTGTTGAATTAGAGTGCCACTGACCTGAGGTCCAGAAGGGAATTATGACTCGTGCAGCCACCAGATGAATTAACATTTGTAAGACAGAGAAAAGTAGCAGTTCCATTCATTCTTTGCTAGTCTTTACCATAACATTCTCTGCTTACTTTAACTCTACTGTCATTGAATAACCTAAATGGGTAAAGCCTGGGTGAACCCAAACCGGCGATCTTTTCATAAATCATCCACATTATCCCCAATAAACCGAAATTCTTCAATAGACCATTAAAATGATACATCTAGTGATTAATTTTTGCTAGGAATTTATCCTTTATTTAAACAGAAACTTGGAGATTTCCTGATTCAATAAAGTACGCCTGAAGAAAGTGATAAATCTGAAAAGTCCCTCTTTGGAAAATAGGTCAATAATAATTCCCGATCTTTACAACCCCAACCCCGTTGGTCAGTCAGCTACATATTGGGGTCATTATTTTTCACTGGCCTCTGCATCGGAAATAAATGTGATCCTGTTATTGGGAAATTAATGGTCACTGAAAATGTTTTCCCTGTGGTTTCTGCAAAATTTCTGAAAGACAACAAGACGGGACCGTATTTTTTTTACTTTGTGACACTTTTGTGTAAGGTTGGAGAGCCTTGGGATGAGTAAACGTAAAAAATAGAATAAGATATAAATAAACAAAGACAGAGTGACCAGGAAAAACAGAGCTGAAACTGTGGAGAATGGAAAAAATCTAGAGAGTGTGTATTAATAACAAAGTGTGAAGCATTTGATGGGCCCTCTGCAGTGCTGACTCAGCCAGGTCTCAGCTTTGCATGGTCCTCTACTGGCACCTGCTGGTCACACACACCCCGGACCAAGCGCTCTGAGACCAACTAAACCGGCCAAAACCGAATAAAGACGTCTTATTTGCAGTTTTGTCAAATTAAATGGTATTATTTTAGACCCTTATCATGCCCGAACCTGTCTGGGAAATGGCTTGAAGTGATTTAGTCCATAACTAGACACCCATTGTGAATGATTATGAAAAGATGTTAGCAAAAACTGAGGCTGTAATGCTAAACACATGTTGGTCTTCCCAGTAACCGCTCCAATTAATGGCACTAGACGCCCAAGCAATCTATCACAGATGTATAGAAAAATGACACTCACTGATAAAACAGATGAAAAATGGGGTGGAACGTGAGACGGTGAGGACAGATGCATTTTCAGCCTTAAATGTATAACAAATGATCCACGCAGGGGGCTCAGGACTGCCAGACCTGCTCAATCAATCACCCCGCTAACAAGCCGGAGGGCGGCCTGTGGAAAGCCCACTCCCCGAGAGGAGAAACACACACGCACAGACTCACAGGCCAGACCAGAAAGCTATCCTGTGCAGAACACATAAACAGCTCTCTGTGGGCTGTCTTTAAGGGCTTGTTATGGGCAAGTTAAGATTTCCTGAAAGATGCTCCAGAGGTATTTTTATTTCCGGCCCCAAAGCCTGTCTGCACACAGGTGGAAGGCAGCCATGGCTGCTAATGTCTCAGCACATACCTCCAAACACGGGCTTCCCATCCCATCTCTCCCTGTGATGTAATCCTGTGCACGTGAGCCTAAAGCCAGGCTGATGCGTGTGGACCACCATCTGTTGAATCCTACTTTTACATGGGTGGAATGCCGACTGTAGTCCCAGCAGCTTGACCTGTGACCCTCTCTCAGCGGATCCTGACAGAGACCTGTGGCTGATTCGGACAGGAGAAAGGAGAGAGAAAAGCTGACTTTATTTGGACAGCCGTTCAAAGTGTGACCCTACAGCTCCAAACACCCACTTCAAGATCATCTTTACAGTCAGCGATTCATCCTCAAGTAAACTCTCTTTCATGTCTATTAAATAAAGTTGTGACAATCCCAAGCACACCCACACAGTTCAGTCCAAACACAACTTCATGATCCAGCTCAGCTTCCCGTTATAACAGGCCTAACCCTAACCCTAACCCAAACCTTCCCAAGTCACCCTGAGTGGATCCTAACCCATGTAGGAGATGGATGAGCAGCTGAGCATCAGCCTGACATCTACATTCTCTCACTTACACAAACAAGGATCAGAATCAGAATTACTTTAGTAATCCCTTGCTGGAAATGCATTGTTTTATTCTTTTTTTTTTT
>CAJRST010001113.1:19011760-19031708 GCA_907169785.1 Menidia menidia
ATAATAATAATAATAATAATAATAATAATAATAATAATAATAATAATAATAATAATAATAATAATAATAATAATAATAATAATAATAAAAAAAATAAATTAAATGTAGTGAAATTACTCCAGAATAACTTAGAATATAATTACTCAGAATAATTAAACCCATGTATTTATAGATAGAACAATCTCCCCAAAGAACCTGAACAAGGTTAACTTCTCCCTCCCACCATCCCTCTCTCCATCACCACTCCTCCCCCCCTAATCCTCTCTGCTCCTGCAGACTCACTCCCTGCTCTCCTCTCCTCTTCCCCTCCTCACACCCCGTGTTCCCCCTCCCTCCCTCTGGCCTGGACCCTCTCTGCCTCCTCATTGTCCTCTCACAGATGACCTCACCGTCCAGCCAAGCCCCCCACCTGCCAACGGCACCACACAGACGGGGCTCAGGGGCCCCATGTGGGTGGGGGCGGGGGGGCGGGGGCTGGGGGGGCGCCACATGTAGCCGTGTCCAATAAACACATTGTGTTGAGGCGGTGCTGTCAGAGTCCAGCGGGCCACAGGAGAGGGACGCCCTGCTGTCAGGTCTGAGCACGGGCCGGGGGGCCGGGGGCGGGGGGGGGGGGGGGGGAGGGAGGAGGAGACGGGATGAGCTGGAGAGGGAACCGAGCAGACAGTGTGTCCCGGTCACCCCAACCTCCCTTCCACTTTGTTCTCTCCCCACAGAGTTCCAGGGGTGTGAAGGAGACAAGAACTGCTTTCTAAACACACACTCACACTTTTTTCTGTCTTGATACGGTGAGCTGTATTCAGACTTAGCTTTCTGACTCTGGTATAAGTAATAATTATCCATCCTCCTGATTTTTTATCAAGTTATCAACATGGTCAACTCAAACCATTACAGTCCTCAGTAGGGTTGGTTGCGTGTCTTTGTGAGTCTTTGGAGCCGCTGCATCCAGCCCCTGAGTTCCGGAGTTTTCCTGAAGTGTGTGTGAGGCTAATCTTCAGTGGCACATCCGATACACACATTTAATGACAGCACTAATGGATATGTTGCACTTCCACTCCTCCAGAGAGAGTTTAGAAGAATTAAGATTGAAATGATTTCCAAAGCTGCGTGCTTATGAGACTCTTCCTGCCCAAAACGCTCCCCGGGGCCGGTGGTTACTGCAGGTAATGACGGCCTATTAATGATCTCTAGTGGTCACCAACACAGCTCCATGCCATGGTTTTAAATGACTTCCATTAAGAAGATGGTGGCACAGCACAAAAACCTGTTCGTCTCATCTAACCGTGACCATGTGTGTTTCTGACCCTCAGTGAGTCTGACCACTGTATAGATCCAGCCTGGGAATGGGAGAAGAGTTTGGTATGGTTTTTAACTGTGTCATCCATGAGTCCACTCACTTCCCTCCTCCTGTAGAGAACCAGAACCTCCTTTACCTGCTGCTGCCTGTAGGAGGGGTGGGTCACATATAAGGGTATCTATAAGTAAGATATTGTTTCCAGTCCAAATCTGTCCCTCCATGGTAAAAATGAGGGGTTCAGCCCTTTGCCTGGTTGAGCCTGAGCGTTTGACCTGTGAGTGGTCGGGGTGGCGGAGCCTTTTGAGAGGATCTAAATCACTGATTCTGTGACAGTGATGGGAATAATTAACCTGGGGGGGGTCAAGGACGGAGCCACTAAAACATGTGCTTGGCAGCATCAGCAAATACTCATGTCCACTCACAGTGCCCTTCTCTTTCAGACTCCCCCCAGCTCAGCTTTTATGGGGACAGCAGTGTGAAACTGACACAGCCATTATCTGTCCTGTTGCCGGCCCCCCGAGCCCACCACTCCACTCCCCCCACCCCCCCACCCCCCTGCCCACAGTGGAGGCAGGAGCCTCGCACACAAACGCAGCAGCACTTTGTCTAAAGGTTTGTGGTTGAACTGGGAGGCCCCGCAAATCTCCACAGAAGGGCAGGAGAATCGGGTTCTGAACCAGAGATCAGACAATTAGCCACGTTTGTAGTGGCACACATTTTCTTAAAATATGCACTGATCCTGTCTTAACTCTGAGAAAGCGCCATCCATTTTGGTTTAGAGAAAAAATGGAGCCACGTTTTATTTCATTTTCTGCTCAGATTTCTGCCCAGAAGTCAGCCATCTTCCCCCCTTACAGAGAAGTGGAAGCTTTCCTGCTCACAGCCGGGTCTCCTCCCAGGGCTTTGTGTTATAACTCAGAGATAGCTCCACAGAGGGCCTTGCTCTGCAGCAGCCCCTTCATTAACCACCGTGCTGGAAACTTCTCTGTCAGTGGCTCGCCTCTCAACTTCGGCTTAGCCTCCCCAAGTTTATTTTTCCACTTATCTGTAGTGACGAAGGGGGAGACGGGGAGACATTGGGAGAGAAGAGGGAGACGCTCAGAGCCTGGGATGTGTTTTTTAATCTGTTATTCTTCTGTATTGGCACGGGCGTCTCCAGTGTGGGGATTAAGAATCTAGACAGAGTGATGGAGCTCGGCGCTGACCCCGAGGGCGGATGAGAGCTGTAGGAGGAGAGAGGAGAAACAAAATAAATCATCTCTGTGGAATGAAAGAGAGAAAGGCAGAGGCACAAAGAGGATTGTGTTTTGTGCTTCACCGTGTGTGTGTGTGTGTGCGTGTGTGTGTGTGTCTGTGTCTGTGTGTGTGCGTGTCTGTGTGTGTGTGTGCGCGCGCAATAGAGAAAAAGAGGAGCTGGCAGCGGTCGAGGTTGGGAGCAGTCTAAATCCTGAAACATGAGCTAATAAATCTGAAGTTTACCTCACACCGCTGCACAGCAGCTCACTGATAACCAGCTGAGGGTCGCTGTGAGGGAGTACCTCTGTGTTTTCACATTTCATTTCCACACCGACTAAGAAACAAGTTCACATGAGGGGAACTAGCAAGTGTGAGATTTGGTGGATTGGGGCCTGTCAGCACAGAAGGAGCATCCCTCCTCAGCCCATTCTCAGCAGATGCTCCACCGTGCAAAGTTTCCAAATGAATGGCTCCTCCTGGTTTTTAATTGGTCTCTGATGCCTGGTCCCGTCACCATAGCGATCAGAGATCATGTCTGTGCCTCTTGTTGCAGGTGTTGCTTTCTTGCTGAAGTGTAAACACCAGGCAGATTCCATTTCTGCTTGACCTGAGATAGACGGCAGCACAAAGAGCTCTGAAACAGGCAGATTAATTAAACGTGTCCAAAATCTACTGTCGTCCTCCTCTCAGAGGAGCAGGTTTTCAGGAGAAGGAAGCAAGTCTCTTCACTCCGTCTTACCCTTCAGTTACTGTATGGTCAAGTCAAAATGATTATGCTAGTCTTAGCTTTAAATGTTGTCCTTTAACTTACTCCAGCCTAATCCATTTCTTCTTTATGGGTTCAAAGTGGGCATCTTCTTACTGCCAGTGTTAACAGATAGAAGGGCTGATTGGCAGTCTCCAAAAAAATGAGTCCAACATGGCATTTGTTCCTGTAGGCAATGAAAACCAGTGAGTACAATCAAAGAATATGTGACCTATAGAGGTTAGGACGGCAGCTGTATGAGGGGTCAAAGGAACTGTGGCCCAGTGAAAATAAGGCTTTAAACCCAAAAAGACATGATATCATACCCATCATATCTTTCAAACACACTGCCTGAAATCATGGTAAACGAGGTCAAATCTCAGGACAATGCAAAAAGAAATCCTTTTATATTCCTCTTAGACTTTATACGCCCAGTTTTTATGGTGTTGGAGACCCTAAAGTGGCAGGTGATGGGTTTCCAGTCCCATTTCTGTTCATCTTGGTATGAAGCAGGATGGTGATTGCTGTAAACTACCTTATGAGGGGTTATGAATCCACTGTTTGTGCTCTGATGGATGGAGTCAACCTCCATGATCCCTCAGTAACTCAGTAACAAAGTTCTGATCCTGTAACATAGAAATGTTGTTGTCCCCTGGAAGACATGAGTGGACCTGAAGGCTAGGAGAAACTATTACATTTCCATTCGGTTGATCATTGAAGGTTGTAAATAACTCAGTTTAAAAGGGGATAAGAATCCTAAATACATCAAGTTCAGCTGGTTCTCCTCTCACATCAGAATATTGTTGAGCTCAGACCCTGGTGGAGGATCCTGAAGCTTTCAGAACAGGAGTAGAGCTGAAGAAGGGGACTTTTTGTTTCAGTCTTTTTTTTTGTAACAACTGATAACTCTGACTTGAACTCAACCCTCCAGACCAGCTACATGTATCTGTAACACAGACCGACACCGAGTCCAGAATGTCTTCATTTCATACATGTGAAAAAGAACATTGATACAAGTGAAACTATATATTTAAGACTTTCAGAGGTAGTTTCTACTCCTCAGCTCCCACAGTAGCGGGGGGGTGAGGTTTCCTTTCGACTGGATGTGTGTGGATTCTCTGGTATCACCCTTGAGTCTCTGCACCGTGACACTCTGTGTTTTGCTTCCCTGCTTTTCCGTCCCGGGACTTTATTTATCAGGATTGCTTCCTGGCTCAAGGTCATTTCTCCTCGTTCAGCCCACTCTCCTCCACATATTGATGCCAGCAGAGCCAAGGTTCTTGGCTGCTAAAGCAAAATCGATATCCCTGAGCGCATGGTGCTTGTGCTCTAATATCCTCCCAGCAACACCTGCCAAAATATTTATGCTGTATTCATGGGAGATGCTTAGGGAACACATAGGAACAGGAGAGGCACAGCTGGCGGCTCTCGTGGATCCGATAGAGGGCATAGTGCAGCTCGCACCACAGTAGCTCATGAGTGATGCTTTTCCTGCTAAACCTAATGGAAGCTGCAGGGCAAGCGCTGCTAGCTTAGCTCGGTTTTATCAGCCTTAGCTCAAGTCTGCTGAGGAATATGAATATTGATTGGGGTTGCAGCAGAGTAAATGACCTCATTTGTAACAGCTCTGCTTTTATCTTTTATTTTTTCAAGCGAGAGAGGGCAGCCATGTTTACTCAACACAGACAGAGATGTATGCGACTCTGACTGAGTGTGTGTCTGTCTGTGTGTGTGTGTGTGGGGGGGGGGTGCTTATTAAAACAAGACGTCTTCCCTGACTTCAGGAGAATAGGTGGATGTTCTGCCAGATGGGCAGGAGAGCAAACTCTGGACATGAGCAGCTCACATAGTCTTTTTGCCCTAGCAGAGAGTTTGTTTGACATCAAAGGGGGTTTGTCTGAGACGCACTGAAGGTTTGACCTCTGGACTTGATGAACCTCTTTGCACTTCACCCTCCCGGACAAACCAAAGTTACAATTGATGATGACTTTGGTATTCTGGCTGCGCACGTTCCTTTGTGGTGCTGTCATGTTGCTGTGGGAGGTCAAAGAGGCTGGGCGGGGCGGGGGCGGGGGGGGGCTGGGTAGGCTTTTCTGGTTAACATGCAAATGAACTGTTTAAAGGCTTGAAAGGTCAGAGAGGTCCGGCGCAGCGATACGTTTACTAGATTATAGCGCCACAGAAGTGTGTGTGTGGGCGGCCGGTCAGCTCTGCAGCTGGGCTCCTCGCCTTGTTTAGAAAAGCCCCAGCATACCATGTCTGTTGGACATCAGTCATATAGCATGAAAGGTTGGGAACAGACAAAGCAGCAAAAGCAGAAAAAGGAAGAAAAGACAGAGGGCAAATGAAGACAGAAAAACAACTGATGCTGGCACAGGGCTGGCTAATGGTGTGGGTGTGCACGCTGTGTGCGGAAGACAATCAATTTTGTATGATATCTTTTTTTATTTTA
This sequence comes from Menidia menidia, assembly GCA_907169785.1. Lineage (NCBI taxonomy): Eukaryota > Metazoa > Chordata > Actinopteri > Atheriniformes > Atherinopsidae > Menidia > Menidia menidia. Next base: position 19,017,491 of record CAJRST010001113.1, read on the forward strand.
TTGATATGCTCCCTGGGGAGGTAAATGCCATCATGGCCCGCGCGGTGGATGTCTGCTTGGGGGATGATTGATTGGTCTGGCATTTGATCCTGTGGCTCACAGTGAAGGATAGGATGCTGGAGTGGTGGGAGCACCCAGTGCTGCCCTCCACTCTGCTCTCCTCCTCCCACTGTCCCCTAACAGCCCTTCCCTCTCTGCAGATTCACTCATTTATCCATTCTTTCAGCTGCCATATATCCTTCATTGTCTCGTTTCTCACAAAAGTGCCTTTTAAAAACCCCTGTGATGATTGGCTTTAAAGGTTTTCCTTGTGTTCCCGCGGTGCTAAAAGCCTCATAAAACGTCTGCATCTGAAAACACATGAACAGAGCTACCATCTTTTTCTTTTCTCCTTCAACGCCTTCATTTGAACACATTATGCTGATTTAATGGGGTGTCAGGAACACATGTCATGAAGACAGTGAAAGACTGACAGACTGAGAAAACCTGAGTCGCATTATCCGTTTTCCATATCAATAAGGCACTTACTGCATATGAATTCCACAGTATTCTCTATTAAACTGAGGATTTATTGAAAAAGTGCCAACATTAGCCATATGAATGAGACTCCAATGTAAAGAGACAAGGAGAATATGAGAGCTGTAAATGGGTATCTGTGAATTAATTTGTTCAGTGAACATACCGTGAATCACATGAGGTCATAGAAAATCCAGATGGAGCAGCAGGAGGATTGGCACAAGGTAGAGAAGGCAGATATCCAATTTTTGGACCTGAGCTCAGAGCTGAGGCTGCACTGCCACCATGTGGGAAGAGGAGAATATGGGAGGGTGTCACGGAGCCGGAGGGAGTCCAGCATTTCTACCCAAGGTTGTTTTTCAAACCAATAATCAGTGACTGGTAAATATCAGTTCCCCCAAAACAAGCAAAAATATGAAAACAATGTTGAGAGGAACCTCAACGAGGTGGATACATGGACTCAATCACCATTTCACCACGAGGATGGAAGTCCATTTTCATCTGGCAGACTCATTGTAAAAGAATGCAGAGGGAGAGCAGGCCCAGAATCATCTTATCTCTGCCACCTCCTATAACCAAATTTATGAAGACACTTCTCTGGCCTGCTCCGCACGTACATCTGTATAATAATCCTCAATAATCCCCACCGAAAGAGTGATGGACGACATATGTGACAGCAGGAGTAATACCTTTCCCAGCGGATGGGAGAGCTCCAGAGAGCTGGAACACAGGAATGTTTCTGTGTGTTTCTCCAGCCATTCATCACAGTGAAGAATGCAGTTATATCTACGAGGGGATTCATGGTCACAGATAAGGCTTCAGTGACCCATAAAGATAAACAAACCTTTATTAGTCCCACAGCATGAAAATTCATATCTTTACAGCTAAAGAGAATACAGTCAGCAGTAATGTGGTGAGAAACAAAAAGATAGCAAAGGAACCATTTCACTAAGTTTTAGCCTCCCAATTATCATTATTGTTGTTGTTGTTGTTGTTGTTGTTGTTGTTGTTGTTGTTGTTGGTACAACTAGTACTTATGTTAATTCAAGTTGTGAACAATTATCTATCTATCTATCTATCTATCTATCTATCTATCTATCTATCTATCTATCTATCTATCTATCTATCTATCTATCTATCTATCTATCTATCTATCTATCTAAATTATTAGAAATAATTTATTTTCAATAAATAGCGGAACCTATATACACATCGCATTGTTTTTAGTCGGTTCTATTTTACCGCTGCACCCAACATGGAAGGATAAGCAGAACACTCTAAATGGAACAAACTTTGCCTGGTACCGTTTCAGCTGGATCTTAAAGTAACGCCGTAAGTCTCTGAAGTGTCTCAGACAGGAAAAGGGAGCCGTTCTCTTTAGGACTGTTCGTGTCGTGCTAACGCTCTGCTAGCATACTACCCTCAGAGGCTCCCTGGGTCCTTGTGGCTCCACAATTTGACACGTTTTTATTAAGTCACATTTAAATTGTCCTTGTAGAAATATAGGAAAGTCACGCGTGTTTCATTTGTAAGTAGTCTACGCTTCAGACACTGTTTGCTTAATTTAATTTGTTTTATGAACAGTCGATAGCATCTTATTTGGTTTAATTAAAGACAAATATCCCAGTTTGACCGCAGGCTGCGGGTTGAATGAACGGTTTGGTGTTACCATCACACTGTACACTCTTCCTGTATTTGCAGAGGCTGTGTGATCAGAAGAACAGGATGCTTTGTAAGCTGTGTTTGAGGCCTCAGCATGGATCATTACTCCATGCTGTGGCCAAGCAGAGCATACACAAGCTAGCCTCCCTTCAGAACACCTCTTCACTTCCTCCCAAAAAGATGCAGAGCTTGCTTTATCCGTTCAGTGAGCTGGAGTCGTACCTGGACAGGTGCTGAGCTTCGTCTGCCACACAGAGAGGGCCGCCGAATGCACTGTCTGCCATTAACCTTCAGCTAGACCTTTTAATCAAAGTGAATATCATTCTCAGGTCTGTGGACAGGACACAGTTTCAGCTCTTCCATCCAGGTTTGGAGGACATGCTGCAGGCAGAGAAGCTCTTCTGCTCCTCACCGTCTCATAAGATTGATTACTACACTTCTGTGGAGAGGATGGACCACGCGCCTGACCTGAAGCAGCCAGAGGTCATTGCACAGCCAAACCAACTAATGTTCTACCTAAGTGTTTTCAAATGTCAGGTCTGCTTTTGCTGCTCTGAACTCAGCTCATATTTACACGACAAACTTGGAGGAGAAAGTTCCACCATTTGCATCTGGAAAGTGTAGTCAAGAAAACCAGTCAAGAAAATTAGAAGGAAACCAGACTGGACCAGTTACATTTGGAGTACTATAAAAGTAAAACCTGAGCACAAAACAGTTAAGTCTGCAGAAACAAATCCACACTGGTCCCCAACAGGCCAAACACTCCCTTAAAACACTCACCGGGTCAACAGCAGACATTTTGAAGCCTCTGTGAGAGAGAAACAGAGCTGACTGAGCCTTGTCACTGCTTTTTAGAAGTTAAAGCAGGTGCTCCGATACCAAAAAGTGTCACAGACCAAAAACACCATGATGTAACAGACGTAAACGGACCAAAGAAGCAGGAAAGAAGCCACCAGAGCAAAAGCCAGCTCACATTCACACTATGAAATAGAAACAGTGTGTTGACTTGTTATTTTATTTATCAGCCAAGCTTAATGTGTTTAATCGGCTTCATTAAAGCAGATCAGGCTGAGAGCCTTACCCCAGACACATCAGAAACTCCAGGTGTTCTGCTGCCGTTTGCTTTCTGCTGTTCTTTCACATCAGCCGTGTGTGGAATCATCTCCTGATCAGTCCAAAGGAGAAACGGGGAGCTTCCCCAACTCAGGTTTCCTGTTTAATGGAGATTCTTCATGGAGGAAAAATGGTAAACAAAAGGTCTAATCTCAATACAACTCAGATAATAAATTAACAAATGAACAGCAACCAAACGCAAGCAAAACTGACCTCCAGACACAGAACCGAGGCTGCTTAAATATGGTGGACTGCCCTAAACAACAGACCTAAAACTAACAAATAGAAGCAAAATAATATATAACCGAATACAAATAATATATAAAAATGACAAAATAACTTGGGGCTCAATTTAACTTCAAATTAGCTTAAAAAATAACCTTCCCCCTCCCTCAGTCATCCACCACAAGATTGAAAGCCCATCATTCCTCAGCACACTTAGGAGGACCACTGTTCTTTTAGGCTTCTTAAACTGACCACAGACCTCCAGAAGCTCTCAGACCTGTAGCTGGAGTTAGCTGCAGACAGAATAAGGAGGGTAATGAAAGCATGCCTCCCTCAGAAAGAGGCTTTGTGTTGTGTGTGTGATGACGTTGATGCAAATTATCAGCACACACAAAACAAGGCCCAGATTCAACGTGAAGCCCATTTTAAAAGCATCCCCACTGCTCTCTTGTGCACATTCAACTCTGTAGAGTCCATTGCCCTGCTGTATGCTTTCACTGAAGCTGAAAAATCCCCCAGAATGCAATGGAAATGGCCGTTGTTGAACACGTTTACATGACATTCTCTAAAGAGATGGTTACTCTGACCAAATCAGAGTTTTGAAAGGGTAAAAAGTGACCTGGTATCTGTAGCTGTGTAACTACAGACTGTCTGTTTTAGCTCATGTGTGATCTTCCTTTCATGTCCCGTCTGGTTTCATTCCCCAGTTTGTTTCCTTGGTCCCCGTTAGCCTTCTCTGGGCTCAGTTAGCTAATTAGCACCAGCTGGCCTGCGTTAGCCTCCTCAGGATAAACACTCTCAGGTTTCCTCTGTGCTCCACTGTTTGAATCCAGCTCCTCAGAGTTTCTGCTGTGGGTGTTCTCTGGACTTTTATCTGTTGTATGTTTAGCTCTTTGTTTTGGCCCTCTTTTTTTTTTAAATTTAGCACTGTGACAGTAAACAGATCAAGCTGGACTGAAACCGAGATAAAATCCAAACTGCTCAATGCCGGTTTACCCCGGGGGAGATTCATTTGAACTTCCAAGGGTTTCAAGATGGAGTCCTAGCTGAGACCTTTGGGTTTTGTATGTTCTTCCTGTGGATGTGTGGGTTCTTCCCCCCCACTACATAAAAAAAAAAATGGGCATGTCAGGTTAATCGCTGGTCTCTAAATGGACCCCAGGACTGAATGTGAGCGGAGAAGAAGGTGTTTTGAGTCCCTTAGATTTGCTCTGATATAAGCCCAACCTGTAAAAAATGTAGCATAATGTCTCTGCCCTCTGGCGGCCTCATGCATAAGTGAGCAGGAGGTGACGCTGATAATAAACGAGCAGATTTATAAGCTCCCGGACAGCAGTGTTCAGCACAGGGCTCAGAATGGAACATTGTGTTGACAGGACAGCGGGCTCTCTTTGGCATGCCGGCTCAGTTACCACTCCGCCTCTGTCAGACAGTGATGTATTCACAGTCCTCTGGCAGCCCGAGCCCCCACCCATCTGTCTTGTGTTGGCCAGATAGATGAGCCCGAGCCGTCCCGCGGGCCTCGGCGGGCAACAGGGAGGCAGCCAGAGCCAGAGCAGGTAGCTCCGCTAGCAAGTCCAACCAGTCGAGAGGATGAGGATAGCTGGAGGGACCCGAACAGACATGAGCCAATCCCAGCGAGAGCTAACTGTCTAAAGCCTGGAGGTGATTGGGCTGTTTTCCTTTATCCAGGTGTGTTTCATTGGCAGAAGCAACGTGGGCAAGTCGTCCCTCATCAAAGCCTTATTCTCCCTGACTCCAGAGGTGGAAGTGCGGGTCTCCAAAACCCCCGTAAGTAGTCCGTTTCCAGCTCCGGGTCATGTTTCGCTCTGCACACGTGCACAACGGCTGCTTCTCTCTGGCTGCCTGAGAGGAGAATTTAATGGCTGGAGTCCTACATCAGGACTCTGGTTGCTAACTCAGAGAGGTTTATGGCTTTTATTGGTACACAAGCCGTTATGAGGGTTTTTATTTGAGCCTCCTAAGTGGAGCTCGTCTGTCACAAACGGTGGAACAGCTGAGGGGAGCAGCACAAAGGGGGGATCTGGGGAAGGACTGCAGTCAGATTTAGCCCCCAGTAACCAGTGCTAGTCACCAGATGACCTCTTCGTTATGGAATAGAAATGGAAAAGTCTGTCTTGTCTGGACTGAGTTCACATATCCAACACATCGTACCACCAAGGATCAGGGCTGAACGGGCTTCTAATCACACTTCATTCATTCTACTGTCAAAGCATGAATATACCCCATAGTCTACTAATTGTGTAATCAATGCCGTCTCTGACCCCTGTCACAGCTATTAAACAGCTGGGAGCTCTGACAAACCTGGGGTTAAAGGTCAATCATCCAATGAGAAACCCCAGACCAACGTTTTCCATCTGACTTTCTTTTACACTATTTGGTTTCAAACGGGAAACCTGAAAAGGAATGAACACTCTGACGTCAACAGGCAGACTCTGAGCCTTTTCTTAAAGATATTTGCCTATTCAGAGGTTTTCTGTGAGGGGAGCTCTGTACAGGGTCCTGAGGCTGAGCTGTAGACCTAAACAGGGGGCCCAGTCTGTGTAAGCCTAAACCTAACCCTAACCCATTCCTCTGCTCAGGGTCACACAAAGAAGATGAACTTCTTCCGGCTGGGCAAAGCCTTCACCATCGTGGACATGCCGGGCTACGGACACAGAGCGCCCAGAGACTTTGTGGAGATGGTGGAGTCTTACCTGTACACCAGGAAAAAGTAAGCTCAGCTTCCTGGGGAGGGACAATGTCAGGGGCCCCATATCAACCCTGTTAGAGGAAAACAAACCCAGTGACTGCTGTAGAGGAGCAGGCTGATGCTCAGAGGCCACGGGGGACTGTTCCTGGACCTTCCTGTAACATGTGAAACGCAGAGCCCCCATTGGACGAGCTGCTCGCTGTCACGTGTGCTGGATCTCAGTCAGACATGTGAGAACTGTTGTCTCTGCCAGCCTTTCTAAAGGCCCTTTGCACCACATAAAAACAGAGTCAAAACAATTAACTTATTTTAAGCACCTGGCTATATTTTCTCTTATCCAGGCTTTAAGGTGCTGTAAAAACCCATTTCATAGGACAAATGTAGATATGGGTGTATTCTTTATGCTTTGCTGATTGTTTGATATTCTGCCCACAAATATACCAGGAAATACAAAAACCTTCAGTCTGTTTCTGTAAATTCAGTCTAAAATTCAGCTTGTAACATGAAAAGCCTTTTTAACCGCACTCCTCCATTTATGATATTTTTATTCATTTGAACAATGTTTGTAGTGAACCAGGCCAAATGATGGTGAAGCCTACTGATGTTTCAAAAAATAATATTTATTTTTGCACAGCCGTTTGTTCATGAAACACTGTCAAAGCTGTGGACAGACAAACAATATCAGCTCTAACAAATAAAGTTTTATCCATAAAATAATCCAAAATATGCTAAAGTCTGAATTAACACTAACTTAAACATTATTAAGCCAGGGGCTTAATAAAAACGTGGTTAGATCTTTAAAGTTGTGAAATATTTGTTCTATCCTTTACAGACCCGCTCCGTATAACGTTTTTAACGTTAGACCTACTTCCAGCCCGGGAGCACAAAAGTAAAAGTATGTAACAATAAAACCGGAAACCACAAAAAAAAAAAGCATACAGGCAGCCATAATGACACTAAAACACCTTTTTTAAGTGTTCATTACAGCAACACCTGGCTAAAAGTGGGAAAAGGGTTGTTACCAAAATCTGTTTTATGTGGAGTTATGTGTGTTTTGCTGACTTAAGTGATTGTTTATTTTCTATGCTAATGTTTAAATTACCGTTAATTCAGACTTTAGCATCTTTTGGATTATTTTATGGATAAAACTTTATTTATAAGAGGTGATTTTGTTTCTGTCCATAGCTCTGACGGTGTTTCAGGAACAAACGGCTGTGTGTGAATACATCTTATTTTTTTAACCTTCAGTAGCTCCAGCATGGTTTGGCTGGTTCCCTCCAGTTCCCTCTGGATGGAGGCAGCTGCTGTTTGCCCCCGGGGCCAGCAGGTGGTGCTGTTTGTCGGCTGCACTCTGGTCCAGGCAGTCCGGCCGGTCAGGCCTCCCCTGGACACCTGTACAGGATTCCTTCTGCGGGGGCTGGACCTGAGCTGGGACAGGCAGTCGCAGTGTGCTGCCTAACTGATGAGCATCTGTTGGTTTTCCAGCCTTGTGAGGACCTTCCTCTTGGTTGATGGCAGCGTGGGTCTGCAGAAGGCTGACCTGATAGCTCTGGAGATGTGTGAGGAGCTCAGAAGTCCATATGTGGTATGAAACTAAACAATAACACTCTGTTCTTGTCTGCAAATGTCTCCTAGAGAAGGATTTCATATGCTGGGAAATAAAAAGCAGAATAAAACAGAGAAGGACCTCCTTTTATTTTCATTTTATTGTCATTTTATTTAATTTGTTTCTTCTGTAAACTGGTGCACTGCAAAAAAAATAGTTTCCCGCAAAAGATTAATAAAGTAATTCAGAGTCTGATCTAACAGAGAAACACAGACTGGGGTCGTATGCTGTGATGGGGTACATTCTTCAGCTCAGCTTGACAGCAGACAGAGTTTAGCGAGTGGGATTAAAACTATAATTGAAACTATACTATAACAACAACAATCTGTTTTTGTTTGCAAATGTCTCCTGGAGAAGGAGTTCATATGAAAAAAGCAGAATGTTTGTAGATATTAGGGACAGAGACTAAACACATGACTTCTGAAGGAAAAATTCAGATTGAAATGAAACCTGATGTTTGTTTGTTTTCTCAGTAGTGTACAGGTCTGAGGGGTCACTCAGAAACCAGGCTGATGTTTTAGCTTGAGAGCAGCTCAGCTCAGGCTGGAATTTAAGTCCCCACACTGGAGGACACGGCTCCATTTACCAGCTATATTCTACTCTCATTCTTCTTTGTCCTCATCGTTCCATCCACATTAGATTCATGTTGAACGCTCCCACTCTGCTATTTAAAAACTCGTTTTAATGAAGCAGCCACACTCTGCACGCACGCCACAGTCAATTATTCATGCTACAAGGTTATTAAAACCATCACACACTGGACAGAGATTAATTCTCTGAGCTGAAATACGAGCTACAATTCTTCTGTTTTTTCTCCTTTATTTGACCCAGTTTGGGCAGTCATTTAAACCTGACCCTCTACTTTTAGCAAAGCCTCTCAGACCCTCGTTACAGCTCATTTTTGTTAGCTGAGACTGGGAATGAGCCTGCTGTTCTTCAGTCCTTCCTTAAATACTCTCACACAGCTGCACCTCAACTGGTCCCATCATATAAATATTATTTTATTACATCATGATTGGCTGTAGCATGCCTAACTGTGATCTTGAATCAAACTCTAACCTGTATGGATCAGAAATTGTTTGTTTTTTTAGTCCAAACGTGTAAAGACAATGAGCAAAATCTTTTTAAAATGTTGTTTTTATCCCAAAACATCCTTATTGTGTCCTAAAGAAGCACTGGGTGTTGTAGTTGTCTTAAGTCCAGCATCATGGATCGACTAAAGCTCAGAAAACCAGCCCTGAACAGGCTCAGAACGAATGGGATTAGAACCGACACACAGTGGAGATGCACTAAATGGATATTTTGTTTTATTCAGATGGTGATGACCAAGATTGACAAATGCCGGCACGGAGTGCTGCTGACCAACCTCCTGAAGCTGCAGGACGTGGTCCGGACGCAGACCTCCAGCTGCTTCCCCCAGCCCTTTCTGATCAGGTGACTGCAGGAAAAGGCCGGGGTTTGTGGCACATGCTCCCAGATGGATGAGTGAGGGTCCTCTGGTTCTCCAGGCCTCTAACCCAAAGGGCCTCTTCAGGGCTAGCGGAGCTGAAACTCCCCCTCGGCCGGATTAGCCCGACTATTGTCCCCTCGGTGCCTCAAAGCCCCTCTGAATGTGCATCATGAACCTTTAGAAGAAGCCCAGTAGCCCTGTATTTAAACAATGAAGGCTCCTTATAATCTGCTTTTTCATCTTCACTCAGTGCTTGTTAGCTTAAATGTGGTAAAGCACAAAACTGGGCCGTCCATTGTCAAACTAAGCAGGATTTAGAGGACGCTGTTTACATTGACCTGTATTTTCTTTAGTCTTCAACATGCGTGGCGGTTGAGGGAGTTCACTTAACTCCTCCTTTTTGTTTCTCTCCACACCAGCTCCACCAGTTTGGGGGGCATCTACCTCCTGAGATGCTTCATTGCCCACGTAACAGGAAGCATCAGATTGAGGGACACCTCCCAAAGCTGAGGGCAGGCCAGTGAGGCCTGGAAGGAGAAACTGGACTTGGCAGAGTTTTATCTCAAGATCTGCTCCCATCATCTCATTTTTTATGAATGTACAGGGCTTTGTCCGTAGTTTTTAAGAGGTTGAATTCACCAGAATCTGGTCTGAAGAAGCCTGGAAACATCTAAAGACTGCAGGAGGACAGGAGGCCGGCAGCCTGCAGATGGAGGCTGTGTGTGAGTGGAGGTTTCCAGCTTTAGGGAGGTTTGTGCACAAAGCTCCATAAGTGACTTCCTGCAGTTGCTTTTGGAAAACAGAAAAAAGAAGAGAATGACGTATGAAAACAGGATTTTTGGCCGGAGCAGTGAGCTGTTTCTGAAGCACCAGCAGATGGTTGTTGTTTGCTGTTGCTACAGTGAGTTCACTGCATAATTTGTAGAATTATACAGAACTTTACCACAGTGGATTACCAATTATGCAACAATGATAAACAACAAGAGCGAGAGCTTTCAAGGTAAACCAATAACAGTGATAAAGCATATCCAGCTCCACAGATCAACACAACAAACCAACTCTTGTTTGGTTGATTGACTGAAATGTGTCCACAACCTGATCTTTATTCAAGTAAAGCCCACCCAGCTTTTCTCTTAGTTTAGTGTGCCGGGTAACGTTTTCAGTCAGAAAATTCAGGGAAAATCTCTTTGAATGAACTGAAATTGTGAAAAACAAACCTTATTCTGTCATCACAGCCATTTTTTATGGGTATAATGGACGTTTTTCTGCTCGTGCTTGACCCTGAGATGGTCTTCTAGCTCTTTGTTGCTTTTAATAAAGAAATGTAAGATTCTCCTCTTTTCTTGGAACGGCATGATGTCAGAGGGGGATTCGGTCCCTGGTGTTTTGATTGGTCGGCTGGGATAGGCTGGTGCCACAGTGTGAGTAATGGATGGACGGCTTCATAATTATGCTTTAACTGCATGGTGTTTTTGGCAGCGTCCTGTCATTTAGCAGAGCAGAATGCCGGCCTTGACTCAGCACAGGGCTTCAGATGGGCCGCAGATCATTCTGGGATGTTGGAGTTAGCAAAGCAATGTTTAACTAAAAAACTCATTCTTTTACTGCCCACTTTTACACCCTTTTCTGGTAAGTGATATTCAAAACAGAATCATCTGTGACTATTAGCTTAACCTAACATAAAACATGTAACTCGTGTATGGGAACTCATCGAGCACAATCCTGTAAAGAAGTATGGTCTTTGTTTTGATTCAGTAGCCAATCCAGAGACGGATTAAACCCTGTTTTCTGTATTTGACCCACTCTTTTGAGCTCTGAATGCAGATGGAAGCTGAAAACTTCCTTCTCCATTCACATATATAAGGACAACAGATTAAAAAAAACATTCTGCCATAAAGGTTTTTATAGCTGATCATCTGCAGGAGGTCAAGGTCTTCTGGTGAGAAGCGTTCTTAATCATTCATTCTTCATCCTGTTACATGAACCGGAGGAATAATTCCCCCTAATGCTTTATGTCCTCTTCCTTATTTTACTGTGGATGACTCTTTGCATAAGTGGACGTATCAGAGCAGCTTCTTATCTGATCTCTGAGATAACGGCCTTGAGAGGACGCAAACCTTCACACACTCATTTACACTCTGGAGCAGAAGATACTTAAAAATTTACAGCAGCCTGAATGAAGGTCGGGTCAGATGGAGACGAAAAGATAAAAGAAGAAGGCTGATAAGACAAAGAACCCCCCCCCCTCCGGTTTACTATGAACACGTACAGAGTGAATGATCAACAGCTCCAAATCCCTTTAACCAGACCAACTTTATTGAAAATGTACAAATCGATGGATTTTGCAATCCTTATTAATCATAACATCTACACAATCATACCAATGTAACACATCGGGAACATGAGCAACAATTCCAATAATATATCAGATTATTTATTTATTGCCTTTCTGGATACTAGAAAGGCAACCTAACAGCAAACCACGTTAAAAGACTCAATAAATATTAAATACATGAAATAACAAATGCAGTAGCAGCCTCAGGTGGGTCTAACTGAGTTTGTAGATGCAGACACTGAGAAGCTGACCTGGATCTGAGCGTTTCTCGTCTCCAAAGCGACTGGAGTGCGTCTCAGCTAAACGCTCCGGTCATTGTCATGCTGATCTGTCGGCTTTAGTCTCATGCATCATTCAGACTGCCCCCCCTCCTCTGGTGAAATCCCCCCCAATGCTCCCCTATCGGGTTTCTGGGGTGTTGGAGCAGGTGCTCCAGCACACAAAGGGGATCCAAGCATCCATTTAATGATGTCATGTCAAATTAAATGTACTCACAGCTTTTTTTTAATGTGGAATCAACATAAAAGTCTTCATTTTAGTTGTGTCATCGCTAAGCTGTAAACAAAGAAAACATGGTCACTTTTGGGTTATTTTTATAATAATCTTTATTTAGTTACAAAGTTGCAAGTTACAAAGTGTAAAGAGACAATAATACAAAAATAATTCAAAATGAAAGCATGAAAAACAATCAAAAGACTACGATACTTATAAGATTAGTAAAATACAATAAAATAAAAGGGATAAAACAAAGTCAAGGCTCTCCTATAAAAGTATGTTTTAAAAGACTCCGCTATAATAGTATGTTTTAAGACCTAAAAGAGTTTATTTGCTCAGGCGACCTGGAGCTTGGCTGGGGTCAGAGGCCTGAGGTCTAAACTATGGCAGCAGGTCTCTGTAACCTTCAGCACAGAGAGCTCCTCACCTGGACTCTGACCAGAATGGAGGCAGAACCTGTGACTGCCTCCTCTTCTTCCTCCTGAATGGAAACAACACCAGGTTACCATGGTAACGGCTGTCACAGTCATCATCTTTTTAACAAGCTAGGCTAAAGTTCAGCCTGGATCTTTGTACTTCAAACAGGAGTGTGTGTGGGGGGGGGCTGAGTGAGGGGAGACATCCGGTCTCCTCGAGTCCATTTCCCAGGAATATGTGAACCGGTTGAAACTGCTCAGGCCGTCATGTGGATGGGAATCCTTAGAAAAGGTCTTGTTTTAGTGGCACCCTGTTGGTTTACCAAACAAAAGAATATTAATACCAGCAAGACTCATGTTTTCAAGTTTGAGCAGTAAAAAAACAGCAAACTGCGTTTTATTCAAATCCACACAGAGAAACATCCAGAAGTCATGGGAAACTATTTAAAGGGATAAGTTTTGGTATCCCTTTAGCACTGTCAGGGACATTGTAGCTGACAATCATGACGATATTCAGATGGAAGCCAGCATTAACCACCATAATAAGCCCAAAAATCAGATGCTGGTTGGAGCAGAACTGATCTGAAACTGCTTCAGATTCCTTAAAACGCTGTTTTAAACCCACAGTTAGTTTGTTCTGTCTGTACGCAGTTATGGCGGTAGCTGGTTGTCCTTTGACTGTGAGTTAGGCATTACCTGTGCAGGACTGGCAGACTGTAACTCTCCAGAAGCAGAGGAGGTAAGAACCACTCGGTTCTGACATTTTCATGCAAACGAGACAAATCAGAGTGTGATTTGGGGCATTTGAATGGAATCACTGAATGTATTTTTTATTGTTTCAACACCTGGCGTGACAGCCAGAGCCATAAACTCCTTCCTTCACCTTTTGTCATTTTATCCTTTAACAACATTAACCAGATTGCGTGAGATGTCACGGCACTAAAAAAATCAAAGAGGCTTAAATCCCATTAAATTTATACTGTGTGCAAACAGGGAAATCCTCAACACTCTACCTTTCTATCCCATTTGTTCAGAGTTGTGCTGGATAACCTGGAGACAGGAAGCTGTTAGACCTTCTGAACAGTGTTAACTTCCATTTCTGATCATAGCACTGCAGAGCTTCCTGAATTAGAAACAGAGTTTTTCTAAGTACAATTCACAGCCAGTCTGTCTTTGTGTTTCCTGCTTCACTGAATGTAAACTGCTGGAAGACTTCTTCTCTAGAGTTGTTGGCACAGTGCAATACGTAGTTCAGAATCAGAAATACTTTAATAATCCTAGAGGGAAATTATATTTATATATAAATACACACACATAACATTCCACACAAAAAATGTAATAAATGCATATGTAACTATATGTATATGTACAGATCTAAAATGTACTGATAATGTTTTTACTGTGATTTGTGAGCATCTCTCCTTCTTGTTGGTGTCGTAGATGATGATACAGCACAGCTGTAAACTTTTAATAGCCACGCTGTTATAAAAGTTAGAGCCACAGAGCAATCCCATTTGGTGTTTCAGTCTAATTTTCTGTTTTATATGCGTGCGCCTCTGAACACTGACCCCATAAAACGTTAAGTATCGGTTAATTTTTTATTTTTTTCCCACCCAATTCTATTTGGCTGAAGCAGCGTGGGCATAAAGAGCCGAGATCTACAGCCTCCTCTCACTCTGCCTCCGTC
>CAJRST010001113.1:19048458-19082878 GCA_907169785.1 Menidia menidia
GTTTCTGTTGAGTTCCCGGCTTCGTGCGTTTGCCACAAACTGCTGCTGTCATCACAGACGTTTAGAGTTTGAAAGATGTCTTTGTCTTCAGGGGGTATAAATCAGAAACCTGTCCCGGCGGGTAACACACGGTTTTGTTGTTTCAGAGGAATACGGAAAGGGCCAAAGGAAAGCAAAAGATAGAGGGAATCAGCTCGTACTGAAGCGATCTGTGATCGCACTGAGGGCTGATGTGTGGGAGAGCGGTGGGACATTTTGCGGTTCCTCCTGGATGGTTGTGCCGCCGTGCGCTGGCTTTTGTGAGCTGGGAGCTGTCGGGGCATGTAACCGTGCGCCGCGCTGACTGAGGGGAGATTAGTTACTTGTAGCCCTGAGGGCTGCTCACAGCCGTCCCGGGCAGGAGCTGCCGTTCGGCCTATTCCTGCCGCCCGTTCGTGTCACACTCAGGCCTGCATGTCCCCCCGCAGCCCTGTGTGCGTGGACGCACGCGCACGTGTGTGTGCACGTGTGTGTGTGTGTGTGAAGGGGCTGAGCTCCGGCCGACACGCCGGCGAGCTGGTCTGAACAGGCCTGTGTGAAGGTAAAGCTGCTTTACAGGAGGAAGAGGCGTGAGGCACCTTAAGGGGGGGGCGTCTTTGGTGGCCACCTGTTGACACTGACACACACTAATCAGTGGGCAAACAAAGTAACTTAGCTGCTTTCAAAGGCCCTGCTTGAGCACATTGTACAAAATCTCCTGAAATAGAAACCTTTCAAGTTACCTCGGGGTAATTTGGAAGACATCATTAGGCTTTTGGAGCAAAAAGAAAAGAAAAACACCAAACCGCTGGCAGGCAGAGCCCAGCGCCACCTCTCCAGCCGGGATCTGCTCTTTGTGCGCGCAGAAAGTGCCCAGTGTCATGTAAATGCCTCTGGTTCTGGCCTGCTCCTGCTTTATGCTGAAGGCCACGCGTGTGAATGCGGAGCCGCCGTGTGGCCGGCGCCCAGAGGGGGGCTTTGTGCTGTCACTCTCAGGGCGCCCCCCCTGGAAGGATGTGGAGCCGGGCGGGGTAGCACGGGGGTGGGCTTCAGGTTGGGCACCGACCGCGAACTCAATGAACCCCCCGGGGCCTCGGCCACGTCCATCACCCCCCCCCGCCCCCCCGCATACTTCCTCCTTTCTTTGGTCCTCCCCCCCTCAGTTCTCCTCCCTCTCTCTTTGGTCCTGTCGCTTATAAAACTGGACCTGAGGCCAACTGGGCCCGGGCCCAGAACTGGCCGTCACAGTCGGCCTATCGGGAGCCGCCACACAGGTCACCTGACTCAGTGATTAAGAGTGAGCCGAGGAAATAAGGAGGGAGCAAACGGCTGAGAGCAGAGGGGGGGCGTTGTGTGGGCGGGGGCTTTGTGAGCACAGGTGTCCCCCCCCCCGGTCTGGACCAGACCAGTCCATAGCTGGAGACCAGGTTTCTGACAGGTTTCCGAATCTAAATGCTGATTAAAGGCACATTGTGGTTGAAAGCCGGTAAACAGCCGGTCGGACCTTTTTATTTCTCTCCGGAGCATTTGCTACAAGATCTTTAGCTCGTCTTTTCACAGAGAACAGTTAAAGGGAACCATCCCTGGTCCCCTCAGCTGCATTCAGCCGGCTGTAGGAACGCCTCTGCCGGTGACCAGCGCTGGCATGAGTCAGCCTGAAGGGGGGGGGGGGCTCAGCATCATGAAGCCATCAGTGTAGCCCAGCCCGCCTAAAAAGGCCCTATCCCCGGCCAGACGCGGTTTGAGGGGGCCGTGAATCTCTTAGAAACGAACTGTGTGTGACCTCCTAACTGTTTCTCTGTCAGACCTGTGATGAGAAAAGCAGCTGCTAACCAGATTCTCCTGGTTTCTCTGTCTCCCAAACAGACGAGCACACGTCGCCCACGTCGGGCCTGTACTTCCTCATCTCCAACGAGGGCCACCCCAGCCTGTTCGTGTCGCAGGCCAGCCTCTGGCTGTACTTCCGGCTGCTGCCGGCCGGCCCCGAGAAGGGCCTCCGGAGGAAGATCACCGTCAAGATCCACTACCAGGAGGCCGCCGGGGGCGGGGCGGAGGCGGCCGGGGGCGGGGGGGCCGGGGGCTGGGCGCTGGTGGAGAAGCGCGTGGACCTGAAGCGCAGCGGCTGGCACACCTTCCCGCTGTCGGAGGCGGTGCGCGCCGTGCTGGGGAGGGGCGGGCGGCGGCAGGACCTGCAGGTGCACTGCGAGGGCTGCGAGCTGGCCGGCGTGGCGCCGGTGCTGGTGGACCCGGGGGACCCCTCCCACCGGCCCTTCCTGGTGGTGCGCGCCCGGCAGGTGGACGGCAAGCACCGCATCCGTAAGCGCGGGCTGGAGTGCGACGGCAGCAGCGGCGGGCTCTGCTGCCGCCAGCAGTTCTACATCGACTTCCGCCTCATCGGCTGGAACGACTGGATCATCGCGCCCGCCGGTTACTACGGCAACTACTGCGAGGGCAGCTGCCCCGCCTACATGGCGGGCGTGCCCGGCTCGGCCTCGTCCTTCCACACGGCGGTGGTCAACCAGTACCGCATGCGGGGCATGAGCCCCGGCTCGGTCAGCTCCTGCTGCATCCCCACCAAGCTCAGCACCATGTCCATGCTCTACTTCGACGACGAGTACAACATCGTCAAGAGGGACGTGCCCAACATGATCGTGGAGGAGTGCGGCTGCGCCTGAGCCGGCGGCCGGCGGGGGCCGGCGGGCGCCGCCAGGGCGCCCGGGCTCGCAGCAGTCAGCAGCCGGGGGGGCCTTTTGTACGGTACGCGTATCCATGTATCCTCATGTACTGTAGCTCGCCCCGCACCCGCCCGGCCGGCCGGCCCACACCAGCATCACGGTGGATCCAGGTGTGTGTGTGAGTGCGTCTGTCGGCGTAAGTGTGTGTATTTATCTGACTGAATGAGAGACCACCCGTCCCGGTGGGGATGACCAGGGCATTGCTTTGCTCTAGTTTGCCATTTCTAGTCAAAAACAATGGCTCAGCATCTACCCTCCAATGAAGATTTCTAAGAAAGCGCTTACGGACGGTGGGGGGACCGGCAGGTGTCTGACCGGCCAGTGTCCGACCGGCCAGTGTCCGACCGGCCAGTGCCTGACCGGCATGGAGCCCACACGCCCACCACACAGCTCTTGTAATCCTCACAAGTACTTTAAGCACAACGAGAGGTTTTGTTTTCACACAGCACTGACGCTTCATCAGCTTATACGATTCAGAACGCCAGCACTTCCCTCCTCTGCAGACAGACTCCGTCTGACCGTCCTCTCTGGTGGAATTAGACCGGCAGCGCTTAATGCCCCGCAGGATTAAAGCCATCCCAGCCGCGCAGCCACAAAACAAAGTCCCCGCTAAGCTGCCGCCGCCGCCGCCGCCGCTGTTGTTGTTGTTGTTGTTGTGGCCACTCTTGCTGTTGACTCTTGGCCCCCCCGGCCGCCCGGGCCCGGACCCCTGGGGTGGGACTCGCAGAGAACCGCTCGCTCTGGCCCCCGGAGGCCCGGCGGAGGACGGCCCCCCCGGCCCGGAGACGGCGGGCCGCCGTGCAGCACTTGCTAAACAAACTGAAATGCACACCCTGAATAGCACTTGTATAAAAGAAATGCCTTCCAAGGGGTACCGAGTGTCCTGTCAGATCGCGAAATAAGTGCCACACGAGCTATGCAATGTATAAAAACCCACACCCACTCTCACCGCTCTGTACAACCCCACTCTGGCTCTCCTCTATCCTTTGTTCTCCCTTCAACCCTCAATTGTTTTAAGAATACTTGAAATGTAATCTTTCGCTTTCTTTCCAAAGCGAATGATTGTTGTGATGTTTGCACTGAGAAGTTGCGGGATTAGCTAAACAGAAACTGCCATTGAAAAGTTATTTTTATAGAAGTAAATGGAATTATATTTCAAATCTGTCTTACCTAATTAATGGAACCAAAGAGGCCAAGATTTGAGCGACTTAACTGAGATGGCCAGGCCATTCAGTGCGTAACACGGTTTTATCATTTTTTAAAAGGCCTGCCACTGTATCAGGGTACACTATATGATTCTCATTTCTCAGCTCTGTTTTCATTCTGTTTTGTACAAAAATCAGCATTTCATTTTTCATCGTAATTCTATTTTTTTCGTTTCGGTTTTTCTATTTAATGTGAAAGTTATTTTTAGTTCAGTATGAATCATTTAGTCAAACAAATGTCATCTGTACAGTTTATGTAAAATAAAATGTTTTCCTAAAAACGCCTGGGGCCTGGCTTTTTCGGGGGGGGGGGGCCCGCGGGCCCCCCGGGCCCCCCCCCCCCCCCCGGCTTTCGGCTGACGCCCGCCTAAACAACAAGGCGGGGCTGAAATAGCTGCTGGTCCAGGAGAAACGTGCACCTTCAAATCTTTCTGGAGCAGAAAAAGTCCCCCCCCTGGACGGAGGGGAACAGGACCCCCCCCCCCCCCCCCCCCGATTGTGCTCGCTGCTCTCCAATGTTTGCATGTGCACGCAGACAGTGGTTCTATCAAGATAATGGTTTGGATATTTGTGAACGTGCGCGCTCACATGCTCTGTGTTTGTTACATCACGGCTGTTTCACAGGGTGGGTTCGGAGTTGCCATGGCGACAGCGGTGTGTCAACAGCTTGCCCAACTCCCGTCTGTAGAAGTGTGTATCTGGACCTGCCACGCGGCACAATGGGATCTGTTTGCCTGTGGGCTAAACAGCGCGTCGGGGGGGGGGGGGAGGGACCTGTGGGTGACTCCTCACCTGGAGGAGGCCGGGTGAGTCAGAGCCCGGGACAGAACACACACCAGGGAGTGTGACTGGGAAGCACAGAAGACTCCGGTGGATCTCCAGACATCAGCAGCTCCAGCTGCAGGCCTGCGCTGGTGTCCTCCTGCCAGAAACCTCCACGCATGGAATGTTAATGGGGGTGCACGAGAGCTGCAGGCCTTCAGGCATGCTGCCGCTCATGTGAAATCCCATTAGCAGGGCGTGTTACTGAATGTACAATGTGTCAGTCGCAAGCTTCCACACACACACACACACACACACACGCAGCCCCATGTTATCAGCTTAGACAAATATTGCCCCCCACATGTGTTAGCGGCCCGGGCTGAGGTCATGACAGCTGCTGCTCTACAGGGTCAGCTGGTTTATCACAGCTAAACCATGTTTTCCTCTAAATCACTAATGGATTTACGGCTGTTGGCTTCTCCGGGGCAGGAATTCCCCGCCGCTCAGACCTGGCTCTGTGGGCCGGACCCGCCGATGCTCTGCGGTTCCGCCTTTACTCTGAATGTGGTTCTCCCAGACCTCCAGCTCCAGCAGCAGCCGGACTGCATCGTCTCTGTTTGGATCTGAAGCTCGGACAGGAACATCTGGACCAGAGGAGAGGAACGCCGCCGCGTTCCGGTCTGATGGAGGAGTCCTGCTCCTCTCTGCTGGTTAGTCCACATCTGGACTCTGGGGATCAGGGTGTGGCTTGACGGGGTCCTGCTGGAGTAGGAAGGCCTTCCTGAGGAGGACACCGTCGGAGTGGGAGCAGATGTTCCTCCAAAACCTGCATCTGCCCCTCAGCTCTGAGGAAGACTTTCCAGATGTGCAGCCTGTGGATGCAGACTGTGAAGTGAGAGCTGACACAAGACAGGCTTCCTCTGTTCCTTAGGGATGAGGACACAGCATCCATGATTCCCTAAAAGAGTCAGAAACTTTGATTAACCCACAGAAGTCCTTTGTACTCAGCTATGGTCCATTTGAAATGAGCTTTTTCACAGAAACGATAGATTCTGGTTCATGATTCGGGCTTCCTCTCCTCTCTACGTCATAAAAGGCTCCTTTTCTGCCCCTCATGTTCCCAACATGGCACCAGTTAATTTAGTTAGCAGCTGCATGCTCCTCTAGAGAACCACTTTTCACATTTTGGAGACCGAGCTCCTATATGTGGGGAAAGCTACATCTCATATGTTTTCTTTGTACTTCTCTGATAAACTACTGTTTTAATCTTTTTCTGTTTATATTTGAATGTGATCCCACATGTTTCTTTTAAAAGGGGTCATACTTCCTCTGCCTCTCCAGCATTTGTCCCTCTCCTTTGCCAACAAGTGTTCACAGAACTGACACAAGGGAATGCCATTACTTGTGATTAAAGCCCAGCCCTTTGTGTCAGCTTCAAGAGATCATGCAGAGGTAAATCTTATTGTAAGGATTTATGCTGCGGGCCCCTTAAGATGGAGGCTTATTCCAACCCTGTTTACTTCTGGCTACAACCCGTAGTGACATTTTGACCTTTGCCTCAACATGGACTGTGTTCCCTGCAAGCTCTTTCTCACAGACAGATTACCAGTCGAGTAAAAGGCTTTGCAACTTGAAAGCATATTTGTGAACACTAAAGAACAAAAAAACTTAATGGAACTTAATAGCTGCTGCATGTTTTTTTTTTCTTTACTCTAGATCCACGAACGCATCCAGAACTGGAACCCGTGGGTCTGTTTGACTTCTTATTTCCCTTATTGGAGAAAAGGGGCACACACAGCTTAAAAACACAGGAGGAACAGCAGCCTGTGGGTTCAGGAGCCGGGTCGGGCCGGGTTCTGTCTACTGCTGATGGAGGTGAGCAGGTCAGCATGGCACCCTGAGTGTATTTTCTCCACAATGTGGAAACGTCAGGGCTGTTCCACCCAGGTTACTAAAACAAATGAAGCCTTGTCACAAGTGCCCCCCTCCCCACAAGAAAAAAGTCCCCTGTCAAACCTTGAGCCTTCTCACCTTCCCACCCCACCTTCCACCAGCTCCCAGCTTCCACGGGGAGGGCACGCTCAGGGGCCACAAAGCCCTCATTTGTGTGGTCCGTGTCGTCCGGCCTTAGCACACACACGCACACACACACACACACACACACACACACACGCACACACGGTAACAGACATGTGATGGATGGACACTCATAGCTGCTTTGCGTTGGAGCCTCCTTCTTCCAGACCGCGTTCATTACTGTTCTTCTCATCAAAAAGACATTTTTTATCCACCAGTAAAACAGCCCGTCTGTCCGTCCTATTTGGATGGACAGACGGGCTATAGAAAGTTCAGATTTGAACAGAAACAGGCTGCTTTATCCCATCAGGAGTGGGACTGCCCAGCCCTGGACCTGGAACAGAATCAGAGGGGGGTCATGGAGGATCTCTGCTCCCTAAAGATTTGCAGAAACAATCCGGTGAGACTGTAGCTTCTTTGTACGTGCTTTACATGCTCTGTTGTCCTGGCAACATTCATGTGTGCCATTTTTTATTAAAGGCTGAAAGTTTGACTGCGATTATGAAATTTTGAGCACTAATTGTCAAGCTTGGAAATCCCAAAAGTCATGATTCCACACAACTCTGTGCACTGATTAAGTTCCTGTAATCTGATTAAAACTGCTAAAAATATCTGGAGGTCATTTCTTTTTAATTATGAAACATCAAATCCAAGGAAAACAGTCACAGGTCAGCCAACTCTTTTGGTCAGTTCATCTATTCTCCGTTTCTAGAGGAAAAAGAACCGACTCCCTCTCTCTGAGACGGCTTCTGTTGGTGTGGACAGACATACTGTCAGCTGCCCGGTCCAGAAGAACAGAAGCATAACGCCGTGGTTCTCCCCGGTCCATACAGCCTTTGGGTGTGAACACACCAGCTCAGTGTCGCCCCCCCACCCGGACTCTGTCTCTGAGTGTGTCCTCCTCCCCTGCGGCCTTTTGGACATCTTGATTTAAGTCGTCCCTCAGGACTCGCTGACCGACTAAATTTAGATCTGATGGTATTTTGGACAAATGAGGCTTTTTTTCCCCTGTGCCCTTTAAAAGGGAAAAGAATCCTTTTGACTAATGTCCCCTGCTCTGTTGGTAGTTAAATGTAGAATCAGTATGTAAACAGTCTGGCTTTGGTTTCCGAGCAGCATAGTTTCTGTTCACATTCGAATGACGTAAGGCCTGCGTGCTAGCCGGCTGCTGATAGGCCGAGGGGGGGCTGAGACTGGGCTGAGCGGAAACCCTGAAATCCCCCCCCCCTAATCAAAAAGGCCACACCGGAGCTGCTCCTACCTGCTGCTGCCCCCCCCGGGTAGGACGAGTGTGAGTGCTAACGTCTGAACCGGCTGCTGTGTGTGTGTCGGAGGGGGAATTCCAGCCGGGGGGGGGGTGTGGCCCAGATCATCCCGGACCACTTTAAAGCGGGGCTATCATCAGCGTTCCTCTGTGACTCTTGGCCCCAGCTGCAATTCTCTCTGAGGGCTCATTATTCTGGCAGGTGCCCTATTGTCCCGTCTTTGCGGGTCTTTTCATGAGCATACCAAAAACACAACTCCAAAATATGCAGGGAGGAGGCAGAGGAGGGGGGGTCAAAGTGAAGAAGACTCTGAAAAGTATGGCATCAAAAGAAGAGAGCGGTTTTGTCTGGAGAAGCAGCATATCTGTGGAGCTTTAGTGGTCAGGGTGGTGGGACGTGCTGACGGATGCCATTAGAAAGATGTGAGGAGGAGGAGTGCATGTGTGAATGAAAACATGAAATGGCAGTAACTCATGTGGCGGGGGCAACCCCCACTTGGCCCCGTGTCGGCAGCTTTTTTCTTTCTGGGTCATTTCTAATGAATTTTACCTTGCATTGTTGGCGGGCCGGGGCAGAATCTGTCTGTGAGGGGTTGTGTGTCTTTGTGTGACCTCATGGGAAAGTCCTTTTGGTTGGAATAAATACAACAAAGGAGCTGTTGAAAGATGTTTCGGTAATAGAAAAAGAAACGATGCTCATACTTTAACTGGGAAACAGACGCTGAGTGTTTGTGGGACTGACTCGTGTCCAGTCACCAGCCTGACTGCGTGATGTGGACCCACTAAGTCACAGGCACCCTTTCAGTTAAGGCGGCATCAGGTGTGTCAGGTTAAGTGTGAGCTAACCTTGATTAACACTAAATTACTCCACCATGTGAGTAAAATGTTGACACAGAAATAAGAACATGGTTAAACTTGTTGTTTCAAAGGGAAATTTCAGTCCAAAACTAAATCTAAAAGCTAAATCCACAAAGCCTCCCTCTATTATGACTTCACCATGTATATATTTAGAATGATTATAATATTTTCAGGATGACTCCACCTATCTGTCTCACCGTCCTGCTGCCTCCGTCCTGTGGCTGGCTTTACTTTCCCTACACGCACAGAAAAACAGAAATTCTGGAAACAGAAATATTTGCATATTCTTGGACAAAATTCTTGTGCTGCATCTTTTTCCTAAGTAGGCTTTTCTAAACACTAAAGGGCGTGTGTTAGGATAAATGTGTTTGTATGATGTCCCATGAAAAGTGATGACAAATGAATTCATAAACACAAGCTAGTTAGTAAATCGAAAACCCTGTCTCCAACAGTAACCTGCTTCTTCTTAAAAAGAGCTAATGCAACTGGGTCAGGTCAAGAGCGTGAGTCCTGCGAAGCTCCTAAAAGTATCAAAAATATTTGTTTGCATTGACTGAGAGCGAGAGAGAGAAACTATGCAAACATGGCTTCTATAGGTAACGCTGACAGATGTCAGCTTTAAACAGCCTCCCTGACAGAGAGAAGGAAAACAATGCAAACTTCCCCAAACACATTCTTGGCGCCAGCTGCCAAGAGAGATAAAACTAAGAGCTGAGGCAGAATTAAGAAGTAAAACATATCTCTGCCTGGATGACAAAGATGGAGCACCATTTACTTTAGCCCTCAGTCACATCCAAGTTCTTGTTTCTTTCCAGGCTAAAAGCATTAAAGGCTCCACAGGCTTGTGACGGAGCCACCTCGGAGTCGGGAGGCTGGCGGGAGATGGCTGGAGGTGTGGGGCCCCCTCTGGGCGTGGAAACATGCCTGGAGTTTGAGGATATCGCTCAGATCAAAATTAATTTGCAGAGCCTTGGCTCCCGATCAGGGTGAGTGAGTGTGCCACACACAGTCTCTGATTAATTCAGATGGTTCAGATGATCCTGGAAGGGAGATAGCATCTGAAGTTACCCACCCTTTCTTTCCCTTTTTTTGTTTTTTATCTCAGATCGCAGGAGCGGAATAGCCTCCCAGTCTGTGGGACAGCACAACAAAGGGATCCGCTATGCTGGGAAGCCATCCTGTTTAATTTAATGTCTCCTAAATACTTTCAATACTTTTATTGTTGACTCTTTCAAGTACATTCTGAACATTCCTTGCTCCTCTGCCAGGAATAAATTCATCACACCGCTCAAGATGGAAAGTGAGACATTTGGATGGTTGTGTAGCATCTGTGTGAGTCTCCAGCTCCGATGGAGCTCCAGCCTGGAGCACAAACCTGCTGCATACTCCTCTGCCTGTTGACATGTGCACACATGCAGGTGAGTGGGTGCTTCCTCACAGCTTGTTTTTCTCGCTGCTGAACTCTGCAGCGGTTCCTGAAGACACGCTGTTGGCTTAGAGGGCTACAATTACACACAGCTACACAACTACAAACATATCGATGATGAAACCAAACCACTCTGGCCATGCGTACGTGATTGGTTCAGACAGGCCTGCCAACACTCCGGTATCCGTCTGTCAGACCTCTAAATTAGCAATCCTCAAACCCAGTCACCTCTCACAGTACAAGAATAATCTGCAAAAATTGTTTCCACCAGTTCTTTTTGTCGAAAACACCCTAAATGTTTTCCACTGGATCAGCAGCTAACCTTTGGACATTAAAAGACTTTAAAAAAACAGAAAATAAAAAGATGAGTACAAACAGGTGGACCTTTTTTTGTAATGCGTTACACATTCCACATGACTAAAGACCCTTATAAGACTGATTAGCCAGCAGTTATTGCTACAATCATCAGTTATTTGTATTCAAATGACATATATATATATTCATATCTAGGCAGAAGCCGTCTTTAACTAGCTAACCCCGTGATCGTCCTGATGTTTGCACCCACCCAGTGAACCAGGGCATGATGCCTAAAATAAGTACTGCCTCCAGGG
Organism: Menidia menidia; assembly: GCA_907169785.1. Classification (NCBI taxonomy): domain Eukaryota; kingdom Metazoa; phylum Chordata; class Actinopteri; order Atheriniformes; family Atherinopsidae; genus Menidia; species Menidia menidia. The sequence goes on from CAJRST010001113.1 coordinate 19,059,414, forward strand.
CGTGTTTTTTTTTTTTTCTACAATGGCACCACAACAGCCGCAGACTGGAGTAATGCCCTGTAACAGATTCCTGGTGCCTTAGCTCATGCCTGTCTGACTGAGAAACGCTTCACTTATCTCAGCCACTTCCTTCTCTTGACCACATACATATCAGCTGAGGTAAGGAGTGTGCTGGTCCAGGAACAGCCGGCCAGCTGTAGTGACCTGATTAGATTGGGGCTCTTGGTTCAGGTGGCAAAGAGGGTTAAAGCAGACCACATGGCCAGAGCCACCATTCTGCCTTAATATGAATAATGATATCTTCTAATCTCACAAGAATGGGAAGTTTAGGGCAGTTAGAATAAAGACGCCTCTCTGGAAGTACCCCACATCCTTCTCTCCTCAAGTTCAACAAGCCACTCTCCTCTTCTTCTCAGGGTTGAACAGGGGCAAAACACAGCTGTCTTAGCAGTATTTTATTACTTAATCTCCTCTTCTGTCGTTTTTGCAGAGGAAAGAAAAGATTCTTTCTTTACCCTCGTTTCTGGTGTTACTTCTTTGCACCCTTCAGGAACCCATCCTCTCTTGAAGCTAATCTTCCATTCATTTCCACCCCACCATCCGGGTGTGTTCCTTCCAATTGTTTCTTGTGGGACTCGTGGTCCTTAGTCATTACAGGACAGACCCCCATGCTTTGCTTTTACCAGTGGGATCAGTGGTACCTGAATGGGCTTTGTTGAAGATCAGAGACCGTGAAACCCAAAGTCAAGTCACAGTTTCAACGTCTCACCGAAGCTCAACCAGGTGAAATGAGGTGATACTGAACATTTTCCAACTAAAGAGTGACTGTTGTTGTGGCCCCTTGTTGTCATGGATGTCCTCTTTAAGTGATGCAGCAGCCTTAGTTGAACAAAAGCTCTGATGGTGACTGATCCACAGAAGATAGCTGGTTGTAATCCCCAGGCTAGACCATCTGAAATCCAAGTATCCGTGTGTGTGTGTGTGTGTCGGTGTGTGATGACTGAGTCAGGGCAGCAGCACTCCACCTCATCCTTGAAGGCAGCCGGCTGGAGTGAGGTTTCAGACGCTCGTCTGGCTGCACACACTCAGCCCTCTCCCACACACACACACACACACACACAGTGGACGAGGTGTGGAAACATCCTAATTACTTAAGAAGAAAAGAGCCACAGGATAAAGATGGAAATTTCCCCCTGTGGGAGCACATAGCTGACAAATCCCAGACAGTCATTCATAACTCACACCTTAATGAGCCTGATGGGATTATAGATTTCACAACTGGTCCATGAGGAGAGCATCCCTTATATGGTTAGAGAGTGTCATGGGACACACACAGCTGGTCAGGTGTGTTGCACCTGGTCACACCTGGAGGACACGCTGCTGGTTGCTCAATCGGTTGATATCTTATTGTAGTCACTGATTTAACTCACCATCGTAATTTTCCATGAGTACAGCAGACGAGACGTGAAGCCTTTTAAGACCTAAAGTATCATTCAGACCTTCTGATTCACTCGTTTCCAAACATGGTCACATTAGCCGCCCACCCAAGCTTTATTTAGTTTGTAAGTTATCCTTCTCCAAGCCATAAAGTAGGACCTAATTCGTTTAATAACTAGACTCTGTCCTGGTGCAGAAAGGGTTTTTCTCATACAGGGACTGTGAGTTTATCTGCATATCTAAATGTATATTTATGTATTTCTATTTTTTTTTTTGCTTTCTGGTTCTGTAGATCCAAATTATTTAATGACATAATTTATTACAATTTCAAACGATAGTGTCTGATAGTCTCTACTTTGGGCCAATAGCTTAATGCTGAAAATGAAAAAGTATCTTTGTACAGAAAAGCAAAAATGCAATGTCCTCACATGAGAACTCAGGGTCTCAGGAGGTCAAGGGGCCAAAGGCCCCAATCCATTTAAACTATTCTCCCATCCAACATTTACCTTATTCAATAAAACCTGTCATACATAAGCACGACAAACTCCCGTATGTGTGGGAGATCTTCCTGAAACGTGGAAAAAACAGACCTGCTCCCAGGTTGGAGGGATCTGCCAGCAGAGTGAACAATCATACTTAATGAATGCAGAATAGTGAATAGAGAAAACACTCAGAGATCAAAATGTTAAAGTGGAAGCCACTTTGCATGACCTGAATAAAATTGTAGATGCCTTAGAAAAGAGGCCACATCAGCACTGCTGAAGATATGGTGCAAAGATATGAGAGGGGGAACAGCCAGATGGGAGAATCTGTGGAATAGATCTGGAAGAAAGAATCTGAGAATCTATCAAGAGCCAGAGGACAGCAAAGGCAAAGATGTGCTGGCGTTTGTTAAAGGGCGGACATTAGTGGAGCTGGCTCACCCTGGACCTCAATCCTGGACCTCAATCCATGATTGGGAAATTTGTGGACACCAAGAAATGATTCTGTGAAAAGCCTGGAGCCAGAGAAAAGTGTTCTATAATGACAGCCCAATCCACTTTGGCCATGATTACTCCCCAGTACACCAGAGGGGTGGACAGGTAGAAGGGGCTATGAAAAGCCCAGAAAAGCCACAAGGCTAAATGTATCTACCCAGCTCAGTTAAGGAAGCTCTCAAGGATGGAGGGAAGATGTATAAGACCCTCAGGGATGCTGTGCCAGAACTACTGGAAGCAGGAATTCAGGTCCGAGTGGACGAGAGACCGGACGGTATCAGAGGATGGAGCAGGAGACGGTGATCTGTGGGAGGGAAGAGCGTATGGAGCGCCGATAAAAAAACCTTCTTTGATGGAAGTGAATATCTGATGGGTGAGCCAACTATTGGGATTGGTTCATTTCAACTTATGGAAGCAGAACGACAGGTTCTTTGAGACAGCTGATGGACTAACCCTAACCCTAACCCTAACCCTAACCCTAATCCTAACCCTAACCCTAACCCTAACCCTAACCCTGACAACCTGGGGCTGGTATTTATAAACAGCACTGAAGATCTGGTTGTTTCCTGATGTGTTCTGTAGTAAATGCTGTCCTCATTAGGCCTATTCCATCTATAAAATTACAATCTACAAGTACCTTTAAAATACATGTGAAGTAGAACCAGAAAATTACAAAAAAATGATAAAGCTGGTATATCTATGAATATTTTGAACAGCATTACTTAATAATCAGAATCAGAAATACTTTAATAATCCCAGAGGGAAATTATTCTATTTAATTTATTTATACATTTAAGGGAATAAGCACTCCAATTAAAAGAAATAAATTTGACCAACTGAAGAAAATGCGTTTATCAGAAAACGAGCACTTAAAAGAGAAGAGGGAATGGGTTGGTCAGGTATATGGGAGGAAAAGAGGGCTGACCATCTTCACAGATTAAAATGTATATTTCAACCACATGGAAACACGTACTGACGGAGGGAGACCTGAGCTGTGATGGAGGCTGGATGGAGTTGATGGTGCTAGAATGAGCTTACTGTGTCTTTATGCTCCTCATGAGGATTGTCCTACATTTTTTCAATCTATAACCTCAAAAATAGCAGATAATAGAAAGGGAATTCTGCCGGTGGGCAGACACTTTAGCTGTGTACTCAGACCTGTGGCTCTCCTTCCACTTTATGCCCCAGAACACTCAGAAATGACAGTAAATCAACTTGTTTGTGCCTCCTCAGTGGGGTCAAACGCCTACAAGCACTTAGAGCTTATTTAGGAGGTGTGTTCAGATAGTCCCACATGTATTAGAGATGTTTTAGGCCAGCGTTGGGCAGTGAGCTGAGGAGGACTGTGACTTTGTTCCCTGGCTGGAGTGGTGTGGCCCTCTCCCCTGTCAGATTACACTCCACACAGACATAGCATGAATATGGGAGGAGGTGAAGAACACACATGCAAACTGGCTCATGCAAACCTGTTTGCATGGCCACCGTCAGCACATTATCTGCAGCTATCTCCATTTGAGTGGACAGTCCCAGAGCAGCATGCAAATCCACTGGCACAGGTCACTCTGTCCCTAATAAGCCAAGCGTGAGGCCGAGGGCCTGGACAGTCCACAGCATCGTCAGTCCGGGACTCGGTCAGGCCGAGGAGGAGGCAGCCACACTTACAGTGACCCCCTTCCACTCCGGGGTCCCAACAGCTTGTGTTTTTAAGACTTCCTGAAAGTCACCCTCTAAATCCGCCAACTTAAGAGAACTATAAATGAGGCTGTCAAGCCCCTCACCTCACAGAAGCACAGCACCAGGTCTTGTTAAAGCGGGCAGGGAGGGTAACATGTCCTGACACCCGTGGCTTTAAAGCATCTGCTGCAGAATGCCAAGTTCACATTGTGTCCTCCAGGCTTTGTCCTCTTGTTTAGCCTCAGGACTTGCAACCCCTGATCTTTTAATCTGTGGATGTCTCACTGAACTGTATGTGTGGCAGTGGATCCCTAAATGAGAGCTGTTTTTGGGGTCTGCATTGGAAAGGTTAGCACAGGTTGTTTCTGGGTGTTCTCCCAAAAGGTCGTGTGAGGGAGTGGGAACCTGTTCTCTATTCAAAGCTAGGATTGGTTCCTATTTAGAGCAAAGCTTTATTTGAATTCAAGGGTGAAATGACTTTATCCTCATGTTGTGTGATGTGACTTTTTCATTTGAATGAATTTTAAAATCATAATCAGAAACAGGGGGATTTTTTACATTTCATGCCACATTCAACATTAACTTTCTGTTTTCCCACAAGTTAAAAAATGAGGCACTACAAAGTTCTGTAATGAAGGAATGTGGCACAAAATGTCTTAAAAAAGAGACAGATGTAATAACACGTGCGTAGTTGTACATCATTCAGCCACAATGCTTTCCTTATTTTAAAATAGATAACTTTAGCCTCATTTACGCTGCACGGGTATAACTGTAATTCCCATTTCACAAACTAATTTAGTCTAAATGACCCAGATGTGAATCAGTTGCTGAGTGGGAACCCTTCACTCATCCTGCTGAATCAAAAGTCTTTCTCCGACCCTAAACTGTGCCATCATTTCTGGCTTTTAGCACAAGCTGATTGGCTGTGGCTTGTTATTAAACTCCACAACAAGAAATGTATCTTGTGTTTTACTGTGGTGTTTCCCTTATTGGTCCGTACAGATGAAGGCAGTAATCTTAGCTTCATTATGTAATTCACCCGCTCCTTAAAACGTGAGTTCAGTGTACTGGCTCTTGGTGCTAAAGAACACTGGAGGCTTTCCTGGCAGTGCATTTATGTGTGTGTGTGTGTGTGTGCGTGTGTGTGTGTGTGTGTGTGTGTGTGGGTAACTGGACATAAAGAACAGCCTTATTGTCTCCATTCAAAGGTGAGGGGAATGGGGACCTGAAAAGCACCTCTCATCCAAACCCTTCCGTCTAATGGCTACACTTGACATGCAGGGGACAATTCCCCCAGCAAAGAGTGAAAAGGTGCTGGCCAGCTGAGCGGGACACTCAGCTAAAAGGAGGGAGAGACTGAAAAAGGAAAGGTGAAAAAGAGAGGGGAAGGCTAGAATGTAGAAATGGAAGGATATGGGTTTGATTAGAGCTGGAATATCAAAAACCTGCCAGAATCGGTTCCTACGGAAACTGACGGATGACAAACTCACTTCCAGGTACAGAAGTGAAGTTCAAAGGGTGTGTTAAAAAGTGTGTGCCGCCGAGGTTAGTGGGTCCACTCGGAGACTCTGGGATCTTTAAAAGCACATCCTCCAGAGCCCGGGGCATGCTATGAGAGGAATACCAAGCTCCCAAAATAATGGAGAGAGGGCCGAGTCAGCCGGGCCCACCAGCCTTTCAGCACCGGCCACTCAAAGGGCAACTAGCAGCCCAGCCGTTGCCCGGACAGAGCCCGGCTCTATCACTCTCTCTCTCAACACCAATCCCTAAGCCTGTGGAAAGCTGCAGTATCTGAGTTTATCCCACGGAAAAAGTTTGATCTTCATCACAGACTAACCCCAGAGACAGAGGATGCTCTCCCCAGCCCCTTTCACTTATTCTCACCATGATCTGTTAGTGTAATGCTGCCTACACACAGAAGGGGTTCTGCAGTTACACCATCAGTGGTGTGGATGTTTGCTATGGGTGATTTTATCCAAGCTCCAGTCAGTGTATCCCCTCTGACCCACTTCTGATGGGACAGACTACAGAAAAGGCTCCACGCCTCCGTGTGGGTTCTGCCCCTGGATGGATGACCAGTGACTGGCAAAATACTCCAGAAAAAGATCACTTCCATTTCCAGGACGGCACTACATGACTTTCCCAAAGACCTAAACACGGAAGCATTTAAGAACAGCAGCATGTTCACTCAGATTTCTCTGAATATTGAATATTCAGTACAGAAATGTATCTCCAATAGATTCTGCATCTGGAATAACTCTTGGTTGTTAGATCCTCACATTTGTAATCTTCATTTCCTTCTAAATGTGTCATATGTGACCCAGATTGATTGACATTTAGTTATTAGCTCATAACTAGTCCGGTGATAATTCGTTTGACCGGATATGAATGGCTGCCTCGGCTCCACCAGCACAGAGGCGTTTGGAAGCTTCTTTCTTTGTGGTTCCGTCAGAATAATCATTCTTCACATCTCCACCAACTCTCTTCAAATGTGATCGTAGTGTCGGGAATGAAGAGAGACGTCACAGGCAGCATATCAACGCTCGTTATCTCAGCTACCGGCTTTTTTGTGGTTAATTCCACGCCATCTTTATCAAGATCCAAGGTTAGTTCAATTAGTACCTAATTACTGTAATTTCCAGTGTTTAAGGCGCACCGGCAGTCAGCTTAGTCAGGGAAGCCTTTTGATCTCGACACCTCCAAAAACCACTTCCCTGTGATGTTGAGAATCAAGCTGCTTGACAGCTCTGCTAGTAGGCGGCGGAGAAAAGCAGATTATTTTTCTTTTGTAGGCATGACCCCATTAGTCTTTTTGAGGTTTCAGCTGTCTTAGAGGAATTTGGGGATCTGAGGCTCTACCCATGTTTTGAATGAAAAACAATCTTGTTTGAGGGATAAAAGCCACAGAAAACAATGTGGTTTCTTCATTGTGATCAGCATGAGAACCAAAGTGCCAAAAGCACCATGAGAATCTGGGTGAAAAAGCTTCTTGGCCAAATGCGAGGGCTTATGAATGTGACATGTTCGTGCTCTTGTGATTTCCAATAGCTGAAGACAGCCAGCAGCGTGGGACTTCAGGCCTCAGCAGCTGTCATTTTGCTCTCTGACAGTAAACATCCGCCTGTCCTCCGGGGCCTCAGCAGGTTCAGAGCTTCCCCTCCGATCCGGATTCAGCAGCTCCAAACAGGCTGGATGGGAATCAGGTGTGCTGAGGCAGGAAGCCTCAGAAACCTGGAGCCCAATATCCCTCTTATACATGCCTGATATGTGCCACACTGTTTTTTAGCCTCTCCATGGGGGTAATTTAAGGAACAATAAAGCACTTTAGTGGGTAACAGAGCCCTCTTTGTGGTACAGGCCCCTGGAGGCTGCTAATCTCTGCCAAGGAAAACAATGTCTCCCAGAGCCCACTACTGTCAGTACGGCCACAGGTTCAGATATATGCCGGCATCCACACACCAACACACACACACCAGTTACCACCCATCTCGACAACCACAAACAGAAGTGCCACACAACCTGTTTTCAAATGCAAGAGGTTCTGAGAATAGGCAGCGATCATCATAACTACCTCCAATCATGCACGAACGGAGGGTGTTTCCATTGGCAGGCTAGAGTTGTCATCAAGAAAATAGTTGTGCTGATACTTAGGCCCCCGGCTAGAGGATCGTCCATAAATCAGAGCCTCCTGACAGTCCTGCTCATGCTCAAACACCACAGACACATGCTCAAAAACTCAGAGCAAAAGCACATTATGCTTCAATCTCATCACCTTCCAGCTTCTGAAAAGTGCCTCTAATGTGTGACACGTCAACAACAAACTGACCACAGCATGGGGCTTTTTGCTGAATCCGGGACAGACTCATTCAGAGTCTGTGTCCCGTTGCATCCCATACTGTTTTTTGTTTCTCTGAGACATACTCTACTTTTCTTTTGGCTTCCAGGCCACATGGCCATGTGAGGGACTGGCACCCTTGGGTGGAATAGTCAACTCTCCCTTGTACCCTTGCAGTATAAATGTAGACCCAATAAATGCAAAAAGATCTATAATTTTTAAAGGAAACACAACCAGCTTTTACAGAGTGCAGCATACAGACACACTTTATCTTAAGATGCAAAATACACACTTAATTAATTAATTTATTTTTTGTCCATTTGCATATTTCTCTTATTTATGTAGGTGGTTTTCTACTCACTGCAAAGGTTTAGCATCATTTGCTAGCTCTTGCAGCATATCCACCCAAAGCTAAGCTAAGCTTTAGATGTATGAAAATGGATGAATGGATGATTTGTATCTGGTCGTATTATTATTGGTTGTAATATCATTGGTAATACTGATCGTATTATTATTACTTTATTACAGTTATAAGGATGACTGTATCTTTTAGGTGCCCATAGATGAAAGTAGTCATTTGTCCCTTTTTAAAAGAGCTACACTGAATTGAAATTGCAGTTAAAAGTTTGTGATGAACTGAAATATTAAAAAATCTTTTAAAAAAAATACTTTGTTGACAACATATTTCATAAGAAAACTCTTCTGCTGTATGAAACATGAAGACTGTCGGGAATGCTATTCAGAAAACTCTGAGGTCAATAAACCACAGTCTGAAAAAGAGCTCTCATTCAGAGTTATTCTACCAGCCATTGACAATGTGATGAGTTAAGTTAGAGCAACCAAAGCCTCTCATCAACAGGACTTCTCTTTATCCGCCACAGGCCTGTTGCTTATTGGTTAAATATGCATGCTGCAAAGGCCAAACCACATGTGAGGATCTGTATCAATAAGAACACATCATCAATCACGCTTGCGTGCTCCGCATTGTGTTTGCTGAGCTTTCCGTCCCTCAGATGAGAGGCGAATCCCTAACTGCTGCACTGGTGACAGAACAAAGGGCATCAGAGGTCTTTTTGTAAGCCCGGGAAGGGTGTGGTTTGTGGCGAAAGGCTACACCTAACAATCACTCTAATTATACAACTCGAGTTAAATAGAGAGACTGTGGAAAAGTCAATTAAAAACAGGATTAGTTCATAAAAGTAAAGCAGAACCACATATGAACATGATCCTGGAAGGGCCTTCTCTGGTCCAAAGCCTGTTAAATGCACTGAGGCAAAGTGGGAACATCATGGATGCTGCATGCTCCAGGACAGAGAGGAGAGGGACCATCAGTTCAACATCTGTGAACCTACACATCTGGAAAGGTTCAACCAGAGCTGAGAGCTAAATCCAGGTGTTAGAGCAACATCTGCTCTTTTCAGGGAAGGCCTTGGCATTTCAGCAGGACCATGTCCAACCACATCCTGAGTCCAGATGCTGGTCCAGATGTTTCACCACCTGAGAACATTTCAAATCCGGATGAAGAGCAACAGGCCTGCTGAGCAGCTGGAATCCTCCATCAGAGGTTCCAGACTGATGTCGGAGAGGGGAAACATGACCCTGTCCAAACCTTTCACAGACACATCGATACCATCAAGTCTAAGATAAACCGACATTTTTTGGTTTCCCTTTCATGAAATAATGAAGAAACATTGTTTTTCCAGTGTTTGACTGTTGATGAGGTATTGTTTTACTATATGATTTATATATATATAAATGTATTTATATATATTAAATATATATGACATTTGCACGTTATCTATTGTATTGACATTAATATTAAGTAGCAGTGTTGCTGAATATCAAACCCTATCTGTAAAAACATCAGTTACATGTTGAAAATCCTGGTTAATCATTTGTTCAAATTCAAGTTCAAATACTCAGTCATGGGGTGGTAAATCAAAGTGGATTCTGAGTGGTCGACTTATTCCTCCATCTCATGTGTTCTTCAGCTTGGTTTCATTGGAATTCATTATTTTCCTCTGGGTACTCTGGCTTCCTCCCACCAACCATCCATGACATGATAATGATGATAATGGATATGTTTTTACTTGATGCTTTTTTCATGACTAACCATGTAGCTGTTTTCCATGAGTCCAGTTTTCCGGCGTCACACCCCGCTCAGGGAGTTTCTGTGTGCAGCTCTTTCATGTCCCTTCCCTCTCCATCCTTTGTGTTCCAGATCCAAACACAGAGCTGTGTGGAGCCACTGTTTGTGCACGACAACTACCCAGGTTTAGGACAAAATATTAACCTACCCTCATTACCCTCAGCTAAAACACACTTTAGACCCTCATATGAGTTGTCAAGAACATTGAATAGAGGGGATTAAACCCCTCTTTCATCCACTCCTTACAGGTTTTCTGTTGATTCTATGGGTCATCAGATCCAGCTGGGGATCTTCACTTTGCCCACAACGCCTCCCTGAGTTCTGACACAGACAAAGTGCAGACCAAAGAATCAAACTGCTGAGCCACTTTGAAGATCAGCAGCTATTATTCCTCAAGTACCCACATTGTTCTGCGCTTGAATTAGTGCACCTGAGTCCACTAACCGAAGGCTGTTAGTTCTGTGTGCTCATGAATGACATGTGAGGGATGTTAAGAGATATTTGAGAGTCTCACAGGGAAAGGCAGCTTATGGTTCAGTGGACCAAGATGCCTGGCTGCATTATTGAATTCATCAGTAACAGCTTTTTCACTTCCTGTCCCTTTTCACCTCACAACATAGTCTCACAGTGGCTGAGTTTGTGAAGGTATTTGTGATGATTATACTCAGAACTTGTCAGTGAAAGAGTCCCAGAAGTGGTTAATCTGGTTCTTTCTAAATTGGCCTCTTGAATGTGATGTTCTGCTGTACCAGCAGATATGTAATTACATAATTGTGTGCAATAAACATCAAGCCTCTGCACATTTTTGCAGGATGTCGACTGTTTAAGTTTCACTCACAAAAATCCCAGCACACTGCACGTGGTGCATGTGCCACTATGATATCATCAAAAGCCTTCCGCACCTCTTTCATTTGTTGGGTTTTACTTTCAATTATAAATTGTTCTCTGTTATTCAATATGCCTCTGCATTTTTTTAGCCACTTTCTGCTCACACCCTGACTGGCTGTGCGCTGCCTCCAGGCTGGGCCACTTTCCAGTTGCACCACATCCCCCTGCGTTCTCACCTGATGGTACGATCCGGGGCTGCTGCTACTTACTGACTTCCTTTACCTTTCAGAAAAAGCCTTTGGTGGCCATCATGATGCTGCGCAGAGAGCTCGGTCACAAGCAGCAAGTTTCCTAAAACAGACTTTGACATTCTTTGTCCTAGCATGTCTAACAACTATCTGTCCATTGACCATGCCATTTATTCCCAGTGGGGACTCAGGGGGGCTGGAGTCTGTCTCAGCTGACAACGGGGGAGAGGCAGGGCGCCCCCTGGACAGGAGGCAGTCCATGACAGGGCCGTCTGACTAGTGGAGCAAGAAATAACTAATAAAGTAGTGAATTCAATTCAAAACTTCAATCAAACTCTAGAGTTTAAAATGCTGAATCTTTAAATGTGACAAGCTATCACACCACATGCAGCATCTACTGTTAAAAAAGCCACAGTGGCAGGACTAAAAGCAGATAGATGCTTACATGGTTTACAAAAATCCTGACTGCTCAGCCCCACTGGCCTGAAGGGGTGTCACTAGATTTTACACCAGTTTAGTTTGGCCTAAACTAGTGGTTTTGTTTAGCACTCTATCAGTCACAGCTCTGCTGAATCTGGGCCTTACTGGTAAAATCTGTTCAGAAAAAGTTCATTATATTGTCCAAAGCTCTATGCCAAACTCCAAACTTCACTGCTATATGACTATAAATATGTGTACGAGTTTAAGAATGACAGAGACCAAGAAGCTCTCTCTTTCCACACAAATCTAGATGATTTTCATAGGAGAACCGTCCCCTTCTGTCCCTGTGGTCCATGTTCAGAATGTGTGTACAGACTGGCACATCTTAGGACTGAAGACCCTGTGATGCTGATTAGAGGAAACCTGAGTTTACCATGTCGCTATGCCCATCCCATGCTATTCAATCATATCTGGGGGGGGGGCATCCTATTTGTCCAGGCATGTGTCATTATTTTTTTTCTACGACAATTTTGTCGAAGCTAAGTTAAAAAGCAATGTCAGGTTTTCTTTGGTTAATTTTTAGTCATTTCTATTTTCCCAGTGACCATTGTGAGCTTTTCATGTGTGTGTGTATACACACACTACTGTTAGGTCACATGTCCATTAAGGTCACATTTTGTTGCATTTTATCCTCATTAAAGTATCTAAACTCCATCTGAACCTGATATGTTCAAAATGAAACTTATCATAAAGGAGCATCCTTAGAAAACAGCTCTGACATTATGTTGAAATCTGAAATGATGACGTGAGCCAGTTGTGTACATCAAAAGTGAAGCCTGAATAGCTTTTTCCAGACTGGTGATGACATGTTGTAAATGAGCTCATGTTTAGCACAGACTGTTTCCTCCAGAGGGAAACATGAGACACAATCATCTCTTGGAAATACGGCCTGGGCCACGTCGCCAAACAAAAACACCATTGTGAGCTACCTGCCTGCCTTAAAACAAACACACAGCAGAGGAAAACCAGGATAAAAGAATAGATTCTTTATGCAGCTGGAACGATGGAGCACAGCTAAACTGTACTGCAGTCTCCCTGAAAGAGTCATGAACTAACATTTAGGGGATTAGCTTTAATTTGAGGCCGTGCCCAGCACACAGCCGCCTCTGTGGCCGGACACTTCTCTAACATTTGGCTGACAGCAGCTCCACATGATCTACAATGTTATTAGATGCTTATCGCATGTCTGATTTAGACGCTCATTATCTGTTTGTGATTCCTTCACACAGACTAAGGAACAACTTAACCCCAAGTAACAGTTTTAAATCCACTGAACTTGTGCAGTGAATGGGAAAATAAGAAAGACTTTAATATGTTTCAGTGTCTAACTTCAGCTTTGCTGTACTGTCTCTGCTCATATAATGTCCAATATACTATCAATATATGCCAATAAAAACTATCCTCCATTCATCTTCTACCGCTTATCCAGATTTGGATCGCGGGGCCCACAGCCAAAGTAGCAAATCCCATATATGTACTCCTGTGAAGCACTGGAACAACGATTATCTCATTCTGAATGTACAGTTCTGCCTTTTGCTTGAGCAAGTCAATGGTATGGTGTCTTTAGAGCCACATGACTCAGGAAAATTCCCCATGAAAACACAACACTCTTTCAGGAGACATGTAATATAATGAAAGCAACAATAACTACGACTTAGAGCATGAATCCCTAAATGTATGGTCCTGTATCCAGTTAAAGGGCAGTGTGTGAAATGTTTTCAGCTTGTTCTGCCTTTGTGCCAGCCCTAAAGCTATGTAAACAGCCATTAGAAAATTACAGTCTGTTACCCAAACATTAGGACGTGATTTGAGCAGAGGAATCAGCCCTTTACACAACATGCCTTTTTGGGATTCACGGGCCTTTAGACATGAGTTGTGGAGTTCAAACATTTGGCCTGATTACTTAGGCTACACATCCACAACAAGTCAGGGATCAGGCTTTCCCCTTGTATCGTTACTGTCTATGAAAATGAAGATCCAGTTTAACCCAACTCAGAATCTTTAGTCAGAGCCAGAGAAAGTCCCCGAGTCTGTCTGCTCACTGGGGGTCCAGTTGGGGCCGTCAGACTGACCTTCAGCTTTCCCCAGATGTGGCTTCAGAGGACCTCAGCTGACGATGAGGCCTTCTTCTGCATGTGCCAGCATTCCACCAGACCTCAGTCTTTATTCCTACAGAATCCCTGTCATGTATTCCTTCTTAAAGGGAAAACTACCATTTCACCCTCTATTTTATGTCCTGAATACTCTTTGGGTTGCATATGATTTTTAAGGTGGACTCTCCAAAGCTGGCACCACATTGTTGAGCCTTTTAAGATTGACTTTAAGGCCACTAACCCTTGTCAAACAAATGTTATCTTCCACGCTTTGGGTTTCTCCTGTTTTTCGCCTCCCAAATCAAGCCCTTCCTCTCCAGTTAATTGTGCCCATCTTTGCTTCCCAGTGTTTACATAAACTTCCAGTTGTTTGCAGACTGGTGCTGTTTCTGTTTTTCTCATCTTTTCGGCCTCATCGAGTGTTTTTCTGACCTCCCTTTGCTCTGCCTTGTCACCATCCAAAGCTGCCCAAGGAAGCAAGAGTATTCACATCAATGGAAGAGGAGATCCACACAGACCTGGAGGCCGAACTTCCCCAGAGTTTGGGCTGGCATCCTCTCATCTCACTAAATAACTAACTAGATAAATCCATCTGGATCTCCTCCTCTGAATTTCCTCAGAATGACAGCGATGTTCTTTGCATTATCCTCCTTTATTCCCTTCTGCTGAATTTCAGTGACCTCATTTCTTCAGGTCTGGTCCTCGGTGTGGTAAGAACAGCCCCAAAGAAGAGGAGTGTAACAGAGCAGACAAGCTGGTCCCTCTTTGAACAGGAGGATCCACAGGGACACATAAACCACACTGGGGACAACAAAGGTCACAACTCAGAGACTGAGGTCTCCACTCCCCCCTCCATGCTATTCAGCCACGATCATCATCTTCCTCATTCTTTGGCCCCCGACGATCCCGGCAGATTCCCAGCGACTGGCTGAAAAAGCCTGAAACTGCGCCCTATCCTCTTGCACTGTTCCTGCCTGACAGCGTAACTAGAAACTCTCCACATAGGTTACACCCTTTACATGTCACTGCCTGATCCCTGGGTGGTTTAACAATGCCAAATGCATGCCAAATGCTTGTCTTTAATGGGGGGTAATTTATAGACACTGGCAGGAGCAAATTTGGACTTGTGGCCAGAGGTGTTGATTACCCTTTTTATCTGACCGTTTGTTTGGGAGCATGATCAAAGCCTCACCCATTAGCAGCCATGTGCTTTTCTCCCCCCCCCTCGGCCCTTGCCAAAACTTTGGCACACAGCCACGCATTGGCCTACTTTTCTTTGTTTTATCACTTCAAAAGGTTGCACCTCAGCCCATTCAGCCAGAATACTGCTCCCATCAAAGCTGTAACAGAGTCAAATTGTTCAGGTGTTTGTGCAGCCAACAAAGCCGGGTGAGCATCTGTAAATCTGATGTAACTCAAGGAGGGATCATTCACTTTCACACTTTGCTTTGATCTGTGAACTATGCCATATCTGAACCCACTCTGCTCCGGCTCCTTTTACCATGCTACATTGTGCATTCGCTATCTCATCTCAATGAGCCCACTGAAACTACCAGTCCCCATGAGTTAGTTTTCCTCACCAGGAATAAGCAGTGCCTGCTCACCCTGACTGTCGTGGGGCTGGATTTTGGTTTTTTTTAGAAACGCTGGAGGCAGGATCAGAGCGGTCCGGCCGGCCTCTCCCTCTGAGCCGGGACTGGACGGTGTGGGGTTTGTTTATCTTCCTGTCCGGCCCCATGTTTGTGCAAATGTTGGCTGTGAATGAAAGGCCCATGAGGCGGAGGAAGCCCCACCGGCGCTCGGAGGCACCCTGCCCCTATCTGGGAGCTTAATCCGATGAGCTCACACTCAGCATGGTCCTCTCGTGAGTTCTGCATGACTTGCGCTGCCCCCAGAGATAAGAATGGATGGGGTGCTGCTGTCCTCTCGGAGAGGCAGTTGTGCTGTGTGTGTGTTTTGGGGGGGTTGGGCATGTTGGGAGGAAATGAAACGAAGGGCTGTGTGTTTGCGGGCGGAGGGTGGAGAGGGGATCAACTGAGGCTTCAGTGTGCTGTGTGGGGGAGTCTCATCATCCAGCACCTCTCCTGCCCTCAGACACTGACCTCTTTGTAAGAATCATATTAAAACCTTCAGCCCTGTGAAGATGACCTCCTGAGACTAATCCGGTGACCTCCAGCGCATTAGAGTGACCGTTAGTGGACATGGCAAGGACAGTCTGTCATTTTGCAATCCAAGGAGGAAGAAGACAGTGTGTGGTCAATATTTGTACATAAACAAGAGCCAAATTCTGTTTGCTGAGGAATTATTTCCCTGTGAGCAAAGGTGGTGCTGACTGGGGGTCCCATGTGGTTTCAGCCCACCACTACGGGGGTCTGGAGAAGCTTTTGGACACGCGGCCAAATGGGCATGTCAGATTAGTTGTATTTATATTCCTGATCACTGAGTCGAAGGATCTGTGGTGAATTGCTCCTGCCGTTGTGAAACACTGAGAAATATTCAGTGCGAGCAGTCCGGATCACTGGTCACCCGTTTAGTCCAGAGACTCTCAGATCTCCGGCAGCTCTTTATAGCCTTGAAGCAGATGCCATTTGGTGGTGACGTCCAGTGAGAGCTCAGAAGCCAACTTGTTGCCTCATTTTCTGGGAATTTGGTGAGCAATAAACAGGCCCAGTGGAGCCTTTGCACCGGCAGAGTATCCGTCCAGTCCCTGTTAATCACAGCAAACAGTTGGAGTTCCTTTCAAATGGGATTATATCAGGGTCAGGAGCATTTGGACCTTAATTACCCTTGACATAATGTTTGACCATTCTGTTACCAAAGGGGAGGGCAGCACTTATTGAGGGGACATTGGCAGAGGGGTCACTGAGGTTACCCAGGTCAACACCGCACAGATAGTCTGTTCCACCCCCCCCTGATGACATCTCTGGGTCTGCCTCCAGTAGGAGCGCCTCACCGTCCTGCTAAACCTCAGCCGCTGAGAAAAGACAGCAGACTCAAGCCTGGGTCCAGGTCACTTTTATTTGCATGGCAGCAAATCACAGCAAGTTTGTAGGCACTTCAAGGACGGCCCGATCCAGTCTGATCTAAGTCCTGCTCCTGGATCCGCCCGGATCGGGGCTGGGGGCTGTGCCGTCCGTTGGGCTGGAGCTGAGACAGCAGGGCTCAGCCCTGACGTGCACACACACGCTCTCAGGGCAACTGCAACCACAAGGTCAAAGGTCACTGCTTCTAATCCCCGGACTAGCAGGGTGCATCTGTACTTGAGATCACTGCACCTTTGTTTCAGTTCGCTGAGCCACAAAAAACTCATTTTCCATTTCGGAACAGGAGAATCACACAGGCGTGTGGAGCTTTGCACGTTCAGTGAGGCCTTGTGCTCGGGAAAACACGCCAGTCAGAGGATGGTATTTATTCAGGTCGGGCTCCTGATGAATAGATTTTTAAGAATAACAATAACAATGACAAAAAATGATGGAAACCTCTTTTCAGAGGAGGAGATTCCTCACAGCGTGCCAGCTCACACCTCCGTGCTTCTCACTGGGACTCAGCCACTACTCATGCTGTCTCTGCCCAGAGAAAAATTAGACCTGACGAAAAAAGAAAACTCTCATTTCCCCAACAGCACAAAGCAAACAACCCAAAGCACAGCTGGTGACACGTAACAGGAAAATCCAGTCAGAACTCATGGAGACTTTCAAGGTTGTCGGAGGAACAAACACATTTGTCCAGCTCCATGAAGGCAGGATTTGATCTACATAGTTCATTTTTGTGGTTTCTATGGGTGTATGAAACATCCCACTGCCTCTGTTATCTCAGGGGATCTCCTCAAAGGTTCGACAGAGGAAACAGTCTTTTGTTTGGTGTCCCCGATTGCCGGGCACAGTGTGTCCCATCAGCCCGGGAACAGCCAATCACAGCAGCTCAGGGGTTTTAGGCCGCTTCATTAAAAGTGTACGAAAATTCACAGTTGTTGACATGGAAAAAAACAGCCTCCCTTAAGTTGGCATGAGGGGGAGCATATAATTGGAGGAGTTACTGTTGCTGTAGGGGGGATTGACAAAGGATTATGGAAAGGTAAGAAGAGCTGGGAGGAGGGGAAGGCAAAGAGGAGGTAATCTGTAATTAGTTTGTAATTGCAATTTAGATGGCTCAAATTGCCTTTGTGCCATGATCCCTGACTGACAGAGAACAAGTGAGACGGGTATTCACACAAACCGAACAATAGAAAACCTGTTAAGAAGCATCACTTTACAACTGCCTTTAAGTTTCTGTCATAAGTCCAACCGAGGCATCAAAGCTAAACGGCTGTTGTTGTCTCTGTTTACCTGCTTCTCTACTCATTTCACAAGTTGTGGACTTTTGATAATCTGTTGTCATAATGGTGGCTACTCAGTCCACTGACCCCCCTCCCTGCCCCAGCATCCTCGAGCTCGCCTCTCATTCAGTTAAAGACAGAGAAAAGAAACTTAATCACTGCGTTTTGTAGCAAGATTATGAAAAAACTACTAAATCCAAAGTGGAGCTTGGAGCTTTTAATGGACAGTCCAAAAAAAACAAAAACATTCACCTATTTAATCCTCACAATCTGCAGTGCCCCCAAAATTAACCCTGAAAAACAGCAGAGATCCCCTCTGTGCTGACATTACAAAAACACCAGGCCTTTGCGTGTTTCTGGGCTCATTATCTGGCTCTGGCACAAAAACTCAGAGCACTGTGGCTAACCGGCTCTCTGGAGCTCTGCATCCACTCTGAAGCTCCATCCCAGTACATGTGAGTTACTCTGAATATTTCTGAGAAGAAGTTGCTGCTATCACCTGTTTTATTGGCTCACTGTACACGAAACAGCAACAATTCAGAAAAACCTTCTCTGTCTTTGGATTATTTACCTTTTTAGGCAGAATAAGAGGTGATATCATCATTAGAAAACATGAAATGAAAAGCGATTATTACAGGGGGCTGTGAACACAACACTTATTCTTCATTTTAATGTTGTCAAGATGACAAGAGTATGTTTGTAAAGCTGATTATTCCAAAAGGAAAACCTGCCCACACAGTGGCTCACAGGGCAGAAGAGCCCAGTCCTTCATCCGTCCATCAGAACTGACATGTGGCTTCCTCCTTGTGGTCTAAGTTACTTCTCTGGAAGTGTTTGTGGTCCTTGTTGGTGAGTTTGGCTTTCCAAAGGTACATCAGAGCCCTTTGTCACCTGCCAAGAGCAATCAGAAGATAGATAGGTTTAAATAAGATTCTCTTAAAAGTGGCCTGCCAGGGACTAACCGTTTAATTCTTTTTTTAGACACTTTCTGGGGAGTAAAAGTTTTATATTAACTGAGTTCATAAAAAAGTGAAAACACTTGTAACTTTCATGATCCTCCCAGCAGGGAGCCTGCCGGCATACACGGCATTGACTGAAGTCCCAGGAATGGTTGCAAAAGGACATTTTTCCCTCATAAAAGTGACAAAAGAGCTGAAAGTGTACAGTGAGGTGCTGTTTCAGAAACTGTTTTACGGCCTCCCCTGAGCTGAAATGAGACTCGGTGGCTGCAGTCCACAATTAAATAGTGAACAAATACTGGGGCAGCATTTAAAGCAAAGCACTTTTACATGCACAGCCCAGACGAGCCGAGTGGAGCTTTGACTTCTGTCCACATAAATCTATCGGCTGAGCTATTAAATGATACTAAAATAGGCATGTGGTTTCTGTTTGTTTTTCCGTTTGCTGTTCGGAGGCTGATGATATTTGCAGGTAGCAATTTGAGAGTGTAAATTCAGGATTTTATGGACTCTGGTCTGCAAGGTTTTATTGGCTAAAGGGGGAAAATGCATGCAAATGTACAGTGCCACGTTTTTTACTGATTCAGAATGGAGCGATCAACATCACAAATACTCCCCTTTGTATTAATCTGAAACGGTTTTTAGAGAGCAACAGTGTTTAATTTGTAAGGTCAAGGGTCAAGAAAAAATACAGAACATAAAAAACTAAATGAGCAGACTGTCGGCCGGTTTGGAAAGAACTCCGACCAAAATCATTTTCTTGGGAAAATCTCACATTTGGAGAATTCAGAGCATGCTGTAGCTCAGAAACTGAAAAGGTAATCCAGCAGAGATGCAGCAGATACCATACAGACAGGACTTTGTGCTTCACAAAGGCCAGAGCACAATGCGAATCTGTGAGATCCTATCATCCCATTGTCCTGCCTTTGTCCTGCACACATCCAACAGACAATACCTGACATACTTTCATCTTTCCTTTAGTCATATTCATGTCCACATTAAAAGAACAGAATTGGATCTTAATTTTTTCTAAATGCAAGCACACACCTTTCAAACCAAACCAAAGAAACCCGTGAACACATTTTTTGGTTGGGAAGAAACAAATGAATAATGTGTCTACACAGACACAAACCTGTGTTTTTATTACAGGTCCAGTGAGAAAACACCCCCGGTGCTGCGTCCACATCCTTTCTCAGCCTCTGCTTTATCTGTGGTGGCTCCACTCTACTGAAACCACTACAGAAACACTGTGTACAGCCATTCTGCGTAGCACTTTGAAAAAAAGATGCACAAAGAGTCAGGTGAGTTTGGCAGGAGGGGCCAGGCAGTGGTCGGAGCCAGAAAAGTCAGGGCTGGCATCCTGGTGGAGAAAGCCCTCATTAAATGGGAAGATAGATAACTTTCTGCCATCTCTCATACATCTAATTTTCAGGGAGTTTGGAGCAAGTAGATGGCATCATTTTAACCTTCACATGAGTTGGGACTCATGTTGGCCCCCAGGCAAATGAAATGGTCAGTGCTCAGCCTCAGAGGGTTTTGCAAAGGGAAAGTCTGACCTCCTGCTCTGTTTTAGCATGAGTTCATCATTTATGACAGTTTAAGATAAAGTAAGAGTGACACAAAAACTGATTCGTAATAAAGCCTCATTAGAAATGTCTTCCACAGACCTTATGCATGGCAGGTGGATTAAAGCCCTAATACCACAGGTACAGAAAATGGATGAACGGATACTGAAAATGAGAGAAAAAATTCACATCATACTGAGGAAACTCCATGTTCTAGTTGCTCGCATTTCCCATTTCCTCCTCATATCAGTTCACACCTATGTGTGTACGGCGCCCTCTCCCCATATAAAGACACCAGATATTGTGGAGAAAAAGATGCACAAATGTGTGCAAACATTGTTTATGTACCTGGCTCCATGTCTGCTTCTCCAGAGAACCTCGCTGGCCTTTCGGGGATGGAGGTTCCACCCAGAATCTGACAGAGCCTGTCACATACTCAGCAACGCCATTGTTCTAATCTCCATATGGCTGCTTTTCAGGCTAAGACTTATATACATTCCTTCATAATTCCTTCAGCTTCATGAGAGCGCTTCCTCGGGGTCTTTTTAAAGCAGCTGCTGAACAGCAGGTTAATAGGTGAGAGGGAGGAGCCGTTACGGGACAGAATATTCCTTTATTCATTCCACAAAGAAATTCAGAGTGACAGCAGCAGATAAAAAGCAGCCCACACAAGTATTGATCTTATGATACAGTGATGGCAGATTTACTATATGTTGGTCTAATTTCAATGGTGGAAAATGCAGCAGTGGTGGATGTTTCTCTACATTTTTAAAGAGTAAATGCATCTCAGTCCAGCTCAACATTGATTTTACACCTTTCAAACACAAGCAAAATTTAAAAGAAAAATTGTATATAGCAGTACAATTAATTCAAGTTAAATAAAACACTTTAGAATCAACAAAACAAATATATTAAAGCAAATACAAACTAATCCATAATGTATGTATTTATGATATTATCATACATATATCAATCTTTTATCTTCAATGGAGGTATATTATACAGGATAACAATATGCTTTTGCTCTTTCTGTAAGCTAAGTAATGGGGACAGTGGTAAAAATAATTTGTTATTCTACTGTGAGTTTAACAGAGCCATTGTATAGAACAACCAGCAGGAGTAATGTGGAGTCCGTGTGATGGGACTGGTGATGGTTCTGGCAGCAGGTTTTGGATCAGCTGCAGGACTTTCATGTTGTTTCAGTTAAAGATGCATTTTGACCCATGTTTGGTCTCACTCATGACCGTAGGACTGAGTCAAACCAGAAGTGAGTAGAGCGGAGAGAGTCCTCCCAGTGAAGCTCCCATTAAGAACATCTCTGTGATTTCCAGTGTCAAAGTGTCTTTTCAGAGCACCTGTCCGGCCCCGCCCGGGTGTGTCCGGCCGGCCAGTGATGCACTGGCCATTGTTGGGCTGTGGAGAGTGGAGCTGCCCTCCTCTGTGCCATGCCTACCGGCCCTGTCCAGTACGCTGTTCCAACACCCAGCTGGGGTGTCCATGCCCCCCAGGGCCCCCCCAGAGCCCCCCAGTGTGGACAGCCGGTGCAGAAGCCCCTCATCGGACTCGGGCTGGCGTGCTGGCTCTGGGAGCTGGGCCCGGGTGAGCTGATCCTCCACTGACAGGTACAGTAGGAGTGTCACGCTCCCATGGTGTGCTCACATCCACATGTCAGAGATCAGCCCTATCAGGTTCCCGGGCCCCGCAATGCAAAGCAAAAGCTGCATTGTGCACCCAGGCAGCGCATAAAGAAGGCAGCCGGGGAAACACGATGCTGTCTGAGGGACCACGACCGCCAGCAGGAGCTTACACAACCGGCCGGAGCTGACCTGGTTCTGGGCTCCGCGCAGCACACGGCCCTCCAGAGCTCCAGGAAACCGTCAGATAAGACGGCCCGCTCCTCCGGGAGCAACTGTCGCCGGGAGCTTTCTCCAGAGGAATGTTTCACCAGCACACACGTCTGAGCACTGTCAGTCAGCTCTGCTATTCCCACGTGTGTGTGTGTGTGTGTGTGTGTGTGTGTGTGTGTGTGTGTCGCAACACCTCCATACCTGGCATTCCTCTGTGTGCTGGACCTCACAGAACTGGATCAGGAATCCAAAACAGCTCAACATTCTTCAGGCAAGTATCTTAGGAGACGTGTCCTGGCTCAGATGTCCTGAGATGGATGAGCATGGAGGCTCTGATTTAAACAGGAAACGAGGCGGTCCATGTTCCAATATTTCACAGGCCCATTAGGCCTTCTTCTTTTTCCTACAGCAGTACCTTCGAATTCTATTTGATCGTGTATCAAATCAATTTCCCCATGCAGATGAACTGTAATGCCATTAATCCATCCTGAATGTGATGGTACTGCCATTTATTATTGCTGTGGAAGGTAAATCAATATGAAACTCACAGCGTTTCTGTAAATTTTGGCCAAATAAGTAAGTGTTAAGCATGTTTTCTTTCTTGTTTTTGTTCTTTTCTTTTCTTGTTGAGGCCTCTAATTCTCCCATCGCCCATCATGTGCTTGACACTGGATGCATTTAGGATGAACTTGGGACCTCAGGCGGGTTCACAATGACACCACTGGGTTGGCCCTGATTGGTTATCCTTAATGTTAGTCTCATATCTTCATATCTCATATTTGTCTCACAGCTCACAAGAGAAATGTAAAGTGTGATGGATCAATAGAAATTATTAAAAGGTTGGCTTTGCTGAAGTGTTTTCAGCCACAGGCTCCATGTTTTTTATAGATAGATAGATAGATAGATAGATAGATAGATAGATAGATAGATAGATAGATAGATAGATAGATAGATAGATAGATAGATAGATAGATAGATAGATAGATAGATAGATAGATAGATAGATAGATAGATAGATAGATAGATAGATAGATAGATAGATAGATAGATAGATAGAT